>VZSV01000137.1:280772-347394 GCA_013398735.1 Nothocercus julius
GCAAGGTGCCGGTCGGAGTAACAGCAGTTCGGGCTAAGCAAATCCGCCCAGTCCCCGTGCCCGAAAGAAAGAGGAGGAAAAACATCCCCCTCCCCTCCCCTAATTGCCATTGAGGGACTTATCTGCCAGGCCTGGTGGTGAAGATAGAGCAAGCGAGGCAGGGAATAAATTGAGTGCGTATATCACAGGCAGGTCTGGGCTTTATTGATTTTCAATGAAAGGCTGTGTCATGAATTTTTCTCTCCCACTGTATTTGCGGCAAAGTTGCATCTTGACTCCGAGCGTTAAGCACTAACTAGAGAGCTCATTTTTTTCCCCTTCAGGAGAAGGGGAGACGGGAGAGAGGGAGCAAAAAAAACAGGTGAAGTTTGCACAGTTTCTTTTCAAGGACGTGATGGATGCAGTGACTTTGCTATCCAGCACCGGAGCAGAAAGCCGGTATTAACAGCAGCAAACACGTGGAGGGCTCCGGAAAGGGCTCCGGAAAGCCGGGATGTCTCAGAAATGGTCCATATTCTTCTGTTTTCGCCTGGTCGTGGCAGCAGCCCGTGTCGCGGGGCTCCGGGGGGGTTAACGCGGTGCCCGGGCAGAGCAGGATGCAGTGCAGCTGAAGTGGAGCGCCACGCAAATCTTGCCGCTTTCGTAAACTGCTTAATTAGGCGAATGTTAATGAGACGTTAATTACTGTTGTGCCGGCGAATCCCGCAGAACGGAGATTATGTTTCTCTTTAAACATCCAGTCTTAATTATAACTCGCGCTTCATTCTGCTGCCTGGCTTGGGCTGCAGTCGGGTACAGAGGGCCGAGCAGGGGCTGCGCTCGCCGCCTCCCTGGGAGCCCGGCATTTTGGGGACACGTCTGGACAAGCAGCCGGCTCATCCAAAGCTTTGGAGAGCGGATGCTTCCGCCGGGCTGTCAGTGCTTGGTGCCGCTCTGGTTTTCCAGCAATTCCAGGTGACTTACCTTTTTTTAATCTCCAGAATTAGCCTTCTGAGAAGAGGACACCTGGGATGAAAGGGGAAATAGCTGGGGATTTCTGCTTTTTTTCATTTTCTTTTGCACTACCTTTTCCCTCTATGTATGCTTAAGTCCTTGTTAATTAATTAAGAATCCATTAGTTCTTGTTCCTTCCATTTAAAAGAACCCTGGTCTGGGTAAAGCTCTATTTTAGCAGTGTTTTGCGTTTTCCTGGTACTCCTTAAAAGATTAGTCATTACACGAGGCACCCGGGCCACGTTGCACCTTGCGAGGCAGAAACGGCTGATGATTCCAGGGACTTTGTAAGGCAGGATGGGAATATCCATTGGGGTCTGTGTATCCTTCCTGAGGGGGACGTTGGTGACCAAAAACGCACATTCTTCGTACGTTATTATGGCCCGACAGCGACGAGGCAGGGGCAATGCAAAGGTGATTAATGAGAAAGTTTGGGTTAACAAAGTGCCGTCGTGTCTCATTGCAGGAAATAGGGCTCCCTTTTCCCAGTCGCCTCATGAAGCTGGGACTCGCTCTTCCTTTTTGTGCAAATGCCAGATAATTTATTTCCTCTCTGCTGTCCCACCGCCCGCCAGGCCGGTGGCGGGGGGGTCCCTTGGCCAGCGGGGAGCCAGGCAGTGGCCAGAGAGGCCATCTGTGCTGGTGTGAAAACCCGCAGGTTGCTCTTCCGCGCTTGCCCGCTGCCCTCGGCGCAGGACCGGCCTGAGCGCAACGCGGCGGCGATGGGCACTCTTGGGTGCTCGCGCCTTGTCCCTCGTGCACTTTTCCAATAATAGTAATAATAATGGTAATAATAATATAAAGAGGCGGATCCTAGGACTCAGGCGCTCAGCAGGAGGCATTTCCAGGCTCTCGCAGCATGCTCAAGGTTAGGCTGGTTTCAAAGAGCTGCTCGGGGCCGAGGGACTCAGGGCGGCCTTAGTTTGGCTGTGTCAGTAATCCGGATAGCGCTGGCTCCTTATGGGGCCGGACTGCAGCAGGGCTTCACGCCTGCCGGTGTTGGATTCGTACGCGGTTCCGCCGCAGAAATCCCTGCTGCGGACGCAGACCGCTGAAGCAGAGCTCGGCCGTGTTTCGGTGCTCCCACCGTGAGAGCTCAGGTTGGGCCCAGAGGGTCTGCTCAGCTCTGGGCACAGCGCTGGCTGCGCCGTGTATTGGTCTGGGATATCCCCATGGAAGCTCTGGGTTCGCTTTGGCCCATGCAGAGCAGTCGACTTTCCCCGATGCGTCCGGCATTCCTCGGATCTCTTAGATATTCCTGCTCCGCCAGCCGAGCCTCCATTCCTTTCCATGCTCTTGCCGCTCCCAAGGCGGTGAGCGTTTTCTTCCCAGCGCTCCCGCTCAACGTGGGAAGCGTCCCTTGGACTGGGCGTCGAGCACGTGCATCCCGACGGAGAGGCGCTCCGCGCGGGATCGCTCCCCGGGGCTCCGGGTACAGCCGCGCTGGCAGCGCCTGACACCGCCAGCGCTCCCGCTGCCTCCGCGCCGCCCTGGGTCCCCCTCTGCGCCGCTGCTCACACAAATCCCCGAGTCCCTGCCGTGTCAGACGCCAAGAGCTTGCTTGCAATGGATTCGATTTAGAATTAAAGGAAGGAAAAAAGCTGGAAAGCATCCCTTCCACATTTGCTCACGCTCAGCGCCAGGGCTTCCTCCCGAAGGGAAGGAGCAGGGAGGAGGTGGGACGTGCAGGGAGTGAGAAGATGCTCAAAACCCATCGGGCCCCTTCTCGCAAGCTTAGCAATAACCACGGAGCTCCTCAAGGCCAGACGCAGCATTTGTGAGACGGGGCTACGTCTGGAGTAAATATTTTGGAGTAAATATTGAGTGAAACCTCCTCCTGCGCAGGTTCCTCAGTGCTCCATGCCAGGTGCCCTTGTACAGGTTGCCGTGTGAGGCTGGGCAGCCTCTGCTTTGCCTCGGACCTCGCTGCTCCTCCCAGTGGCCTGGGACAGCCCTGTGCTCGGGAGTCTCTCCGAAACAGCCTCCCGGCGCCGTTTCTTCCCTCTGCACCCCTTCCCGCTGCCTGCCCTGCTCCGGGCTCCGCACGGCGCTCGGCCGTGGACGGAGGCACCGCGCGCAGCGGGCGCAGCTCGCCTCTGCTCCGCTGGAGGGTTATCAAAGCCGACACGTTTTTTCAAAGCATTTCAGTTCCAGCGATAACAGTTGTGCAATGGGAAAAGCCGTGTAGTCAGACGGTACCCGGCCGGCTCTAATCACAAGTGATCCTGGGCTGCGTTGGAAGGTCTCCTGCCGAGCCGTGTCCGTGCCGGGCGGGATGCACGTCGGCACATGCGGCGCGCGCGCCCCTTCCCACCCGTGCATTGCCTACCGAAGGGCGCGATGCCAAGAGCCTCCCTACGCTTGCGGAGGCAGCAGGGCAGGGTTAGGAAACGCTAGGATTTACAGTCTGCGGTTTGCTCCCTGCCGGAATCGCGCGTGCCGTGAGTGGGACAGTGCGACCTGTGGAGAACCGAGGGTTTGGCCATCGGAGGGGGCATCGGAATATGGGAACGGGGCAGGCTCCAGCTGAGTTTGTGCAGTACGGAGCCGTGCTCGCCCCCTTCCACCAAGGGCTTCCTGCGCTTTAGCCACGTCCCTCCTTGGCCATCTCCTCCGCAGATTGAGCGTCGCCGGGCTCTTCTCCTGCACGTCCTAATCGCTGTTGTCGCCCGTGGTTGTTTGCATTTTCCCGGCCTGCCAGGGCGCATTAAGCCAAGGTTGCCATCGAAGCTGTCCGCCGTGACGTGCGTGTCCTTTCCTCTCCGAGTTATTACCGTTAATTTAGAGCTCGGCAATGTGCATGAGCACTCGAATTATCCCGAGCGCCCCGCGCTGCGGAGCACTTGTCAGCGTTGAACTCAGCTGCCATCTTGCCAGTGAATTATCCAGGTCATCCCCTGCAAGCGGCGATCAAACCTCTCACCCAGCGCGGCGGCGCCGTGCGCTCGGTGCTCCGCGCGGAACCGCTCGCGGAGCTTAGAAACTGTCCGAGAGGTGATTTGGTACCTCTTGGTCCCGCCTCCGGGGAGAAGGATGAGGATGGGCTTGCTGAAAAACAGAGTTCTGGATTAGCCAATGCTCATGGATCCCAGATGCGGAAAGGGCCGGACGCGCTGGGAGGACAGCAGCATCTTTGCTGGGTGGCACGGTGGCACAGGCATGGAGATGTCCCCCGTGGAGTAAACACGGTGAAAGCAGCAGCGGTAGCGCTCGCTGGAAACCAGGCGTTCTGCCTTGGGAGGAACGTGTTAGCTGACAACTCGTTTTTGTATTTGCTTGTTTTTCCATTTAACTGAGGACGAAAATGAAAATAACTGCTTTGGCATGATCCAAAGCAATCCTCAGATTTGATTAGCGGGGTTCGTCGGCCCCGCCGCGCGCTCCGGGTGCCCGTTTGCTGGGGAGCAGCGCTCGGGAAGGGGGAAGCAGCGGCGGCGGCCGCTTGGAGCGGCGTGTGCCGGAGCCGGGATGGGAGGGATCGGGTCCCGCGCGGGTTTTCCTGCCGCCGCGCCTCGCTGCAGCCCTTCGGCAGGACCTGGCAGCAGGCATTAGCCTTGCCGTGTCCCAGCGTTGGCGCGGTGCCCGCTCCGGAGCCCGGGCACTTGGAGCCGACTGGCATTTCACACTTTGGCGAGGATGACATTTTCTTTGCGGCATTTACACATTAGAAAGCTGGCATTTCACCCCAAGAGGAAGCTGGTATTTATAAGGCAGGGCACTGGCATTTCGCTCACTGTTACCATCCAGCGATTCAGACAAGGTCGCTTCGCCTGAAAGGTCAGTGAGGGCTTTTTTCCCTTTGCTGCTTTTCCTTGCCTTTTCCCAGGGAAAGATGGGAAAAGCAAAGAAAAAAAAAAAAAAGGCACCCCAGAAGTGCTGAATGGACTTTTCTTGCCTTGCAGGCTTTCCAGGGTCTGGCTTGCCAGGCTCTCTTTCCCTTGGAAATGGGCCCTTGCTCCACTTTGCCTGGAGTCCCCTGTCTCTCGGTGACAGCAGCCTCCTCCCTGCCAACTGCCCGTCCCCATTTCCCTGGACCTAGATGGCTGAGCTGACACTGGGGCAAACTGCAGCCTGTTCCCAGGAGGCCCAGACCACGTATTTCCTGGCCAAAGGGAGGGCTGTGTCCTCTGGCCCTGGTGGCATCACCCCTCCAGGGGCTTGATGGCAAAGTAAGTGCCAGGGCCTGGAAAAGCGTAAGAAAATCAATAAGAAGCTGTTAAATTTGCGCCCTGAGCATTGCAAGGAGCGGCGCAGGCTGCAGCGCTGCATCTCCCACGAGCCTGGGCATTTATCTCCTCCGGAGCCGTGCCACCCGTCACCGGCAGCACAGCGCGGTGCAGCCTCCCACTGCGGCCCCGTCGGACCAGGTGCCGCAGGCAGGGCGGCTCCGTGGTCCCCGGGCACGCGGGAGCGCTGGCGTGCCGTTGGCGATCCGGGCGTCTCCGCTCCGCGGCCCATCGATCGCGGCCGCCGCGGAGCCGGCTAATTGCAGGGAGAGAGGTCGATGGGCTGCGCTCACCTTGGGAAGCGAAGGGAAGGGGCACGGTGAGAGCCGGCCTCCCATTTCCTGACTGCTACCCCAGAATAGCTCCTTGGTGATTTATTTTCCCGGAGTTCCTGGGCACATTTAGCCCTGGTGGAGGAAGATGACGAGAAGGAGGAGGCTGGATTGCCTTCCTCCTTGGGAGCCTGTAGGGCACTCAGAACCAGGCACTCGCTCTCAAGCTGGGGCTGGTCTCCGCTCCCATCCAGGCATCCTACAGTTCCCGCTCCGGACCCAGTGTCCATGGAAAACCGGCTCCCTCACCCTCTTCCTCCCCGCGCTGACATTTCAGCTCCGGATGCCATCGGCTGTCAGCCCCGGCGCGCGTCAGGGAGGTTTACGCGGCGCCCTGGGTTTTGCTTCTTCCTGTAATTTCCTCTGATGCTTTTAGGTATTTTCTTCCTTCCCTATATCAGCTGGGAACCCACGGTTTATCCCGTCGCAGCAGAATGAAGACTTGTCAACCCTTCTTACACACACGTTAAGATGAAAATAACTTCCCAAGCCCCTTAGAAAGCTTTATTTTCTGCTGCTTTTGCTACGTCTGAGTATAATTTAACTGACGAAAGAATCTTCAAGTTAGAAGAGAGAAAGCAGACTAATAGTAATAGGAAAACCCTGCTCCTGCAAAGCAAAGGCGATAGGGATCTCAGGAATCGCAGTGCAAACCCATCTGGGTTGCCTGCGTGCCATTTGGGCACAGTGAAAGAATGCTGTTCTCTACCCTTCTCCAGGCCAGCTCTTCTCTTTGAGGTCTCTGGAGGCAGAAAATTCCTGCTGCTCTTGAGCATTTTCTATAGCTAGTGCTTATGACCACCTAAAAATTGTGCCTTGTTTTTGGTCTGAGCTTGTCTGGATTCAGCTTCTAGCCGCTAGCTCCAGGGAGAGGTTTGTCCGCTGCTTTGAGGGATGCTCTGCTGTCTGAAGGCCCTTGCCCATACGGGGAGCTCTGCGGCTTGACGAAAAAGGCCCAGCACCAATTTCTTGCACAAACTGTTTTTGCTGGAAACAGAGTTTTGAGACAAGCTCAGTTTGTCATATAAATACGCGCTTTCTGGCAAAGACCTGAGCCTTCCCCTCCGCACAACGAGTGCTCCGAGCCTGCAGGCTTGCTTTGGAGAGGACCGGCGGAGGGCACCCGGTGGTGGCTCTCCCGGCAGACCATGGAGGGGCCATCAAGCGAGCCCTTTCTCGTCGCGTCCGCGGTCTCAGTGCTTTCGTGCGCTGCCCGTCAGGAGAGCTGTGGGAAGATCCTTGCGGGTCGGACGGGATCCGCAGGCACTGAGCTGCCCCTGTGGCTTCTGCCCAGCCTGGCCTTGGTGGAGGACGGCAGCTCCTTCTGTCCCTGGCTGATTTCACGGAGTGCTGATTCAGGCTCCTGCCTGTGCTCTGCAGGGCTCGCGGGTCAAACGCGCTGCCCGCTCGGGAGCTGGAAGCGAAGACGTGGAGCTTCTCTCCTCTCTGTATTTATTCCAGAGCTCCTGTTTTAGCCAGAGCCCTCGAGTCACATCACTTGCCACGGCCCCCCTCCCCACCCCGCGTCAGATGTTGTTGTTCAGCTATTTTATTTTAGCCCTCCAATTTTACAAGAAGTGACAGTAAATCTATCGCGTATGCACAGGACCATGTGGGGTGTTTAAGCTATCATTTGCATCCAGATGTGTTAATAGCTTTGGGGTATCTCCCGACAACATGGGTTTGTGCTGTATATATTGCGCCGTGAAAGTTAATGTTTGGAGCCTGACGTTAAATGCACGAGAGCAAATGAGCTGTTGGCAGTGAGTGCTCCGCTCCCCTGGGTGCTGGTTCCAGCACGGAGTATCTCTGGGTGGCCTGGTGGCCACGGGCTGGTTGGAGAGATGCAGCATCGGTGCAACTCCAATCCAACCTCCTCATGCTCCTCTTCAGATGTGGGTACTGGAGTGTGGTCACTTAGGGGCTGGCAGACCCCATCGAAAGTTCCTTGGATTATGCAGGTGTTAAAACATCCACAAAGCCCATTAGCTGGAGAGGGGAGGAAGGGGGAGCGAGAGGAAGTGGTGGAGGAAGATAAGGCCGGGGAGCGGTGGATTTGTGGGGAGTTAATTGGCAGCGAGTTGCCGTGAAGCTCCAGGAGGTTCGTCCCTTCTGAGCTGGTGCTGGCTGCTTGTCTGCATCCTAACGTGGCGAGGGAAGCGGCGTCTCAGCCAGCGGCAGGCGGCAGGGCTGGCGCTTGTGCATGGGCAGGGTTTGGAAGAGAGAAGCGCTGGAGTCGGGGCCGTGGCTTGGCTGCGACGGCTGCAGAAGGACCTGCGGTGGGAACTCGTCTTCCAGCCGGAGCTGAGAAGGTGGAGGAGCAGGGGCGGCCGGGAGGAAGCAGCGAGGGCTGTGCCAGGCTGCTCGCACACCGGGGTGGGGAGCACGCGAGGCGCCGTGAAGCAGGGCGAGTACTGGGCTGCTGTACGCCCTACGCCAGACCGTGCTCCCAGGCCTGCTCGCTGCCTGCGGGGCCCCGAGGACCTGCTCTCCACAGGGCACTGAGAGCCTCTTGCTGCAGCCCCAGCAGAAATTTTCCAGTGCTGTTATTAGCTCTCCAGCCTGGAGATAAAGGCTCTTCCCCGGGTGCCTGGAGAGCACTCGCCGCAGCGACGCTGTGACAGCTGAAGTCCTTCACCGGTTCCACTGTGTCATCGCGTCAGCTGCCCACGCGATCCCTGGCAGCGCGCAGGGCTCGGGGACAGTGTGCTGGTCAGGCCGTGGTGTCGGTGCAGCGCTGGGGGCTGCGGGGGCACCCGGCCCCGCTCCCTGGGCTGGCACCTGGGCTGCTGCTGCCTTCGCCCCACCTCAGTCTCTCCGTCTGTCTGCTATTCTTTGGGTTGGTGGTTGCTATTCCCCACCCTCCCTGGCTCCCTTGTTATGCAGATGCTACTCCAATTTACTGTCTCCCTTGCCAGCTCCGATCGCCTTGGAGAGCATCAGCAGTAAACATCGAGCTGGCCGCGCGGGCGGCGTGGCCGGGAGCATTAACGCGATGCTCGGCGCAGGGCACACGAGGGGCTTCTCAGGGCGCTCTCCTTGTGTGCTGGGGTCCCCAGGGGAGAAGGGGGCCCTGGATGGTCTACAGGGACGCAGGGCTCGGCTGCCCAACGGGGCAGCCATGGGGTGCCTGGAGCACTGAGCGGTCCAGGAAAGCTGCTGAGAGGGGTGAGATGTCCGGAAGGGATGGGGACCAGCACTGGGCCTCTGGGCAGCTCTGTGCTTGTCTCTCCCTGCACAAAACCGGACTCCCAAGAGGGGCGACATGTGTGACTGTCACCTGCGAGGCCAGACTGCTGCTGCACGCTGTTTCTGCGAGGCCACTTCCCTGCTCGGGTTCCTTTATGCAGGGCTGGACGGATGAAATGGACTTCACAGTCCAAAATCCCTTAATCTCCAGTATACTTAACTGCATTAGCCAGATTACAGGAGTCACAGACACAGTAATTGCACTCGGCGGAGGACATGCTCAGAATTTCATGCTGCAAGAAGACGTATTACTCATTTTCTTCTGTCTCCCACCCATCTGCACAGAAATACATGGAAGTCATGATAAAGATACGTTGAACACGCAGAGAAATGTCATAGCTGAACTACAACATGGTCTCCTGGTAATTAGCCTGGGCAGCCTTGCAAAAGCTGCTCGGGATGAAATTTGCTGAATGTAGTGCCTAATAGTGAGGCAGGCCTTTTTTTTTTTTTTCCCTAATGGAACAATCTGACCCATTTCTGTATCACATGCGATTTTAGGAAGTCTTTCTGGTTTGTTAGATGAGGATCCAGTAAGGCCAGGACTCCCCGCAATGGGATGCTGCCCAGCAGCTCCTGCTTGGCTGGCGATGCTGACTTGTATTAGCAAGGGCTGGTTAATGCTGCAGATGGGTGACGACCTCTATCCACAAGGCTCAGGTTGGTGGCCAAGAGGCTGCTTTACTGAAGAGGATGGTGGAGATGGCTGGGGCGTTTCTCCTTGTGCTCCTGACTTGGGTTGCTGCACCCAAGCGTTGGGTGACTCGCGGGGCACTAGGCAGGATCACAGGAGCCCAGAGCAGCTAGGCAGCCCAGTGTGCCCCTGGCTTGCTTAGCAGCGAGACCTGCTGCCTCATCCCCCAGCCTCGCGTGAAACAGGAACGAGCAACCACGACCTGTTGCTTGTTGAGGCTGATTTAAAGTAACCCCCCTGAAGAACGGGTGACGTAATGACCCAGTCTGTCATCTTTATGGCCGGCTGCTTGAATGCACCGTGCCTGACGCTGCTCCCGTTTGCAGAGCCGATAAGTGATTGCAGAGGATACTTTATTGTCTGAGGATTACTTATGCAAACTAACACAATGGCTTAATAGGGAACACCTGGAGAAGCCTCCCAAGCAAGCGCTGTAAATCCCCCTTCCCTTGTATTTATGGGAAGATTTTTCACAGATATTTATAGTTTACCAGACATGTTGTTGTGACTCCTTTGCATAGATTTGCATAGAGTGTTATACGAGTTGGGGCCCAGGAAGAGGGAAGCGCTGAAGGGACTGGCCTGTGTTTCCACCAGGACGGCAAAGCAGCTCCTGCTGAATTCCCAGCTTGCAGCGCTGCCCGTCGTGCTCGGTGGGATCTGTGTTTGCTGAGAGGCTGGGGAGGAGAGGCCGAGCGCACGCGGGGAGCCACGCGCGTGTCCCCCGGTTCGGGGCTGATGCAATGCCAACGCCCTCGTGTTACACTTCTAAAATGCTTGCTGCTGTCAACAACCCACTGAGCCGCGTCTCGCTCTCCTCCTTTTCAGGTTGCTTGCCTAGCCAGCAGGTCCTTGCAAGATTTCATCTCCGGTAAGTGCAACAGCGTTTCCTCCTCTCTGAACAAGCAGCTGGTGCTAAAGCATCTGCTCCATTGCTCTGCGCAAGGTACATCCATGCGTTTGATCTTGATACCCACAGGCTAACTGAGCCCCGGTCCGCAGAACCCCTCGGGCGGGTTACAAATGGCTGAGAAGCCTTTGATGTAGAGGTGGAGCTTCGTCTCAAAGCGGAGGCTGGTGCTCTTGCTGTGGTGGATGCTACGGGCCGCGGGTTAGGATGGAGAGGGCCTGAACCCTTAGCCTTCCCCCCACTCAGAGGTCCCACTAAGTGTGTAGCAGTGCTGGGGGCAGGCGAGGGAGGAGGCGGCTCTACCGCTGGCCACGTTGCTGCTGCTGAGTTTGTCAAGGGAGACGCTGACGCCTCCTACTCGAGCGAGGTTGCTAAAGAGGAGCGCGGAGAGGGGAGAACTGCCCTGATCACTGCGTGATCCTCTTAATTAGCTGGACTCCATCACAGTGTCGCTCAGCCGCCTCCTTTAGATTGTCTTGCGCTGTGCCGGAGGAGCTGGGGCTCGGTGTGTAGCAGCTCCGCTCTCCAAACACTCCTCGCCGGGTGGGTGGACGAACCAGAGCAGGAACAGGCGCCTCTGCCAATCCTGCAGCCCCCAGCGCGTTTCAGGCGAGCACAAACGGAGGGTGCAATTACTCCCCTTCCTCCCGTGTGAAAAGCGGCTGAGGCGCAGCCATCGCCGCTGTGTGGGCATCTCCCAGCCTCCCCAGGTAAACGCTGACGGAGGAGAAGCGAAAACTTGAGCTGAGTAATTGGCATGACGAGTTAGGTGAAAGCAGGGATGCCGCCGTGGCGGCGAGGGCGTTCCGGTGGGTGGGCTGCGGAAGGGACCTTTGCAAAGAGCAGAGGGCACAGCAATGTGCAGCGGTAGGGCAAAATCTCCCCGAGGATCTTGCAGGGGAGCGAGGCTGGGCTGAAGAACGAAGGGAGAAATGCGAGAGCGGGAAGAAATGTGAAAGTCAGAGGTTGCAGTCCTGGTTTTACCTGCGCCGGGCAAGTTGGTGTCGTCATCCGTAACCTTTCTGGCAACGGGCTCGTTTCCGAGCGCGCGCTCCGGCGGCGAGCCGCCCGGCGGCGCTCTGTGTGTTGCTGCAAAGGGCCTATCGGGCCTGGCAGGGTTGCCCTTCCAGCAAGACAAAAATCCTTCGTGAAGGATTAGAAATGGGTCCACATTCTTAAAGCTGGTGCTTTGTCTGAAAACGCTTTTGCTTTGAGAGAAATTGCACAAGATAAAGTGGCCCCTGCAAGTTGACGTTTTAGGATTGCATGTGAAGGAAGGGATGAGCAGCGTAGGTCTGGCTTTCAAGGAACGTAAGCTCTTCAGACTATGTTCTATGCATCCTATTGAGCGGCCTCTTTTTGAAGGTGAATTCTGGTTGGCGTTTGGGGTTGCAGAGCAAATCGGTGAGGAGGTGGGCAAGACCCCCAGCTTTTGGAGCATTTGCGTGCACCTTCTCCCTAAAGGACGGGAAACGATGACAGGGGAGCACTGTTGGGGTGGTAGGGAGGCTTATACAGTTTTCCCTTCCTCGAATATGCTGAGACCATCTCTGTTTCCCCAAGGCAGACCCGAAGGCACCTTTTGTTTTGCTGTTTTTGCCCTTCCGGAGGCGCCGCGGGTTTCCTAACGCGCGTTTAACCCAGCACAACGGGGCCTGCTCCTCCGCCGGGGTAAATTAGCGGTGCTGGCTTGACGTCGGCACGCCGGCTGCAGGCCACAGCATCTTCCCACGCAGCTCCTTGACACGTTTGCCGGGGAAAAAAGAAAAAAAACCAACAACCCATCTAGTGAAAAAGCAGCCTGTCTTTTACCACGTCCTGATGGGTTGGTAATTGAGGCCCGCGGAGGGCCCTGGTGCTGCCGGGACCTTGCTGGGCCCTCTCCCACCGCCCCGCTAGCCACGGGCTAGCGAGGAAGCAATCCCTTCTTCCAGCCCCGGCCTCTTCCCACATTAGTGAGTAGAGACGAGGTGTTAAGACTTGGAAAGCTTTGCTGTTGTTTCCTAAGCGGAGGGAAGGTGCATCCGGCTTTGCTGAGCAACAGGCGGCCTTGGCTTCTCTCTGGCTTGCCGAGAGGTGCCTTGGGCGCGAGTGCGTGAGCAGCCCGCTGCCAATTCCTGCCTACTCGGCTTGCTCAGCTCCACGGGAACGTGGGCTCGGCCCCTTTCGGCTCAACGCGTTCCCTATCTGCCGCGGCAACGGGTGGGAGGGGAAGGACGCAGCCCGAAGAGGCGGAATCGCAGCAGTGACAAAGCTGGATGGGGGAACTTCATTAGCAGCAGGTTTGAAGGTGTTGCTGTCCCATTTGAACGAGGGCTCTATGGAGACCTCAAGGCTTTGGTTACTGCTGGTGTGCTCTGCACTCCGCAAGGCTTGGGGATGGGGAGGTCTATCGTTGCTCTTGGAGATCCTGCCGGCGCCTCATAATTGTCTTGGGCGATGAGCAAGTCCGCAAGGCTTGAGCTGAGCTGCACGTTCCTGATCTGGGACTTTGCATGTGGGACCTCTGTGCTGGATGATCACGCCAGAGGGGCGCTGAAGTGGCGCTTTTGCCGTCTCTTTGCTGCATTCTGGGTTCTGTGGCTTTCACGCGGCCCAGGAGAGGCCAATGTGAGGGGTGTGAGCAAGAACGCAGCTCTGGGTGGTGGATTTGGCTGCTGCATCTGGCATCAGTTGTATCAGAGACTGGACATGGGGCAAACAATGGGAAACAAATGTATTTAATGACCTTTATTTCTCTTTGCTGGTGATCCTGTGTGATTTTTTCCCTGGTCATCTCAGCTTATCCCGGTTCATCCAAACGATGTGCTGTTTTGTGGGTCCTTGGGCTGTTGTGGGAATGTTGAGATGCAGCAATGACCGCTTGAGTCACCTGCCTTTTCTCTTCCCTATCTGGCATTAATGACATAAGGTGTAACGGGAATGCCTGCAAATCCTACTGTCTAAGGGACAAGCAACAGTCGGAGAGGTGCAGGTGGCAAAGTTCTCCGTATCAGAGCCGCTCAGGAGAAGGTTTGTAGGGCAGCCTCTTTGTGGCGTTCGTCCCATTGAAATATCCTCTGCTAACAGGAGCCACTGGCGTGGGGGTCCAAAGCCATCCTTAGGAACCAAAGCCCAGGCAGGTGGACAAGTCCTTCCGCTGAGAGGCTGCCGTCAGGAATGGCTCTGGCAGGTTCGCTCTGCGCCTGGCGTGAGGGGGCGAAGGAGCTCGCGCGGTCCCCGGGGGACGTTATTAGCACGTGTTCAAGAGGGATAAATATGCATATAGTGACACCAGAGCAGCAGGCGACCGAGGCGCGATTGGCAAGTGGAGGGAAGCTGATGACAGGAGAAAGCTGAGCTCATGGAAAAACGCCTTGTGCGAAGCTCCTCCTCGGGAGGAAGGCTCGGTAGGAGGCTGGGCACCCCGATCTGCAATGGGACAACCCCTGGGAGGGAGCGGGGCTTTGCCACAGTTGCCCTGCCACACATCTCCCTCTTTGATTGTGTCCCTGCTCTAAAGAGCCTCCGCTGCCTCATCTATCACGTCCTCTGTGCGCCCGCGCTGCTTTGAGACAGTGATTATCAGTGAGGACGCGTGCAGCCTGAAGCCAGCAGCTTGCGTCTAATGCCTGGTGACACTGGGAAAGTGATGTCTGCTAATGAGAGCAGCAAGGAGACTTGAGAGAGCTGCAGAGCAGAGGGCTGGACACCAACCTGGGGGACTCACTGGTGTAGGAGGCCACGGCGCAACAGGGATTTTGAGAAAAAGCAAAGGCCAACTTGGCAGTGCCCCAGTGCTTGTAGTAGGGAGCAAACCTCCTGCTTAAAGTAAAAGCCACCTCAGGAGTTGTAGCCAGTGTGCCCAAACAGACCGAAATTCTCTTTCTACAGCAGCAGCTCGGAGTGCTCAGGCGCAGGGCTGCCGAGCTGCTCCTTGAAAGGGGAGCACCGTCTTGCCTTGCAGGAGGATTTGGTGGTCTGAAGCTGTGTACTTGATGAAGGAGGTCTGGATGAGGTGGCTTGAGGCCACCCGAGGCAGAGGATGCAAAGTGCTAGGTGCCGCGGGAACCCAGAAGAGGAGCTTGCTGGCTTCGGAGATGAGCGGGCTGCGTTAGGAGGAGTGCTCTAGGCCATGAAAGGAAGCTGTGGTGACAAATAGCATGCAGATAGCCCATGACGGGATGGCTTGCAGCAAAGTTGTGTAATAAAACAGCTGTGTTGTTATATCTTGTGCCAGCTTTCTCTCCTTCGTGAGCATTTCTGGCTGTTGACTAACAAAGAGCCTTTCCCAAATTCCCACCGCACTAGAGACCTGGACATCGCAAGCTCTTGATGAACCACAGATACACCACAGCTTAGCATGTTCTTCCCGCTCTTCTGCTGGCCATCTGGACATGTCAAGGATTTTACTCCCACTAATGTCAGTGTGTGAGGATGACTATTAGATCTGTACAGCCAACTGCACCTTGTGAAGACGTACAAGAAACATCTTTGGGTACTTCTGGCTTAAACAGACGCCTTAAAGAGTTCGTGCCAAGCTGTGTCATGCCACGTAGCATCGACAGGGCAGAACCCTCCATCCAGCTTATGTTAGCGCCAGCGACTGCCTCGGAAACACCCACAACTTGTTCCACTGTACGAAGTAAATATGGAGAAAGGCACTCCAGGCTTCCAGCTGGGATCCAGCAAGGATGTAGTAGAGTTGCCACCTTTGATGTCTGCCAAGGCGTGTGGGTAGCAAGCGGTGAAACAAGAGCAGAACTAGCAGATCCTGATGCTGCCAAGCTCTGCACAGGATGGGGTTGTATTTCAGTTCTCTGAACAAAAGGTGGAGCCAGAAACCCTGGAGCTAGGGAAGAGTTTGCTTCCTGCTCGGAATCAGTACGTTTGATTGCTTCAGCCTTTGGGAGCTTCTCCATGCAGCGCAAGCAGCCTTGCTGAGTCAGGTGCTCTCCAGCAAGTGGAGAAACTCCATTCATTGGGTGGATGCTCAGCCTGAATGATTTTTCCGTGGCAGGACTGAATTACGCCAGGAAGCTAATGTAAAGATCTGTTTCCCGGGCAATTCCTCCAGGAGACGTAGGCTGGTATAGGAGAAAGTTCTTTTTCTGCTGCCACATAGCTGCTCGTAGAGCTTTGATCTGGTGTTCAGTAAATGTATATCTTCCCTACGCCGGGGACCAACTCACACTAATTCAAGCTTCAACTCCATTTACTTCAGCAAGGCAGGATGTGCAGTAAGAAGAAGGATCTGCATTTTTCTTTTCTGCAAGCTGCTAAATAAATGGAAGTGAAGGAGCCTGAGGTCCTGCAGCTCCTTGGGGTGCAGCAAACACTGAGAAACAGCTCGGCTTCCATGCCTGGAGCTGGGAGAGCAGGATTTGGAGCAGCAAGGAGAGACCATCGCTGGATTTGAAAGGGGGGGACACAGAGCATTAGGCAGAGCAGTCTCAGAGAAAGATGAGAAGGTGGAAAACAGGTTAAAAGAGGGGTGAGGAAGAGAGGAAGAGGGATAGGAGGAGGAAGTAGCAGCCGCGATGGTAGGATTGAGTCTCCTGAAGTGCAGTAATCGGCTCACAGCTTCCTTCCCCCAATCCTCTTACACTCCCCCCATTTAACATCTCTCCCCAGGTTCTGCCATGTGTGTCAGCAGAGATAAAAGCTCCCTTGCCACACTGGGCTCTGCTCCCTTAGTGTGGTTAATCGCAACCCAATGTGGCAAACCGTCTTGCGGGGAGATGCCCTGAGCCCGGCTCCCTTCTTTGGAGGTGCCTCCTGCTTTTGTGCCTTCTCTCCCTCACGCGTGCCCTCCTCCCCAGCACACACCACGCGCCCCTGCGGGCTGCACGGCCGTCACGTGGCTGTGATAAATGAGCTTCATCTGCACTGAGAATTAATCACGTTGTCATGCTGGCAGAGGATGAGGCAGCTGCATGAAATGCCCGAATCTCTGGCTAATTTATCACAGTGGGCGGATGCAGAGCCGCTCCGTGGTGCAACCACTTCTGCTGCACGGGGCACATTCCGCGGAGCCGGTGTGAGGGCTGGGCCTGGAGGCTAACCTCTTGGGATGCAGTTTTTCTCCTCAAAATGTCCCACGAGGACTTTTGTGGCTCAGCAATTGATTTTCTACAAGGAGAATCCAGCGAGAGGTTGCTGGTGTCCGAAAGGTGAAGGCTGAAGCTGCTGAGGATGGCCTGGCTCCTGCGCGGGGCTGCTGCCTGGAAGCCATCCCCTAACCCAAGAGCTGAACCTGCAAACTGCCTGTGCCCTTCTAGGCTGGAAGGGCATTCAGAAACCTGGATACGCCATAAATATGGAGGTGAAGCTTTCTTGCATGCAGAGGGCAGCAGCCAAGCCATGGCTGAGCACAAGGCTCTGCCACCACCACTCACCCTGGTCCCAGGGAGCAGAGGGGGAGCACAGCTGGACCCCTGTGAGCCCACGAGCACTGCCAGCTCTGCTCCCCGCCCCTGGCATGGGGCAGCCCCTCAGCGTGCACGTTTGGAACTCCCTCCTATCTTGCAGCCGATGTTATTCCAAAGGCGGTTGTGCAGGCAGAACTATCACGCAGATTTTATGTCTCCAGCAGAAGCAAAAGTTGTGAGGTGAGGAGGAGACTAATGATGAAAATGGATTTTAAGAAATTACTCCTGGACTTCGAGAAACCCAGTGTCAGCTGATGCGGGAGCTTGAGGCTGCCGGGCTAGACTGATATGTCCTGTTCTCTTGGTTAATAATGTGCTGCTTCTCCGAAGAAATATTTGCATCAGCAGTGCTGGCTGCAACACACATACGTGCCCGTGATGTGCTGGGTATTATACTAGTACAACCAGCTCCAGGGCTGACGTCGCTCATCTGCTGCTCCGTTTACCTAGTACAAAACGTTAGGGACAGGAGTTCTGTGTTTTATTGGTCATTTCTGGTGTTGTGTGGAGGGATGTACTTTGGAATCCAGATCATCTGTTCAAAAATGCTTAATTGCTTAATGCCAGTTGTTCCTCTCCATTTCAATATGGATTTGGTCGAAGATGCTGTCTTTTCCTGTCATTTGAAATTCTTTGTACGCTGTCTTTTGCTTAGGAACATGTGCAATTATAGGGATAATGTTTAGAAAGCTTATTTCTTGCTGGTGTCTCCCTGTGTAACGTGGCTTTAAGATTGCTCATTACAAAATGATTAGAAGGATTTGCTTATTAGTGGATTTAGTAGTTTGTCCTGGTGTTGGGACCGGACAGTGAGTGGATTTAGTAGTTTGTCCTGGTGTTGGGACCGGACAGTGAGTTCAGCAGATACAGCTGGATGTTGTGTAGGAAAATGGGGAGTCCGTGCCCATCCGTGCTAGTGATCGGCCATCTAAGAGGGCTCTGTGATGGACCTTGGTCAGGTCTTTGTAAACTCTGACATTTTTGGACGACCGGCAGTTGGCACAGGCTACCCTGGAGCACGCGCAGGAGTCCAGAGAGGCCCTCTCCTCCTTAAGGCAAAAGCAACATGGGCCTGTAGAACACGCTGGCTGTCCTCATGCCAGAAGTTGAGCTTGTCTCCTACCCGACCACCTCATCCTACGGTGAGGAATTTGCCTCTCCATCCCGGCCCCTGTTTGCTTGGACTCCTGTCTAAGGGAGATGTGGGTTCTTCAAATGTGTTCAGCCTTACTTGTCCTGCGGCAACCGATCGGTCTGTGGCAGTCGGCAGTGAAACACGAGCAAGCTTCTGTAGATAGACGTGTTGCTGGGACAAGTCCCAACGGTTTGCAGCTGTGTTTCGTATGTCTTTCAGGTGCCTCCTTGAATTTGTTGTTCTCCTCTTTGCTGTCAACACCAAGCACAAATCTGCTCTGTTTCCTACACCTGAGGGACTTTTTACACACGCTTGGTCCCATTTATTTTGCACTGCTTTTGCTTGGACATTATGGGAACGTTCCTCTTACTGCTCCCTATTTGTGCGAGGTGAACTTGGAATAGTTTCATGCCCTCGCTCTTCCACATACATGCCTTCTGTCAAAGCAGAGGGGTTGTCAGGTCACCAAAGCAGCGTGTTTCTGCTCATTTATAGCTACCAAGAAGGTTTTCCTCAGTGTTTCCTGCTTTTGTTGGTCTCCAAAGTCCATGTCCTTTTTGATCCAAAGGAACAAGCCATCTCCCCATTTGTTGCTTCCCATCCAGAGACCCTTGAAGGGTCCATGTGGCAACACGTTGTGGTCCCATAATTTTGACTTATGGTGGGAATGTAGATCGAACTTGCCATATATCACCCAAGATCAAGTATGTTTGGAAGGGAGAGCTGATGGCAATACGAGAGGATACTTGCTTTGGGATGCAAAATAATGGAGAATGAAGTAAGGCAACTTGCAGATGTGCTGTGTTGTAGCTGATGTATTGGTCAGCTTGGTTCGAAGGGGCTCTCCTCTGTGAGCCTGCAGAGAGGTCTTTCGGAAGAGCGGGGAAACAGTTGCTCTGACCACTGGTCTCTGAAGATTTCTGTTGCAGATGTTGTCAGATACATTTTTTTTTTCTTGTAGTTCAGCAGAAAAATACCGAAACAATTGCACCTTGTGATCTGAAGTTCCACCCTGCCCACTTTTTCCTGTTGTAAGGAGAACTGGTCCCTTGTTTTCAGAGGGAAGAGGTTTTATCAATAAGAATTGAACTTCTGGTGCTCCCAGTAGCTCCTCCAGACCAGTGGGGAAAAAAAAGGCCCCGTTTTGTTGTTTTTTTTTTCAAAACTTTAAACCTTTTCCTTGAGCTTAACTCATAAGGACATGGGCTCCCTTAAGCCCACAGTAAGCTGGTTTCCGGATAAATACAGAAGCTATTGGAGGGAGAAGAGGAGCTCCTACTTCTAGTCTCCTTTAGACATGTGTCTAGGACAATCCCTGGGCAAAGAGGTGTTTAATTGTGGGCAGCAGGGTAAGAGGGAACCCCAAAGCCAAGTCTAAGCATCTCTGAGCCCCCCTCACATACTGCAGCCTGTCAGATGGCCTGTCCTTCCACTGATATGCTTTTCCTCTTGATCTGCTTGCTCCAAAGCTTCGGAGCTGTGTTTGAGACAGTGAGCACAGCCCAGCCTTGGCTTCGTGCTGCTGCCGGGTCACAGGGCTTCCCAGGGACAACCCGTAACCCTTTTTTAACACCTGCTGGAACAAAAGGTGCTTTCTAATTGGAAATGTATTTAAAACAAGTCGAGCTCACTCTTTGCTCAGAGAAATAAATCCATGGCACACCTCTTAGCAGAAACCACCTCTTAGCCGAAAACTCCCTTTGCTCGTCCACCAGGACAGGCCTCTGGAAGGCCCCTGGATGAGAAGTGTCCCAACGAGCCAAGGAATGGAGGGGAAGGTTTGCTGATGGGGCCAAGCTGGCCTGGGTCACTCTTGTGCCCTTTGGGAATGATGATCGTGTAAGCGCCTGTTTCGGAGCTTTCGGGCAGCTCTTTGCACCGCTCTGTGCACTGTGCCAGGTAGGAGAGGGAGAGCACGGCCAGTCTGATGCTGATCGCGGCCCCTCCTGGGACAGAGGGCACTTTGCTAGCTTGACTCCTGGTGTCTGCTCTCCGGACGTTCATTCGTACTTGGAATCCCCTGAGATCCTGTCTGGCTTTAGCCCTCTGTTAATGCGGCAGCAGAATTGATGTGGTCTCTGCTCAGGCCTGTTCTCAGAGCAAAGCTGCTGCTGCAGACAGAAGTGCTCCCCGAGGTGCCACTGCTCACCCTGGTAACATCCTTAATGGGTCCTGGTGGTCAGTGGTGCTCAGACCGTCCAATGTTGGCTACTTTATCAGACCTCTTTATTTTATTAAGTTTCCTCTTTATTTTTCAGGTCAGGACTAGAGCCAAGGTGTTCATTATTCCTCAGTCTCCCCTCCTCTTCTTCCAGAAAATGTTGATGGAAAAGTTAGTTGGGGATCAGCCACAGGTCTAGCCGAAGCGGCGAGGTGGCTTTGCCCATCGAGGAAGGCTGGTGACACCAGCATTGTGCCCGGAGTCACCGCGTGCCCGCTCAAAATGAGGTTTAACCCTTGGGCTTTCCCATCAGCAAAGCAGGGAATCCCACCCGTGATCCCGGCCGCATCTCCAGGAGCTTTGCCAGCTCCAGCTGCTCTCCCTTTTTATTTGCACAGAGGTACCAGACCTTTCCCCAGTCCCATCTCCTTCACCAGCAACGCACAGCGCAGAGCATCACACCACAGCCTTGCGGAAATGTCACTCCTGCACTCCAGAAATTAATTTATTTGAAATATCTCTTTGCTTCCATGTGCAGATCCCTCCATCCCAACAGCTGGGCAGCATGGCAGCGTGTGAAAAGAACCGCGATTGCAGCCCTGACACCTTTTAATTGGCCGCCTGTCTTTTTCTAGGTGCAAATTGCGCCACAAATTACATCACGGTTAACTATCCATTTTCACCGACGAATCAGTCAGGTATCCTAATAACATCAACAGCTCCTGTAATTATTCAGGCTGACAAAACCAGAAGCCAGTATGATGTCCTTTGGGTATGAACACGGCGTTGGGTGTAATTGCTTCCCTTGGCAAACACTAGAGTTTGAGCATCTCAGTTTGGGATGAACTTGAACCTTGTGCTTGTGCAGGTGTTCTGAGAAGTGTTACCCTGGGAAGGGAGACTCCTGAGCAAGCAGCACCAGCAGCAACGGGCTGCAGGCGCTTGCTTGTTGCTTTGGAGGTAGGAGAAGCCTTGGCTGACTCATGAGCCTGCAGATCTGAGGATATAAGAAGGATGTTCCCACTGGCTGCAGCAGCAAAGTTGGGAGGAGGTGTTAGGATAGTTCATGTCTCACTAGCAAACGCGATATGATTTTGATGCTCCCCACTCACGAGTGCAAAGGAACAGTAGGCAACGTTGGCCCTCGACTTCTCTGCTTTCCGCGCCTGCGATCTGCTTTATCAGTGCCAAAGAACTAGAAGTTTTCTTTGGTTCTCTGCTTCTCCGTTTGACCGCTAGCAAAGAACCTGATTTCAGCTGATGTTAGTTTGGTTGCTGGCGGTGACTACGACACTCTTGCCTCTCTGCCTCCAGGGAGGAGGGCTCAAGGTGCCCAAGGAGAGGGCTCGAGGTGCCCAAGGGGCCAAATCTGTGGTCTCTGTGCCCTGTGGCTCAACATGCTGCAGACGGCTGGGACCCCCCGGGCTTTTTTGGCTAATCCAGCAGTGTTTGGAGTCAGGCCCTGGCTGCCACGTGCCCGGGAACTTGACTCTGAACTGCTCGCCAAGCACAAGCGGCACCTTCGCGGCAGCCGCCCACGCTTCACCTTTTGGGTTTGTTTTGTGCTTTCTTGGGCCTTCGCACTTTTAGCCGGAGCTGGAAATGCCAGGCTCCCCTGGGGGAGGCCGTTTTTGGCATGCTCTAAAGCCAGCGCGAGGGAGCTGGAATAACCTGATACGACTCTGTGGAGCCTGATTTCTAGTCCCTGTAATTAAACACCCAGCTGTTGAGATCTTTTATGTGCATTCAAATTGAAACTTGGCAGGCTCGTGACTAGCAGGAAGCTGGATTCAATGACCGAGATCTATTGCACTCCTAAAGCAAACGCCATTATACTGAGGCCAGGGTGGGCAGGAATCTAAGCCTGCCAGAAATGCTTTTATGGCCTGAGCTGATTGGATTGGGTGAGAAGTGCTGCCATGTTATTACTGATACCTAATTCACAGGTGGAGATGAGTTTTGGATTCCCTAAGCCCTCAATCCCCTGCTTATCTCAGCCGTGTTATGGCACAACAAGCGCTAGAGATGGAGTTTCTAGAAAGCAAAGAGAAACCTCAGACCCCACTAAGACATGTAGGGGCGGTCAGAAAACAGAATATGTGGTCCTGGAGGCAGAAGAGGGCTCAGCTCTGGGAGATTTGCCATGCTGAGACTGAGTAAAAACCTTCTTATCTTGGCTGAGTTGGCAGGATAAGGTGGCTGCTTCTCTGAACCAAGCCCCTGGACTTGGGATTTGTCCATCACTAGCTATGACACACAGGGAAGTAAATGTCACGTACAAAATTTATGAAAGAGATGCCTTGCCGATCTCCTTTTTAAGGCTGTACTAAAAATTAAACCACATTCCCCGCCGGGGAAACCACAGGCTGTCGTTGTAAAACGTCCCCAAGCGTCGCTGAGCAGCAGGCGCGCGCGTGCGGCATAGCGGGGTCGGAATGCAGGGCAGCACGAACGGCGCGGCTCGCGGGGCTGCTTATCCGAGGAAAAGCTCTATTCATGTGTATATATGTTTTACATTGTGATACCCGGGCCACATAAAAAACAGGTGGTTTCACACGGCGAGACGAGAGCACCCGGGATCCCGGAGAGGCTCCTCCGGGAGCCCCGCTAGCCGGAGAGCGGCTGCTGGCGGCAGGAGCGATGCCTGGAGAGCAGCCTGCTGCCCCGTGGGCGCCTCTTTCCTGGGAAGAGCCCAGTTTATACCTGGGGTTAAAGAGGCCAATGGAGTGGCGGGGAGAGAGGATGTCCGGGCAACGTGTGAATGGGGAGCTCTGTCCTCGGTGTCACCAGCCCCGCACGGTCCCGTCCTCCGCGGCAGCAGGGCCCTGTGCTGGGATCCGCACTGGGTCTGGTCCATAGGGTTATGTAGGCAGTGCCATTAACAGCACCTCTGTTTGCTGCCCTGTGCTCGTCTGCCCTCTTCTCTGTGTGTCCCCTTGTGCCACCAGCGAAGACTTAATTCTTCTACCAAGAAAAATTGCGTTTCCCATGAAAATTGCATTTCCTATTTGGTAACGAGTTGTCACATGCCTATCAGCACTACAGGCGGCTCATTTTTTAGGCTGAAGATTGATTCCCTGTCAGAAAGGGGCATCCCCTCACTGAGCCTTTTCCCTCGATCGGGGCTCTTCTGCTTCCCCTTCGTCACACCTGGGTCCTTCAGAGCCCCACGAAACGCAGGTTTCTGCTGCAGCTCTCCCTTCCCTCTCATCTCCACCCTATTTCCATGGAACCTCGAGGAATTTCACAGCGCTGAGGAATTTAACCTCGCTGAGATTTCCACCTGCCACTCAAACCTCATTGAATTTGACTGCTGCATTTAAGCGTAATGAGGGGAGGCACATGAGAGAGCCACGCTTTAAAAACAGGCGCCTTTAATTAAAAACACAAATTTTTCATAGTCTATTATACTGCGCATTGTGGTAGTTATTAGCAAAATAGCGTAATATCCATAAAAATGCCCGTTAAGATACTGACATGGGTTTCCTTGGTGCTCCTGGACATTAAGGTAACCTTGGGCGTACGTTGCCCCCGGCTCTGTGACGGCCCTTTGGCTGCCAGCCCAGAGCCAGGGTTTTTATGGTGTTTTTTTTCTGTTTTGTTTTCCTTTAAAAAAAAAAAATTCTTTTGGGTGTTTTTCAGCGAGAATAAATCTTGCCGCTGTTTGCTGTGAGATCACGCTGCAAATGCTGCAAATCTTGCGCTTCGTACGGCCGCCTCCGTGTCCCGCGGCGCTCGGCGCGTGCCCCGGCTCTGCTCCCTTGGCCACTGGGCACCTGAACCGGGGCAGCAGGGCCACCAAACCGGGACGCAGGGCTACCAAAGCGAGGGAAGGATGGGATATTTGGTGGGGTGAAGCCCCGGGAACGACGCGGCCAGGAGAAAGGGAGTGCCAAGGAAAGGCAAACGTCTCGTTTGGGCTAATTGCGACTGGCGGTGACGGCGCGCTCCGTTAGCTGGAGAGTAACCGAGCGGTGCGGGCTGCTTCTCTCGAACGGGATGATTATGCTAATTAAAGCACTTGCTTTATTGCCGCTCTGATTAATAAAAGGCGTTCCGGCGCTCTCGAAGCACGCTAACCTTCTGTTGTGCGGGGAAAACGGGCTTTTCGCAGCAATTTGGTGACTTTTAGAAGAGCTGCGAGCGGGACAGCCGGCTGCTTGGGCGCCCTGGCGCTTCCCACGCGGCCGCGATGGGGACTAAAGCCCCCGCATCCCGCGGGAGCAGCCAAAGGATCCGCGGACGGGAGCCGGGCAGCGACCGCGGAGCGGCTGCCAGCAAGCGAAACAGCCGCTTGTTTCTCTAATTGCTGTTTATTTCCTCTGCGAAGTATTGGGATAATTAACGAGCTCCCAATTAAGAAAAATTATATGGAGTGGGGGCGGGGGGGAAGGGGGAGAAATGGGTGACGGTGCCAAAAGAGTTGGGTTTAGAGCCAAAACGCGGGGAGGGAATGGGCTGGGGACCAGGGCCTGATGTCCGCATCACCTGTGTGCTGCCCTCACTCCCTCGTCCCCATGTCCCTCTCACTCGTGGCCATCAGGCTCGCAGGTCTGCGATTACCTCCCCCTCACCACCTATGTGCCTTGTGCCTTCCTCCCTCCTCCTCCTCCTCCGCATCTGCCTGGGTGCAGCTGGTGTCCCCTGCACTGGTTGTGCCCTGAGAGAGGTCGAATGCAGGTGGCCGGGGGTCTCCGGGGACTTTGGCTCCGGTGAGAGGAGCCTTGTCTCCCGCTCCATGAAATGTCATGCGTGCAGAGCCGCCCTCGCTCGGGGGGATGACGCGATCGCTGCCCGTCTGTCACCTCTGACGTAGCCGGGGCCACCGGTGACCATAGTGGCTTCGCTTGACCCCCTGGGCATCCCTGGGGGAGCCACTAGAACGTGCCAGGACAGGGGCTACCGGAGCGCCCCGGCTCTGCCTCGCGTACGATCACGTGCCCTGAGCCCCCGCGCCCTCCGCGGCCCCTTAAACCTCTTGCGCTAATTAATCCCGGGGATATTCCGAGGCTTGGCAGGCTCGGCCTTGCGCTGCGCGGGCTTTGCCAGCCCCCCGGCTGTCTCCCTCGCCGATCCCCTGCGTCCTCGTCCTGTTGTCTCCCCTGCTGTCCCCTTCCTCCCTTTTCTCCTTCCTTCCCAACCCTCGTGCGGTGGGTGACGTCCCTCGGGACAGGAAGCTCACGGAAACACCTTGTGTTAGGGGCCTGCGAGCCCAGGTGAGCTCAGCTCCTCTCCTCCTCTTGCTGCCCCGTTTACCTCTGCTATATTTACATGTCTGTTTTACGATTTCAATTTTTAATGCTTCTGCTCTTTGAAGACGCTTAATGCTCTGGAGTGGAACATTTTCTTCCGAGTCCTGAGTGCCAATTGAGGACAGACCAATAAATCACCTAATAACTGGAACCTCCTTTTCTGCTCCCGTGGCTGCGCGTTAACCCTCCCTGCGCTGCCGGGCCTCTCCGGGGCCTCTGCACGAGCCCCGGCACCGGGAGGCTCCTCCAAGTGAGCTGGGGGCTGGATGCATCACTTGACTTCAATGCTTTTTGACTTTCATGCTTTATGCTTTTAATTTTTATATTCAGGTTGTATTTAAGCTTTTATTATGGTTGCGCGCTCGTGCCAGCCTAAAGCCACTTCTCAGGGCTATATTTTTTTCAAACAAACCCAGATGCCGGCTTGTTTGCTGCTCGGATCGCAGGGCGCCGGGACTTTGCTTGGCGCGTGCAGCCTGCAAAGAGCCAAGTGAGCCGTTTGTACAGCACCAACCCGCAGCGAGCGCCAGCCTCCACCTCTGTCAGGTGCACAGAGCTCCGCTCCCTGATCTATGCGTTCCAGCCCCGATTATCCAAGCCTCGTTGGCGCTACGCTCGCAAGACCACGTCCCATGACATCTATTAATTGCATTAAGCCCTCTCGTTATCCTAAATCTCCGTGCTGCGGAGGCAGAGCCGTTGGGGGCAGGTTTCTGGAGGGCGTGCGTGCTCAGGGCACGCATGGGCAGCGTGATCCGATTTACGGGCGGCCACGCACGTGCGGCGGCCTCAGCCCTTTGAAGTCGGCAGCAGCGATGGTTTCGTCCCGCACAGCTGCTTTCCGCCTGCCTCCAGGGCCCAGGAGCTCCTGCGACCTTGAGAAGCCGCCACCGTCACCACCACCATCCTCCCCAGCGCGAATCGGCAGCCTGCCGACCGGAGGATGGCCTTTTCTCGCCCTGTGTCCGGCCTCGGTGGCACCGCGTGGTTCCTGGGTGGCAGCAGGATGCTCTCAGTGAGAGCCGGTTGCCACCTTCTTGCCAAATACTTGTTGTTCCTGCTCTTTCGCAAAGAGGGCTTTGCCAAAGCGTGAATCATTAATTAATTCCTGACTTTTTTCCCTATGTTTTGCTTTAACAAGTGAAAAATAGCGAAGCTGGAGAGGCTCATGTGGGGAGCAGCCCTGAGGAGGGAGCGCGAGGAGGTCAGGGCCCTGCTGCCGGGCGGCCCCTCCAGGAGCTCCTGCCATTTCCACTCTCGTGCTGCTTTAATAACTTGGTCCTTATTGACATTTTTCTTCAGAACCAGGGAAAATGCCAGCGCGGGAATTGCAGCCTGTGTACAGCAAGGTAGCGCGCCACCTCCCCCCATCCCTCCAAAAGTTTTCAGGGAACACAAAGCATAGGAGACTTACAATTTTGCAAAGCCACAGGATCCATGTTTTCCCAAGCAATAAGCTAGGGACTCTTTATGGCACGAGGCAAGGCAGAAACTGTAGCGCTGCAGAATGGGAATGCTTGGGAAACCATCTGTTTATGGGCTGGAGCCTGCGCTTTGTGCTACGTCTATATTGCATAGGTGCGTGCGCGTGCATACGTGCCAGAGACGTGCTGCGTGCAATTAGAGCCTGATTGCTCATGTATAGCACGCTGGGGTGCTTGCCGGCTTGCAGGGATGGCAGTGCCACGTCCCGGAGCGACTGTCACCCCAGCACCGCAGCCTCGCTCCATCCTCTCGTCTCCTTTTGCCCTGACACGTCTCCGCTCCCGCCTCCGTCAGCCAGCGTGACTGGTGTTCGCCGGCGGCTCCCGGGCTCTGGTTGTTAACATGAAAACGCGGTGGTTTCCCTAAATTGCGCTGTCACTCACCGCGAGCGAGGGGCCTCGTCCGTGCGCGGGGGAGCCGACGGTCCTGGGGAGAGCTGTTTTCTCTGGTGTTGAGGAAAGCGGATGGGTTTGGGCCACCTGCGCTTGGTAACGGCTCCGTGTTTAGCCCGGGCATCTCGGTGTGTTTGTGCATCGCCAGGCTGCAGCTGACCCGGGGCACGGGGCTCTGAGGTAGCAGCAGGGAAGTTATCCTTGTGTCCTGCTGCCCGGCACTCCCGATGGCCGCAACAGCCCACCGTGCCCTTGGGCCCTTGCTACCCGTGTGCCCCTACCCCATACGCGCGTGTCGCCTGCGTCGGTGCTGCTGCAGCATCACTTGTGTGCGTGCCGGCGAGGAGCGGGACCTGCGCGCGCGCCCGGGCACTCGTCAGTGTCACGAGCGCCACTGTGTAGGAGTCTCTTTGTAAGCCTCGATTGCAGTGGATTTGGTCTGTAGTGCTGCATGCTTTTGTTTTGATGACAGGAGTGGTGAAATAACACCCAGGGGATAGAAATGATACCAAAATTATGATATTGCCCTTTGGAATTATCTCACAGTCAATGTAGCTTTCCTGTCCTCCCGGTGATATTTTACCCAGACATTGCTCAGAGGATCGCTGTCTTATATTAATCCATTTCTGTTGATGCACCGAATAAAATGCTATATTCCCCCTAGCGCTCCTGCTGTCCATTTTGTTTCCAAGCAGCAAGCTGCCACTGCTCATGGGCAGCAAGGTTTATCTGCTGCTGAGAATTATGATCTGGTAGTGCAGAATAGGGATGGGGTAGAGACCGCTTGAATCTCCTGCCCACTCACAAGCTCCTCTTATCTCACAGATAACCCAGACCCGAGTGATTACTAGGTGTATATATATATGTGTGGGTATTAATTTCTTGTGATTGCTGCTGTGATTAAATTGCACACTAGGTTGTACTTACCGGTGCAGTAATTAGCCCCCACGAGCCAGGGCAGAGTCTGTGGGCCTGGCACAGCTCTGAGAAAGGAGGGTCTTTTCCCAGGAAGGGCTTTGCCGCAGACTCGCAGAGGGGGTTGGTGTCGTCCTTTGGCCTGTGCCGGCTTGGGTGGCCGTGCACTCATGCTGGCCGTTAGGCTCCTCCAAATTTCCCATTGCAGGCTCCAGAAAGGGACTTTCTTTGCTTCATCCCTCTCTGCAACCCCTCCAGAAATTGCCCCGGTGCCCCTGGGATCACTGCGTTCTAGATCTGTCTCTTTAGCTGTATAAGCAGGAGGGAACCCTCTCCTAGAAGTCCCAAGAAGCTGGGGCAAGAGTTTCTGCCTTGCAGCACACCCAGATTCCTCCACAGACACCCAGCGGGAGTCACGGAGCAAGGATGGATCGCTTGGAAAGGCCAGGTAACGGAAGGGCTCTGGGCGGACGTTTTTCACGTACTACAGAACCAAAGGCAGACTGTGGCATCGCTTTTTCGTTTCGATCCGTCTGATTTTCTATACAATTATCATCTCAGGGCCGGCGTTTTAACAATATTAGGCACCTAAAGACTCGGAGAGAAAGCAAAGAATATCATGTGTTTACACCCTTTTAATTATCCTAGTAGGCACTTATCTGCATTTTAAATGTCTTTCAATATCTGGCTATTAGGGCCAGGTAATGCTAATTGTATGAGTAATTCTGTTGACTTACTTACTCCCGTAAACATTGACAGAAGCAACCCCCCTCAGTCAATATAAAACACTTCCCAGAAGAAAATACAAACAAATTGCTCTTCATATCATAACATTTTAACACAAAAATATCAATAAGGAGCCAAGTCAAAACTCCATTTTAGATTAAACAGATTATTCGGCAGAAAACGCTCAAACAATGAAGCTCTTCTGAGTATGATAATAAGCAAACACAGACGTATTGCTTCTTCAGATCACAAAATCTCTATGCCCAAGATCAGTAGAAAACTAAGTAGAAAATGCTTTTTATAGGATTCAAATTCCAATTAAATTAGAGCAGATTATTCAACAAGAAAGCCTACGAAATGAAGTCTCAGTTTATGTATTGGAAAGCAAAATGCAAATATGTTGCTTTCCGGCTCGCAGGTTTTCAAACCAAAAGACAAACTTACTTTAAGTAGAAATTATTTCATTCAAATTCTGAGGGAATCAACTCAAGTAACTGATCCTCAACTGAATTATTCAGCTTTTTTTTTTTATCAACAGACTTATTTCTTCCCTCTTTATTCTTAATTTGCCTATTCATAAATTCCACTGCTTTGTCAGTCATAAGAAATACTTTCCAGTACCTTTGACAAAGCAAAAATTAGCGGGGGAAAGAACAGGCACATGAACGCTTCGCTGCAAAATACTGCCTTGCAACGTAAGACGTTTTTCTGCTCTCGGAGCCTCAGTGCCAGAAGAAATCAATGCGATCATCTAACCCAACCTTCCTGCGGCCCCCTTTTCGGTTTGCCTACAGGGATGTAACCAGCAACCAGTATTTGGTACCTGCTGGGGGTGATGATCAACGCGGGCAAGCGATGCTGGGGTCCAGCCGTAGCCTTGGGCATCGCCATGGGAAAAGCTTTTCCTACAGAAATCCGGCTCCTGACTGGAAGGTCCCATGGGGCAGAGCAGCTTATTCTTTGCTAGACGGTTGTTTCTTGATTTCCTTTGCTCTTAAAAATCGGTACCATCTCACCGGCTTGCGGGTGCCTAGTGTTGACTTCAAGCCATTGGCTCTCATTACGTTGGCTTCTGTGGGTCGCGGGTGTTTCCAGGGGAAATTCCAGGGATCATAAATCTTTCCTTTTGATCTGCAAACATCCATCTCTGCTGATCTAAAGAAGATTCAGAGGTTACAGTAAGAGTTTGAGTCAGAGGGTTAGAACTAGATAAAAACCCTCGTACAGTAATTTTATTAAGAATCAGGAGATATTTTAACAGGGGGACTAAATGTATCTTTAAATATAGATCTTAAAGAGAAGGGAGGGATTTGTTCCACTGACACATCAGAGGAATCATAGGACCTTAGAAACAATTTGTAAAGCCTCGTTAAAAGTCGAGTGGCTCCGTGTATCCATCCAGCTCCCCCTAATCTTTGAACCTTCTTTCTTGGCTCTAGCATGGAGTTATTTGCCCTTGGAGCTGCTCTTGGGCAGTGCCAGATCCCAGGAGTCCTCCTGGAGCTGTTCATGGGCTCCATGCACCGCGGGAGATGAGACATGATAATAATGCAGTCAGGACCGGGTTCCCTCCTCCGTAACCACTTGATTCTCCAGCTTCCCCAAGCGGTTGCTCTCCGCGTGCCGCTCGCTAGCATGCAGGACTGAGCGGACGGGGGAGCGGATGCGTTGCAGGCGGGGGCTGAGATGCAGTCGTTCTCCTCCCCTGTAGATGCTGCTTTATGGTGTCTCCACCGTAAGCTGTCTCGCTGCCTTCATCTTCTGTCTGGAGGCATCGCAGAAGTGAAACCGCTGGTGCTGTTGCCATTTTTGCTTCTCTAGAGAGCAGCTTGGGAGGGCACCCCGAGGCAGCAGCGGGGATCAGGGGGAGTTGCCAAAGGGAAGCTCAAGCATGGAGACAGGGTGTGATGGTCCCACTATATGGGGTCAAGCTGCTTTGGGGAAGAGCAGCAGGGACACGGAGCGGCCCATGCGCTGGGTGGCGTCTTTGACTGGGTTTGGACCTTGCGATGCCTCGGGTCTGGGTGTGAGGGACTGAAGGCCACTCTCTTCCAGCCTCCCCTTCCTGCCTGGGTCGCTCTTGGGGGGACAGTTTGCCACGGCAGGATCGATGCCATGGGGGAGCTAGTGCAGACAGCTCTTTTACTCCTTAGTTGCATTGCAGGAGCCCCTCAACCATCAGCCCTCCAGAAACTCATTTCCCAGAGGAAACCAAGCACCATGCAGCCCTTCATGGCCCCGTCCACGCCGCTCGTTCGCTTTGCAGCGCCAAACTGCTGGGGTTGGACAGGAGAGTGCCCGGTTGCACCTCCCACTCGCAGCAGGGCCACCTGGAGCAGGTGGCCCAGGGCCTCGTGTCACCCCGCGTCCAATTACGGCCTTGCCTGCTGCCTAAGTTACAGCAAGGTCAGGCCCTCTTGGCGTATTTATAGACCCAGCAGCACCGGAGCAGGGTAGAGCTGGTGCCCCCACCCTCAAGGGCTGATATCCCGCTCCTGGCGCTGATATTCCATCCGTTCCTTTCCAGCTGGCCGCAAGTGCTCTGCGTGCCGCAGATTTTTGCCTCCTAGGACATGGGAGGGACGCCGGGGGCTTTGGCAGCCGCACTGAGAGCAGCTGGGGGTGCTGGCACTCGTGAAGCTCTTGAGGATGGTTCACGTGTTTGCAGCTGAAACCCGCGGTGCTTGAGCAAGGGCCGCGTCCTGACTGTTCCGCTGCCTTTTTCCTCGCGCGAGATCAGGGTTTCTCATTCCCAGCGCGCCACGTGTGAGTGCCGGAGTCGTGGAAGCAGCTTCCCATCCCATGCTGGCACTTGGCAGGGCCATTGTGGCCCCGTGGAGCCAGCGGTGACATCAGGATGTGCCGTGGGGGCAGAGCCGGGCTGGAGACGCTCTTCTCAGAGCAGGAAAACCGCACAACCCCCAACCTCACCAATATTTTCCTTCATGCTTTCAGTCCTCACTGCGTCCTCTGCTGTGCTCTGCCTCTTGGTGCAGAAACGTGCACCAAACACAGGCTTATCCACAGCATCCCGGGCAGAGATGCTCAATCCCAGCCCTGGCATCTGCCGCAATGTCCGTAGCGGTGCTAATCAATGTGGGGTCATGTCCGCAGGACGGGAACCTGCTGAGGAAACATCTCCCCACACCGGGGCATCTCTGAGAGCGAATGGAAATGAGTTCCCACCGGCAGCAAGAACAGGGAGGTAAAATTGCAGCAGCGCTGAGAAGTAAAAGCAAAAAAAAAAAAAAAAAAAAAAAACTAAAAAACCCCTTTTGATTCTCCTGAATAGGGTTTTTAAAATAATTTCAAAACATTTTGATAGTTGCTTTTCATTTCTAGTCATTTTTTTTGCAAAACTATAAATTACCTCGGGTTTATTAACCTAAAAAATAGATTTCCTTTCACTTTGAAAGCATCAAAAATGGGACATTTTGACCCTTTGGAGCCTTTCCCCAGAAGTTTTGCGGAATGGGTAATTTGTCACAATTGATCCTTTCTCGGAAGGCTTTGAATTTCAACAAACCGGTATTTTCTGATGAAAACACATTAGTTGACAAATTCCTGAGCCCGCTTTATTCAGGCGGTGGCTGTGCTTTGAGGTTTCCCGAGCGAAGCGGAGCCGCCTTCGGCGCCGTGATTAGCAGCTCTCGGGTGCCCCGCGGGGAAGCGCCACGCGAGCGGCTGCCGCTCCTGCTTGGGCTGCCGGTGCGGGATACCCGGCACACGAAACAGCAGCGCGCGAGGGACGTGGCTTTGGCATCGGTGCCATCCAGCACCTGCGCAGCGGGTTAAGGCCGTGCATTTGGGGCCGCGTCGACGCAGCGGATGGGCTGTCCTGCAGCGGAGTTCACGGGAGCAGTGGAGCATCTTTCTGCTCTGCCGCCCGCCACCAGCTTTGAATCACTGACCAAGCGCTTTTAGGGCAGCGGTGACCCCTTGGCATCCTGCGGAGCCATCCGCAATCCCACCAAGGCTCCGCTCATGGCACAGCTGGCCCGGGAACGCCGCGCTGCCCCGGCGCTTCCCCTGTGAATCCACGCGCGGTGGCATCGCCGTTGCGCTCGCTGCAGCGCCGAGCCTTGACAAACACCTTTAATATTTAATTGGTCTTTAAGAACCGTAAGTGGGCAGGATATTAAATGCAGCTCCTCAGGCAGAAGAAGGCGAGTAGTATACGTTACCCAGCGCCTGGTGGCATCTTGCAAAGTGCGCTTGGCGCGGTTTGAAATCTAGGAGCTGGGAGAGATCCTTTTCCAGCTGCCCACGAAGGCAGGAAGCAGGGAGCCCCCAGGGAAGGCCCGTTTCCTTCCACGGAGCTGCACAGCTTGGCGGGAGCGTTTCTCTTGGAAAGGCGGCTCTGCTGCCCCAGTGAGACGCTGGCAAGAAACCACAACCCGACGCTTGCACCTTGGCTGCTCTTGCAAAGAGCAAGTTACAGAGCTAAAGCAGCTTTGCAGATTCAAAAGCCCTAAAAAAACCCGTGGCACAGGCAGCTGTGCCGGCCTCGGAGGTGGCGGAGGGGTGGCTGTCACTTGCCCAGCGCTTGCAGCAGTGTCAGCTGAGCCTTCCTGTGTCTAGAGGCTGATTTTTCCACCAGAGAAGCCCTTGAGCACCCCAAGGTTCAGGTGCTTGTCTGTCAGCGGCCACTCCTGCCTCTGCAGCGGGAACAAGGGGGGCTGGAGATCCTGCGGGAAGCAGCTTTCCGAGGAAGGCGATGGCGCTGGGTGTCTCATGGAAGCAGCCGCCGCACTCAGACCTCAGCGTTATCTAACCCATCGTTTACTATAATTGGAGAAATGCTCAGGCCTTCCCACGGCAGCACGAGGGACACGGGCTACGTGCTCCAGACTAACCAGTGGGAGGGAGCAGAGGTGGGAATGAAAGCAAGGACCGACCCGGAGCGCTCCGGAGCTGGGGAAGGCGGGGAGGGAGCGGTGGGGGACAGCATTCCCTAAAACAAGGGAGCGGTTTGCACCCCGTGCTCCTCGCAGCGCGCCTTGGTGCGTGCCAGCGGGAGGAGGCATCTGCACGTCTCCATCCTTCCTCGTGCAAAACCCGGCAGGCCGACTGCCCCTTTCCTCCCCTCCTGCTTCCCTTTTTATGCCCCCTCTCCGCAGAACCCGGGCGCTTTGGAGGCTCTGCGCTCCGCTAGCCGGTTTTCCATAGAAGCTCCTATCTCCCCGCTTCAGGATGCTGCCTGGATCCGACCAATTACCAGCTCCCTTGATGTATAACACCATAAAACCCTTAACCTCATTATAGAAAATTTCTTTTGAATGGCCTTTAAAAACCATCTCATTACACAGGAAGAACTGTAATTACCTTTAACAAGACAGAGATATTGTGCGAGCGGGTGCGTTCGGGCTGTCAAAACAGCAGCGGTGGGTGTTCGTCTCGAGCGGGTTTTACCGCAAGGGCAAACGCTTTGTAGCTCCTTCCTCCCGTCCCGCTCTTCCTCACAACCTTCACAACCGAGGCTCTTTGTAGGGCATTTCTAGCCCTCCCATGCTAGCTCCGGCTTTGGCCTCTATATAAGGGCCATATATTTTTGGCGTGCTTCAGAAATTGCCTCTTTGCTGGCGCATTAAAACGTGTACCTGGGATGTGGGAAGTGGAGGGGTTAAGTTGTTTTCATTTCTGCACGCGTGTGACTCAAAAGAAGATATTTTTTCCAAACAAAATTTTTCCATCCCATCTGTCACTAATGTCAATGCACTCCTTTGCCCAGATCCATTTTTTTTTTAAAAATCCTAAAATCTAACATTATTTTAGAAAAAAAAAAAAAAAAAGAGTATGTGTTGCCAGAGCTGTGATATTTTCCATTTCTCAGAAAGTAACTGTTGCAACTTTTAACCCTTGGTGTTCGTCTCCAGGAGCTGCAATGCCCTTACTAAGCACAGACGGTTCCGCCTCTCAGTACCCTCTCTTTCTTGTGGGTTTTCTGGTCGTCCCTCTTTCTCGCTACCCTTTGGCTCCTTTGGCTTTTCTGCCTCTCGGCGTTATTTTGTTTTCTTTCTTTTTTTTCTCTCCCATTAGCAAAGGAGAAGCTGGTTGAGTGCTGCTTACCCGTTCCCAACATCTCCATCTGGAGCAGCTCTCGCACTATTCGTACCAGCATTACGTTTGGATGGAGCTTTTGCCGTGTCTTTCGCCCCGAGCTGTGCACATTTACGAGCAAACGCAGAGCCCAAAGCCTGGTTCTTTCTTACAACCAGACCCATTACGTGCGTGATAACCCCCTCTTTGCCCTGGCCCAGATAGATGGCGTTCGAAATGCCTGTGCAGCTTGCAGACCCCTGCACGATGGGGCTGTGCCATGTTCTGGGTGCTTCGCATATACATCCTGTACCATAAAGTTGCATTGTTATTTAATGGTATAATGCAAAATTCCTTATTTGCACATCCACAAGGATGTGCAAGCTCTGGGTTGCAGCCTTGGAGCTGAGCTGAATGGGACAGGACCATGGAATGTGTTTTCCCACTTGCGCTTTTGCTGGGACCGAACCTCTCTTGCTACGTGGAGCCAGCTGGGTGCTCTCCAGGGTGCTCAGAGGTGCTAATGGGCCTTAATTGCCCTGATGAGCCTCACCTGGGGCTCCACCCACACCAGGGCCCTATTTAAGCTCAGGTTGGGGGCCTTCATTTCTTTCCTGAGCTTTGAGGAGGGAAGACTTGGCTCCAGCACCATCTCCTTTTGCTCCTGGGTGAGTTCCTGGCCTGGATCTGGTTCATTGTCCCTATATGTGGGGCAGCCTCTGCCCTGGGTGCTCAAATCCTGTGGGAATGTGGCCTGCAGGAGAGGATACCCATGGCCTGTGCTGGGGTGGCTCCAGAAGCCCCTTTCCCATGGCAGCATCTGGCCTGGAGAGCAGAGTCCTGGAAGAGCAGATGGGTTTTGAAGCACCCGCAGAGTCAGTAGCCACACTCTGCCGCTTTCCCCAGCTCCTGGCCTAGGAGACTGATCCATGCAGCTCCCCTTGGTTAAATGCGATGATTTGAGCATCCCCAGCAGCTCTCTGCGCCAGCTGTGGGCACCACAGGGCTCTGCCCAACCTGCTGCTCTCTCTAGGCTGCCGTTGCTCTGCTGTAGGTCCCGCGTGGCATTTGGAGACAGCCCTTTCTTGATGGGTAGCCCCATAAACATGTAACGTGCCGGTTTAGGGCTTTGTGGCTTCTCTGCAGTGGCATTTGGAGAGGCCCAGCACTCCCATTAGCAGCTGGAGTGGCGCGCGGGAAGGATGCTCTTCCTCTCTGAGCCCATCATCATCTCCTGCCGGTGCTCTCAGCCGTGATGTAGTGGCCTAAAGGAGGCAACTTGTCTCTGTTAGCGCGCAGCGTCGAGCAGTCGATTGGATCATTGCAAGTGGCTATGGGCTGGCCTTGTTTTTGAAAGCAAGCTAAAACATTTGGCCGAAACCCAGCTGGAGCGATTTCAACTCTTGTAAAACCCTCTGCTGAACAACTTGGCTTCCCTGTTTCTATCGGGACCGCAGTAACTTCCATGGGGAAACGGGGATGCACCCAAGGGTGGTTTGGGTGGGCGCCAGGATACACGGGGGACTTTGTGCACCCCCAAGAAGGGACGGGGGCCCCATAGGATGTGCGTGGTGAAGCCGTAAGGTGTCTTGGCCTGGCCACGTTTGCGTGGCCGTGGAGCTGCCCCGCTTGGTGCGGTGCTCCAGCTGTGCACAGCCCCAGCACCTCCCTGGAGCGCCTGAGCCTGCTCGCTGGTGTGCACTGATGCTCCTGCCTGCTGGCGAGTTCCTTGTGCTGGGTGGGCTCTTTGCAGCATCGGCCTCTAGCAGATAATAATTTTAATGCCTAATTTTAGTCCCATGGCACTTGTTCAATCTGCGCTTCTCGGAACGTGTTGCAAGTGGCACAGATTAATATTGCATAGATAAAGTCAATCTTCTGGTGTGAGATCAATAGATCAGAGCTTGGTGACATTCGAAAATACATCTTATTAGCAGCTCTTATTTTGGCATTTTTGCATATATTCCCCTGAACCGCCCCATATGCCCAGGGCCTGCTGGTGGCTTCTATCTTGCAGAAGCTACATACACCCCTGGAGAGAGGAGTTTCTATAGGACTGGATGAGGAAGGTGGTGTGTGGTTATTTTCTATCTGTGGAATATGCTAGGAAAGCTGTGCTTCCCCTTCTCCCTGGAGCCGACGGGAGCGGTGCTTAGTTCTGCTCAGGTGGAAGATGCTTGTCCGCACTCCTGTAAGCAATAAACTCACTCAAGTCACCCGCTTAGTCTTCTCTTTCTGCGGTTTGTTCCCAAATTCCCTCTGGATGGGTTTGAAGCCTCCTAAATAAGACCTGCGTGCTGTGCTCCGAGCTGGAGCCTGTACTCGGCTCCTCAGGAAAAAATAGGGCAGCGCTTTTCGCATGCGGGCAGACGCTTCAAGAGACTGCGCAGGAGGAGTGTGGGCATGGAGCTAAATCGGACACAAGGAGCCAGTCCCTCCTTTGGCATTTCACCTGGAAACAGGGACACGGAGGAGCCAGGATGGCTTCTTTGGTACCTTTCTGGGTGGCTTCCTGCAGTGCTCCAGCTGCTTCACAGGAATTGCAAAGGAGAAACCATTTCCTTGTTGTTTTGCCTTGCTGGCTGGGATTTTCCAGGCTACCCAACTTGTATCTCTGCTCCCAGGAAAGTCACTGGCAAAACTTGCTGCCCTGAAATGCGATTAAGCCGCAGCCCTCCAGGAATCCCCACCTCACCTGCCCCATTCTCTTCTGCAGCCAGATGCCCAGGCAAAAGCCAGCTTTGTTTTCCAACCCGAGACACTGTCTTTCTGCTAATGAAATGAGGAATATCATCTCTTTGCATTTCTGTCAGCTGATTTCAAATTAAAAGGGGGCCTATAGGAGCAAAAAGAACCTTATTCTCCCTTTGGGGGGTTGCCTGCCTTTTTATTTAAGTTTTTTTGCAGCTGAATAATTCTATCTGAAGGTCTCCCGCGATGTTGCGGTAACCCTTGGATGCCATTCAAGTGCATCCTGGCCCCTGGCGTGTGCTCATTGCCTCCTAATTGCTCTAAATAAGTTGGGAATGATGAAATTAAAGCACCGTTGATACCAGGCAGCCCTGGCATGCTGCAGATGCAGGCATGTGAGGGAAGTGGACAGATGGGGAGATGTTAGGATAATAGGTATTAAATGTAGATTTTACCCTGTTTGGGCTCCCAAGCTAAGCACAGTTCAGCTTCCGTGCACAGAGTTTGGCAGCTTCTGCTCTGGGCCCTCACTGAGTGCCTGATGCTTGTGGGACACACAGTAGTGCCTGGGTGACCTCCTGGTGCCTACTAGACTTCAGGATATTGGGGTCTGGAGTTTTGGGGACGTGACCCTGAGGCCAGCACAAACCTCCCTGTCCAAGCATGCTCTGGAGAGCCTTGGGGTGTCAAAAAAGCCTCAAAGGAGGCTGCAGATGCAAAGGTTGTGCACTTGCTACGCCTGTTCTCCATGACTGTACATTTGCTGAGCAGAGCTCGTGTTTGCTCTCCTGCCACTGTGTGTCCTCTGAGGACATGCGAAGAAATTGGGAGCTCAACCTTCCTGTGAGCTGCCCATGGTGCCCACTGGAGGGGCAGTTTTTTCCCCAGCGCCTGAGTGATGCCTCCGTGAACGTGACAAAAGTAGCCTAATACACCAAGCAACAAATGGGGAAGGGAAAATGTGGTTTCTGTCCTTCAGGGCCAAAAGCCTCATGGATGAACCATGTGAAGCAGTGAGGAGAGCAGGGATAAGACTTGAGGAGCTATTTATGCCCGTGGCTCATCCTGGGCACTGTTGGTAGCTGGATTTTGGGAGCTCTTTCTGTGCAACCTGATTTTAGCAAGTGTTTGTAGTCAAAAGGAAAGAGTTCTCTGTTGGCAGCAGCGCTGTGTCCCAAAGGAGCAAGAGGATGTGGTTGATGGATCTGGATGCTACCTGGATCCAGATCCCAAGAGAAGACCATTCCGTGGGTCTCTGCTCGCACTGGAGCAGTGTAACCCTTAGGGAGAAGCCCACTCAAACCCCAGGTCAGCAGTTTGGCAGACTCATCCCCTTTGCTGTGTGTTCCCATCCCTGATCCTGCAACCAGCTGCCCAGGTGCAGCAATATGATGCCCCCAAGGGCTATGTTGGCTAAAGTGCCCTGTTTTCTGAGCCTCTGAGGACATCAAGGGAATACAAGGAGAGGTGGCTGGTCTGACGGGCTGCAGGCACCAGGCAGCATGAACTTCCTTGCCCTACAAGCCCTCGTGCAGTCGAGCAGGCTTACAGGTCTATCTGCTTTTATGATCATGTAGGCGGTGATTTTCTGAAGATGGGTGGCAGGTATAGCACAGCAGTTCTGCTTCCAGAAATATGCTGATCATTTTAATCACTTGCCTAAGATTTGGGCCAGGTCCAGCCACCTGAATTTGGGCAATAGGTCTCCCAAGGCTTCCTGAGCCAGCCTTGCAAAGCCGTGGTGTTATCAGGACACTGGAAATGAACGGGAAGCAGGCTGACATGGCTGCTGGCTGGCCTGCACAAGGCGTGTTCCTTACAGAACCACGGGAAGTTGCTTTGGTTCCATCTGAGCCAAGTCCACCCCTGTGACTCGGGTTACAGGAGCTCAGCCTCACGTGTCACAGTTTCCCCATGTGCCCATTGCTGTGGCATCGTGCACTCGGGGGGCTCTTCATCCCTCCCCCTCTTCCTCCAGAGGAAGCAGCCCCTTCCCTGGCTCGGCTCGCTGACCCAGCGCGCTGAATTATTGACGAGAGCTAATGCGCGCGCCGCGACCTTGAGCTGCCGTCTCGCTGCGCCGCGGCTCCCCGCGCTAGCCAGGGCTGCCCTGAGCTGCTGCTGCTTCTTTCCCACGTGCGGGTGCTGTTTTCTGCTCTCCTGGTTTGGGCAAAATCCAGCATCCTGTGAGCTTTGCATCGCTGTTTGCATCTGCAGGGCCCGTCCCGGCTCCTTTGACAAGCCAATTCCCCTAGAACAGGGAGAGGTGGCTGGATGCAAGCAGTGCATTCCTCTCCCGAATGTCTCGTTTCTTTTGGGCAGGCTTCCTAGCGAAAGGGTTTTTTTCTCCATCCTTCACAGAAGAGAATAACAGCTCTGACCTTGAGAGAAATGGTGTGGGTTCAGAGTTTCCTATTTCCTTTGTTGCTATTTTTCTTCCCAAATATTCAAGAGAGGGATTTTTTGCTTAAACAATTTATGCCCAGTGGATAGATTTATTCCGTTCAGCAGTCAGCCACAAGAAAGCCCTCTTATTCCCTCTAGCATGTTTTTTTCAGTGCTCATAAATACTCGATGCTAAATCTGAAGAGTTTTGCTCCTTGTATACCTCTTGTGCTGGTTTGCAGGGCCCGGGTGCCAGATCCTCAGCTTGGTGTGTGGGACCCACTGTGATCCTGCGCATCCTGGGCAGCACTCCCAGATCTTCCTTGTTTTCCCTGCACGCTCCCTAAGAAGTCACATGCCCCATCCCTACAGGAGCTCCTTATTGCTCTGCTTCTGTATTGCTCTCCCTTAGAGGTAAAGGCTGTCTCAAAATTGCTTTCTTGATGTCCTGGCACAGGGAGGTGCTTTGTAGGCAGCACTTCCAGATCCCACCTGGCTGCTCCCTCCCACGCTTCCCTTCCCTGGCTAGCCCTGCCAGTGCTCTGCTGGCCTCGCTTGTAGCAGGGACCGGGCAAAAAAAATGGATTTCCGGGCTGGCTGCAGTTCATAACATTGTTGTTTTGTGGGAAAATAAAAATGTGAAGGTTCGGGATGATTCGTTTTAATGAATGTGTCAAATTTGGAGAATCTGAATTCCGCAAAGCTCAGGTCATTTTGTGTCTGCCCAGCTTGGCTAATGCTAAGAAAATCAGGTTGGGGCGGGTTCACGTGCTGGGCCTCCCTTGCTGAGGATGTTTCCGTTTTGCCTGCCTGGTGGCAGGGGAGGTCTGCGCTGAGAACTGCAAGCTCATTACAGTAGTGAGCTGCAGCTCTGCATCCCTTGCCTGATGGACAGCTTGCTTGCTCTGCTCTCTGAGTGCTCTGCTGTCCTTTATAGCTTAGTTTTCCAGCCTTCTCACCTCGCTGATAGCACAATATTTTGGGAACAGATGGGCTTAATTTCCGATTCCCACCCCCTGAACTTCGGGGGAGGCTCGAGTTGAGATTGAGTCTGTCTCTTGTTCCATGTGACTTGATTTGATAGACATCTTCTGCAGGCAGCTGAGCCTCCCGCCTGCCCATGGGTGCCGAGGACCTGGTGAACACTCATCTCTGCACCAAGGAGGCTTCTCCGAGCAAACGTTTTCCCCTTTTAGCAGATAAATCCGTGTCTGTGTTACCTAAGCAGTGGTAGTGGCTGGGCATTGTCGCGTGGCTTGATACCGTGGAGATGCTTAGCCTAAGCTTCACCTAATCCTCTTTCATCTCAAAATCGGGCTAATGATCTCCCAAGAACAGGTTTTCTGACACCAAGCGCCGTGTTTCGTGGTGGTTGTGTGGGAAGGGAAGTGCTGCCTGCAGTGCTCTGCCGGGCGGGAGGGAAAGGGTGACCCAAGAGCTCTCGCATGAGCTCTGCTTGTGACTTCTGGGTCTCTGGCTTAGGAATCTGCCGCTTTCTGTGTGGTTCTGTGACATCTGATTTTCTTAGCTGGCCTCTTGCATGGTATAAACCTGATTTTTATAGCCAAGGCTTCTGGCTGGATTATGACTTTTTCAGAACATTCTCTTGAATCTGAGATTTTGCCCATCCCTGCCATGCACTGCTGGTCTCCTCTGTGTTCCAGTTGTGTTGGGTTTCTTGGCGAATCCTTCATCTCTTTAGGGGTGCAGCTATAGGAGACAGCCGTGGCAATGCGGGGGCTCTGAGCTCAGCACATGGGAGTCATTTAAGATGGAGAGAAGAAAGAAGTTTTTTTAAAATTAAAAATACTTCCATTCTGCCCGGGAGGTCTGAAAGCCCAAATTCGAGGAAGAATTTGGGGCTGCCAGACTTCATTTGGCCTTCACTCATGCTTGAAATCTCCTGGACTGTGAACTCTGCAATCCAAAGGGGCTCCCTGCCCATCGGAAGCCCGAGGCAGGCACGGGCACATGGTTCAGCAGGCTTGCTATCCTCCTGCACCATCCCCTGGACACCCAGCTGGAGTCGAGGCCCTGGGACATTGGGATGGAGAGCTTGCCGAGGTCCCGCTGCAAGTCGGGGAGCAGCACTGGAGCGCTCGCCCGCCTCAGTCTTCCTCGGTCATCTGTGAGCGTGCCGTGACGTTGGCTTAGCTGTGGCGACGTGGCCGTGGGCACGGTGGCTGGCGGGGGGGTGAATCTCTCCTGTGCGTGTCCTCCAGCCGCGCAGACCCTCTGCCTGGGTTTCCTTCTGCTCTGGCGCTCAGGAAGGCCAGTGCTGGCGAGCAGGTGGCCGAGTGCACCTCGAGAGCAGGGTGAGAAGGCACTGGGCTCCTTGGCGCGGAGAGCGCGGTGTCAAACAGGCCGAGCAGGCGGCCTGGAGCCAGGCCAGGGCTTGGCGTGCCCTGGCAGCTGAGGTCCCTGTGCACCCGCCGGGGCTGAGGCTGCACTGGCTTTTCAGCATCACGGTCGGGCTGTTCCGCCTGCTGCATCCCTCCCTTGGGGCCAAATTGACTCTTCAGCACCTCCTCATCCTCTGCTTGTCCCCCTCTCTTGCAGGGAAGTGTCCCCAGGATTAAGGGAGCTGCTCCACGTCCGGTCCCATGAGACGGGCAGGCCATCCCTGTCCTTCCTGCCTGCGGACGCAGCACCGTCCTCTTCCTCCTCTGCTTTCGGGAACGAAGCTGTGAAGCTCTGCTGTAACGGTAGGTCCTGGGGCTTTTCCCTCCTCACCAGCTCTGCGCGGGGTAGGGTTGGGCCAAAGGCTTTGCGTGAGCGGCTTCTGCGCCGAATAATTTGGGTTTCAGTCAACAGAAACAGCTCACGAATTCAGGTCATATTTAGCAAGTGGTTTTGGCTGGGGAAAAAAAAAAAAGTGAAACATTGAAAAGTTTCATTTTGACATTTTCAAAATGAAACCTTTCAACCATCTGTTTCAAAATGACATTTCATTTGAAATTTTTCTAGCTTTTTTTTTTTCCTTAAGTGTTGGGGGTGGGGGGGAAGCCACCTACAAACAAAATGAAAGCTTCGTTTCAGACCAAACAGAATGTTTCATTGAGTCCCAGATTATTACTGGGGTGTGTGTGGAGAGGGTGAGTATTTTTTCCATTTGTCCTCTGGCCAAGAAAATAATCTGATTTCAGTCAACCTGAGTTGCTTTTTCTCACTTTGGCCACCAAAGCGAAGCAACCAAAGAGAAACTGCTTTGGCAGCCTAGGCTCTCAAAGATATCTTGCTTTTGGGGTTGAAATCTGAAGAAATGGGTTTCTAGAGCAGGTTTTCCAGACAGGTGGGTCCCTGAGATGATGTGGAGGTCCCCAGATGTGGCCTTGGGTGAGACCTGCCTGTAGGTTGTTGGGTATTTCTCCCTAGGAAAGGGCCCGGGTGTCCTGGGGAGCAGGTTACAGGGGTAGGAGGCAGCATCGTCATTAGTGATGCAGCACAGTGAGTGTGTTGGGTGGAAAATCGAGGTTATTTACCCTGCGTGTGTGCGTGCGAGGGCATCAGATCTGAGACATGCACTGTGGATTGATGATTTTCTAAAAATTTTGTAAGAGAAGTGGGGAAAAGCTGGTGGCGGCAGAACATGTTGTACAAGTGACTTAGCGGGGAGACTTTGTGGAAGCTAAATTTAGATGAGGCAGAAAGCCGGTGCCGGAGCCTACAGGATTAGGATGGTTTTGATCGCTGCCGGCGCAGACAAAACAGCTTGTGGTCAAAGAAGCCATGGCGAGACCGTGGTGAAACGTCTTGCCTTGAATAACCCCACCATCCGCAGAGGTTGGATTTGGGCTATGGGCTGCCTAGCTGGTTCTGCTGCACGTACGGATGTGTGACCCACCACCGTTGGGTCAAAGCAGGGGTTGGACCAGGCAGGGAGGAGATCAGCATGATGGGGAAGGGATTCATCTGCCTGGAGGGTTTGTTGTGGTTGGATCCAGCCAGGAGTAAGTCTCCTGGTCTGAGCAGGGAGGAGAGAAGAAGAAAGAGTTATGAGCTGCAGAGAAGAAGGGATGGGAGGACTCTGGAGTGGTGAAGGGAAATGAAGGGTTGGTTTATGTTGCAGGCATGGCAGGAAAGGTGTAACTTGGAGTTCAAGTACATGTGGGCTTGGCTTGGGGCCAGAAGAGCTAGCAAAGTCTCAGGAATGAGGGATAAGTGACCTCTCCTGGAAGAACCTGTGAATTGGAGAGCAGTATTTGAACACGGAGGGCCGCAAGCTGTTATGTCAGGAATGTGAATGGTAGCGTCTCCCTCAAAGTGTGCCCAAGAGCTCCCAGCCATCCTAGCTGCAGAAGGAGCTTGAATGATCTCCTTCTCCTTAACAAGAAGGAGATGGTCTGGTGGTACCTGCCAAATGCCATCTCTGTTAGCACCTGGATAGTCCTTCCAACCATGTTCTCTGCTCAGCTGAACATCTGAAATCTCTTAATTAGAGAAAGAAGCTGCATCTTTCATTGACTACACCCCCTCCACCCCCAGCTCTTCCCAAGTGTGACTGTACCAACATCCACGCTGCGCAAGTGGTCATGGAAACCGCGGCGCACGTGCGCGCTTGGCCGGGGCCCCGAGGCTCCCCCGGCGCGTGGCTGCGTGTGCCCCGTGTTGGCTGCCGCCTTCCGTCAGGGAGGAGTGGGGGGCTGGATCGCGGTGGGGAGAGGAGGAGAGACCCGAAATTGTGGCACAAACAAAATCTGTGCTGCAGCGCAGGGAGCAAGCTGGATAACGTTCCCTGCTCTGAGGAGGAGCTGGCTGCTGGCACGTCCACCAGCTCCCGGCATTCGGAGCTCGCGGGACTCCCACTCCAGCAGAAAGGCTTAAAATACAAAGAGACTGGGCAGGTGGCTTGGTGTTTGGGATACGTGGTAGGACTGTGGGCGTTTGGCATCTGTTCTCGTGTGCTTCTCAGCACTAGCTTCTCTGAAGCGTTTGAGGGTGCTGCCTTTGCCACCGAGGCAAACGATGGCCTTTCAGAGGTGCTGGAGGTTGGAAGGGGAAGAGCTGCTGTTCTGAGATCACTGTCTGTCCTTCAGAAGGGTGTCAGTCCTGCCTGAACCTCTGCCGCGTTGCAGGTGGGCTTGAACCCAAGGACCTTGTATCCTTGAGCCCGCTTTTGCCCATTGGGCTGTCAGGCCACGGGGAAGTTCTGACTTGGTTCTCATGATGATGTGAAATGGGGAGAGGGTGCAGGTCTTCTAGGAAAGGGCCTAAGTGGCCATACTGGGCAAGACGGTAGAAAGCGACATTCAATAAGGGACCTCAATCCTGTGTCGGCGTATGTGTTACCAGAGGGCAGTGTTCATGTCCGGCTGCTTGGAGGAGGAGGAACAGACCCGAGAGATCCATCAGACATGTAGGAGCAGAGGCTCGAGGGGCTGTACGATCTGAATGATGACAAGAATCTGGATGGTCTCCTCAGGGAAGCAGGGGAGGCTGGAGAAAGGTATGTTGTTTCCCCAAGGAAACCATCCAGGCTTCTTTCTGATGGGATGCAAGGGTCTTTCTAAAACCACTTTGCCCAGTCCAGTGCTAGAAGCCTTCTGAAATTTGTTGAATCCTTTACCTCTGTGTTTGCATTATTCCTATCTCTCATTCTTTTTTCTTTTTTTCACCTTCCTTCATCTTTATCAGTAGCTAATGAAACAGGCAAGGAGAAACCCAGTTCGTGCAGTAATTAAATTTACTTAGTGGGTATTCAGCTGGAGTAATGAGAAGTTTAATTCAATGATTAGTTTTTTCTTTCATTAATTAAAAATGGAACAACAGTGCAGTTACAGTGGGCTGCGCTGATCCTCCTTGTGGAAGCTGCTGATGGAGGAGGAGGAAGGACTGATTTCATGTGTGCTTTTTTCTTACCCTCCCTTAAAAGCAGCATCCTCTATTCTTAGATCCTTGCAGAGCCGCTCAGCGCCGGCTCGGCTGCCCCTGCAGCCCTGGAGAGCAGGATGAGCAGAGCAGCCTTGCCAGGGTGCACGACTGAAAAGCTGGAGAAACGCTTTCCAAGGGGCATTTCCAAAAGGAAAATTTCCAAGGCCTCTTGGAAAGCATTTTTCCACCTTTTCCTTCCCTGTGAGGAGCAAAGACCCTGCCCACAAGCACTGGCACTGGTTGAGGCTGTTCTGCACACAAACCTGTGCCTCATCTGGGTCTTCCTTTGGTGAATGTGAAAGGTCTTCCCTCTGTGAGGGCTCTGCTGGTCTCCCTGCAGGAGCATCTCCCCGGGGAGCAGGTGAGAACAGCCCTGCTCGGACATGGCAAGTGGCCTTTGCGCTTAAAAAGGATTTGAGATCTTGCTCTTGGTGGCGGATTGAAAAGCAGATCCCAGCCTGCAGCAGGTTTGGGGTGGGAGGGTTGCTCTCCTTCCTTGCCAAACAGATTCTGATCCCTCTGAATACATTAAATTCATGTATGCGTTTGTAGTCTTAAAATAATTGTGTGCAAGCAAAATATTAATGAACCAAATGAGGGTTTTTCTCCAGGCTCTTGCGGCCGTGCTAGGACCTCTGATTTCCTCTGGAGCACCGTTCTGCTGGTTACAGTCCTCTGAAATAGGGTCCTTGGCTTGCTCCTGACTTATATCTTAGGGTGATTCTGGCAGCTTTGGGGATTGTTGTATGATCTGCCCCAAAGCTTCCTTGTCCTCTGGGCCACTCTCCAATGCTGCAAATTCCCCTGCCCCTTTTGAAAAACAGAGCTCAGAAATGGCCTGTTGAGTGAATAATCTGAGGTTTAAAAAGTCTCCTGGAACTGGGGTTTAAATCTTTGCTAAGTATATATGAGTTCACAAAGAATTGTCATCAATAATGTGCCTCAAAAAACAACGAAGCAAAAACCCATTAACTTGCACCATAAATCCAGTGTGTGCAGGAGATACTTGGGTGCCAAAGCTTCCTTGTGGGGCTGTGCAGACAAAAGCGAGCAGGGGCTTGCTCATGTCCCAGGGTGTCCCTGTGAGCTTCTTGGCTTCTGCAGAGGACGGAGGCAAAAACTCCCATGGTGTCAGTTCACAGGGGGAGTTTTTAAGAGGACTTTTCCATGCATGTATTCTGTGAGGCTGCTGCAAATGATTCCCGAGTGTCCTGGCCCAGATCTGTCCCGGATCCAGCCCATAGCTGTCAGTGGATCAATGCCTCGCCAGGAACAATTCTGCTCTGTTTCTATTAGAAAATGGCTTCTATTAAGCAGTTCATTTTGGTCCTTTCAGCAGCTACTTAGGAGAGATTTAGCTGTAATATAGTTGTCCTAGGCCGGCTGAATTTTGGTAGTCGTGTTGTTTTGTCCTTTGCAGCCTGATTTATGGCTTTTTAAATATCAGCCTGGATGAAGATTATGCTCAGAAGAGCTGCTGTTTTGGGAGGCAGAGGGGAAAAGCATCCAAAGCTTTAATTTCTCTGTGTCTTGCCTCTGTTAAATGCCAGGTTTAAAGCTCCAAGCACAATATTGTTTCCTCCACAGTGCATGAGTGGGAAGCAGAGGAGAGACCGAAGCCCACCAAGGCTCTGGGATCCAATCCCCCAGCATCCTGACTCCATCTGACCTGGGTAGGTGATGCACAAGCTCGGGTGCGTGGCGTGACCCAACGCGTGATGCTCACGGCTCTTGGCTGTGCCGAGTCCAGGTCTGGATGGGTTCTGTTGTAATGTGGTTGAAGTGCCCTTCTCCAAGCTCCAACTAGGCTTTCGGGGGCATTAGGTGATGCACATTTTGACCAAAGATCAAGCTTATACCGTGGTGACGAGGGGCAGAGTGTGCACGGTGTCTCTGTCGCTGTGCGCGGTGCCTTGTGCTTGCTGGGACAGCGAGGCAGGAGCAGCTTTCAGCTTGTACTGTACATAAAATCCTCGCCTGAAATCTGTGACCTGTCAGTTTGACGCCGGCGGTGTGTGAGACGGCAAACACCGGAGCTGCCTGGGCACGCACAGCTTCCCGGGACGGCAGCCCTCAGCAGCAGCGTCTCGGAGGCAAACGGGGGTTTGGCTCCCTAAGGAGGGAAGAAAGAGCAGGGGAAATAACATGGTGATTCTGGCATCTTTTATATGCTGGGGCAATTGTTCTAATCGACTCTTCTCTAAGCTGGTGTGCGACGGTGCTCAGGTCTGTGCCCTGCAGAGGGAGGGTGGCCGCTGGCTACGGCGCAGCGGTGCTAACACAGGGCTGCGTCGGCCTCAGAAGAGCACGAGTGAAGACAGCGAGCCTGGAGTGGCTTCTATGCCCAGGCACGTGCACATGGGTGTATAATTTCCCCTTTACATCACATTTTTTGCGCAGAGCTGAGTGGCCTGCCTAGCTCCACCTGATGCATGCAAAGAAGGGCCCCATGTCCTTATCTTGCCCCGTGCCCTGGTGCACAAGGGGCTTGCAGAGAGGTATTTCCAGCTGCTTGATGCTGTGTGATGCGTGAGCACAAGAGGAGACCCCAAAACAGCCTCTGGGCAAAGGGACAGTGACAGCAGCGGGGCTGCTCTGGTGGCAGATGGGCATCTGTCCTTGGTCTGCAGAGCAGGATGGGTCTGCTTGCCCCACGATGCGGGGACTGAAGTTGGTACATGTTGGTAGGGTGAGGTGGAGGGGTCCATAGACATAGTCAGCAATTTGCTATCAAAGCGCTTTCTCAGCAGTAAGCCCTGAAACACACTTATTTTTAGTGATCTTTTATCAAAATGGAATTCCAGGGGGAAATCGTCAGGCTGGTTGAAGTCCTCACTGAATAAACAGGCACTGAAAGTCATTTGATTGTTTGGGATTTTGATATTTTCTTCCAGAGTCCCAATTGCAAAAGCTGAAGAAGGTTCTCTTTTCTTTTTAAACAAGAAATTATATTCAGATGCCCAGGTGGCCTGGTTTTTGTTGCATTGTTTCCCTTTATTTAAAAGAAACTTAGGGTAATGGAGGGGGATGTGATCTGCATTTTGGAGCCAGATCTCCCCACCAACAGACTGGTGCCTGGTCCAGGTGGATCTGTTTCCCTTTGGAGGCTGTGAGCACTGGGCAGAGGGAATTGCTGCCCTTCCCAGGTTGGGGTGGGTGACAGGGAGCTGGTGTCACCTGGTCAAGGGTCCCCAGGACTGCCAGAAGGGATCTAAATTTGAGCCGTGAGCATATGAGTAAACCCTGTCCCCAAGGAGACTGTGAAACAAGGGCCGGATGATGTGGTTGGAGGTTTTATTTAACTCTGAGATAGGGCTGGACCTGAGTGGGTTTTTAATGCATGAATTTTTAGTGTTCAGACTGAAGAAATCTCTGAACCTCTGTGGTTTGGGAGGGATGTGTCTCTTCCTCTGACTCCATGTGCCATAAATGCTTCAAAAACCTCCTCCCTGTCCTCTCCAGCACTGCTGGCCCTCATGATGGAGCTGCAGACTCACAATAGGTTGTGTTTTCTGTCAAACCTCTGTGTCACGGGAGCAGCTCAAACTTTTCTTGAGTTTCCAGCTTGGGAATGTGCAAGAAGCCACTGGAAGTGGGCAGGGGCTGCCCAGCACTCAGCAGGCCCCAAGGCAGGTGTTCCTGCATGTTTTTTTTTGAAGCTCCCCAATTAACCGATTCCACCCACGTTGCCCAGATCCCCTCCCTGAATCCTCCCTCAGCCGGTGCTGCGGAGGCAGCGCCGGGTTTGAGCTGATCGGAGATGATGCCGGTGAGCGCGACGCGCTTGCTTAGGGCCCGGCTCCGGCCAAGCCGCCACCAGGAACCGCTCCAGCTCCCGGCCGCTTCCCGGGGAGACGGGCTGAGTGCTCCTTTCATCTGCAAATAAAACAAACAGGAACAAAGCCGGCGATAATGTTGACTTTCATCATTGATATTCCCATTTATCTCGGTAATAATTAGCAGCGCTGTTGCTGCGAGGCGCTGGCTGGTGCCGCTGCTCTGCCAGGGAGCTGCTTAATGTTGGTGGCGGGAGCAGAGCTGCAGGCAGCCTGGGGCGAGGGCAGTGCGCGAGCAAGGCGGCAGCCTGGGGAAGAACCTACCTGCATGTGGATGCTGAGGGCGTGTGGGTGCAGGGGGGTGACGGAGAAGCAGAGCTGCTCCGTGGGGGCTGCTGCCGCCCCCTTGCTTTGGGGGAAAGCAGGGCGAGCGCGTGCGTCCTGTCCGCGCGCTCCTGTTCCAGTTCCGCCTCCGAGCTGCCCACGGCGCAGACGGTGCGTGTGGCACCTCGGCTCTTCCCGTTAGTCATTCCCTGTCCTCCTTTAGAAATCCTTGTGTTCTTGGAGCAGTTGCTGCCGCGTGCCTGGCTCGCTCTGCCTGGGCTGGAGGATCTGGGAAGGAATAGGGACTTTGGGGATGTAGCCCAGGGCAGGTGGCACAGGCTCCGGTGTTGCCCTGGCCCTTGCCATCCCGCGTTGCTGTGGAGGTCCATTTCCTGCAACTACTTTCTTTATCACCCCCTTAAGCCAAGTCCCCACCCTGCTGGTGAGAGCCCGTTTCCGGCACGCGAGGTCTCCAACATTATCAATTCCACAGGAATCACCGTCACAGCAGCCGCGGGGACCGGCGAGCTGTGCATGCAAATGCAGGGCAGTGTTTTTATTAGGATTTAAATGAGTTTAGGGCTGTTTAGAATTACAATGTGATTGGAGCCAAGAGGGCCTTATAAAAACTGCTACAAGTTCATATATTATACAGTAAATGTGCCAAATCCCCCAGCTCTGCCTGGAGCACCTTCCTGAGCCCCTGCACAGGATAAGGGCCATTGCAGGTGGTGGCAGCATGGATGGGATGTACACTGTGCCTTGGGCATCCCGGCTCTTGGAATCTCATCCGCATCCCCTCTGGCAGCAGCAAAACTTGCTTGGATTGCTCATTCCTGTGTGCATGGGACCCACCTTGTGCATCTTGCAGTGCCCAGAGCAATGCCACCTGTTGCACAGGCATCACTCAGTGTGCTCGGAGCGTGTGGCTTTGGTGGCCTTTTCTCCGATATATCTCACGGCAGGGGATGCAGGAAGAGGCAGGCGCTGTGACAGAGCTGTAATTCTGTCCCCTGCATCCCATGGTGTGTGACACCCGGGAATTGCAGCTGTGACGAATGCCAGCGCGGGAGCCTGCTCTGAGTTACGGCTGGGGGTGTCTGTGCCTGGCCCCCTTCGCGGCGTTCCAGTGTCGTGCTCTTGCTCCTGGAAGGATGTAGCTGGGAAATGAATAAGAAATCGGCGTTGTGATCCTCGTGCACCTCTCTGCGTGAGAGGAGGCTCTGCCGTCGAAGCAACGGCGGCGGGGCGAGCGCGGGGCCCTTCCAAGCCACGCGCTGTCAGCGGGGACACAGGGACATCCGAGACGGCCCGTGCAGTCGGCTGGGACCGATTGCCCGCTTTGATGTATTTGTCATTATGGCACTGGGGTACGTCTCTGGTAACGAGTGGTATAAGAAGCACAGGAAAAAAACTGGTAATATGTGTGTGCCCGCATGCATGTTTGTAGTTATTACTCATGGATGACCTTGCAGACAGAAAATAACGTCATCCCTCTGCACAACTTGCTGGATGCTGCTCTCCGGGTGACAGCAGAGCTGTGACAGCAGCGCAGCTGCTTTATCCTGCTGCGAAGGAGGACGTGCAAGGGGCTCTTCCGACGCTCCGAGGTCTCTGCGCGCTGCCTGGCTCGAGACACGACGCTCACCACGTGCAGCAGCAGCCCCGATCAAAGCGCCTTTAATGCCTTGCCCTGGAGCAGGGGGATTTGCGCAGGGGACTCATTTCCTTCCCTGCTCAGCCCTTTCAGAAGGAATTGTGTCAATTTGACATTCAGGAAATTTTATTTTAATATCTTTTTGTTCATTTAATTGTGGTTCTTTTTTGAGTATCTTTATGCACTTTCTAGTTCCTCTCACCTCCGTCCTTGTGTGGGCTTTGCTCTCTCTGGCCAGTGCATTGTGGTTATTTATTGTGGGAGAAGTGCAGGTGACCCATGAGCTGGGCCCCAGAGTCTCACTTTGGGATTTGCCAAATGGAGTAATTGTCATTTGCCTGTGGAAAATGATGCTGTTTGGAAACTTCCTTGTCTTTTATCTGACAGAAATGGGTAAATCCTTATAAATGTTTAAAACAAATTTTAAATCTGAAGCCCAACACTACTGTGTTTCTGTACACTTTGGATTCACTAGGCTTGGAAAGATGATGCATTTCCCATCTGGCCAAGCTGATTCTTACTAAATTGTCAAAAAATGGAGAAATAATAATTGCACTAACGATAATGCACTTTCACAGCCTTGGCCTTTACCACAACTAATTGCACTCTTTCCTTTCTCCTGCTCTGTCTCATCCATCTCATCTCAAACCTTTCCATGCGGACAGCAGATCCGGACAGTTCCCCCATCACCACGAGTAGCCCTTGGGCTCCTTGTCCTGCTACCACAGGGACGAGTGGTGGCTCCAGTGCGTTAGAGGCTTATCCAGGATGTGCCCCCGGCGCCTCCTGTCCCTCTCCCTGCAGTGTCACTTGCTTTTAAATACACTGGTAGTTTAAAACAAGAATAACCTGCTGTAGGGCTCCTTAAACTGCAGAATTAAATATGGTTGTGGTCTCCAGGCAGAGCCGGCTTCCCCAGTCCTAAATCTGCTCTGCCAAGTGAAATATTGCAGAGGGGAGAGAAATCGGTATTTCTCGGGCAAGGCGGCCGGGGGTTGCGCGGGCCGGAGTCGCCCCGCAGCGCAAGCGTGCAGGCTGAGCCCGACCGCTGCCCGTGGGAGCCTGGGGAGGCTCCGGGTGATGGATGGGGCGTTTTTGCTGCCTGTCACTCGGCAGACGTTTCTGCGCTGCATCCTGCCCCGAGGAGCCCTCCGGAGGCACCGCGTGCTCCGTCGCGCCGCCTGCCTGCGGCTCCCTGTGTCCTCGGGGCCTTGGGCAGAGCCGTCCTTCACGCAAGGGTTGCTGGTGGCCCATGGCTGCTTCAGGATTGGGAATGCAGAGGGATCTCCATCTGCGGATAGTGAAGAGGGGAAGGACAAGCGGTGTTGGCCTGCTCTGGCAGGCGACCAAACCACGGACGCTCACCCCGCCCCAAAAGCTTCTCTGATAGCTCAATTTCCTAATTGCTGTCTGCGATGGGGATGTCAGCCCTGGCTCTCCTCCAAGCCGTGTCCCTTCCCGCAGCCCCGGGCTCGCTCGGCACCTTGCTTGGCTGCTGCCGTCGGCTCAGCGAGCCGGGGAGCGTCCCGCCTGCAGGGAGCCGCCTCCGCCTTGCCGTGGGCACCGCTCCCCGAGCGAGGCGAGGAGCGTCTCTAGCAGTGTGCTTGCAGGGGCTCCGTCCCAAGCGCGTGCCGTGCTTTGGCGCGCTGGAGCCAAGCGGAGAGCCTGGCCACGTATCCCCGCATCCCGCCCAGGGAAGCCCAGCTCCCGTTCCCGCTGGTGGCCACGAGATAATCTCGCTGCTGGGCAGCACGCGGGGCGCGGATGCCGGAGACGGAGGCCCGGGGAAGGGCTGCAAGGAGCAGAGCATTCCGAGGGCTGGCGATCCCTGGCAGGTGCCGCCCTCCCGAGGCAGGGCGGCGCTGTGCGTGCGCGGCGGGAGCGCGCGGGCTGTCATGCCGCGGTGCTCTACATCTCAATAAGCAGCACTCGGAGGCAGACCTGAAAATAAATATTTGAAGAGGAAATAGTGCTCTGTCTTCTGTTGTCCCTTCCTCCTGCCTCCCTCTCCCCCTCCTCCTCTTTTACGTCTGGCTGAACATGAGAGTTGGATGTTAAAGGGGATTTCGCTGTGCTCGTCTTTTCCCCTCTCTCTCCTCCCAAGGAGGAAGCGGCAGGAGCTGCTCTGCTAACAACTCGAAGCTGTAAAACTGTCTCTGTGCCAGGCTCATCCGTGTTCGAGTTGCTGGGTGCTTGTTGTTCTTCCCTGTTGCTTAGTTTGTTTGCTATGATGAAACACAAGCAGACACGGCTATTTCTTCTGCAGGGAGCGGGGGTACGGGGGAATGAAGCTGGCTCAAGAGAGGGCTGTGTTTCCAGCCGCGCGATAATGTTCCTCATTCGTAGCAGCTTTGGCTTTGTGCAAGGTGCAGCGAGCAGGGCAGTGGGGCCGTGAGCGAGACCTTTCCTGGTCCCTCCGGAGATGCTCTCTTGGTCTCTCTTGTAAAGACCAGGAGAAATTTTGTCGTCTGTAAATGAGAAAGGGTAAAACTGGATCAGGAACACGGAAAATGTGTCGCTGAGGCCATGGGTTTTGACGAAGAGGTGGAAACATTAGCCTCTCTTGCCAGATATTAACTTGATACCTGGAGGAAAGGGGGCTCCATGTGGAACTGGGAGAAACCCAGTGGGAAGGGGGATGTCCAGGAGGCCCCATGGACTTGAGCTGGAGGAAGGCCTGATGTACAGAGGTCGCTTGATGCTTCGCAGTGAGTGGATGCAGGTCGGTTATGGATCCCCGAGAGCCACAGTTCTGTCTGGTGGGTTGTCCGGGACACGTGCGCGGATGTGTTTGGAAACAAGTCTTGTCTAGCTGGCCTTGGGCTGTTGCGCCCGCCAAAGCGGGGATGTTGGGACTCCTGCCTGAGAGAAGGGCGGCCAGCGAAGAGCAAGGAGGAAAAACTGCACGTGGGCAGAGGCAATTAAATCTCCTGTTGACGTTGCACAGGTTTGGGGGCCGCTTTCAGAGGAGGCCGGGAGAGATGAAGGAGCAGAAGGGGCGAAGGTGCCTCACGCGCGAAGAGGGGGCAGTAGCGTGCAGGAGGCGCGCGGCTCGTGCGAGCTCGCGTGCTGGCCCCCGCGCGCGCATCCGTGGGCTGGCGAAGGAGCGCGAAAACAAGCGCAAGGAGAAGCGCGGAGGGAGGAGTGAGGAGAGGGGCTGAGAAGGGAACGGGGGAGAGAGCAGGGAATGCCTTCCAATGGGACTGGAAAATGCAGAGGTGCTTAAAGATTGCAGAGACTTCACGGGCAAGACAAGAGCTCCAGGGAAGAGGCAACTTTGGGAGAAGTCTTCTCTACTGGGCTGCGAATATTTGCTGAGCTCCTCGGCTATATTTAGCAGCCGCGGTGCCCTTTGGAGAGCTCTCCAAGCAGATGGCGAAGGGACCGCGTGCCAAACGGCGGATGCCACGTCGCGTCGGGCGGGGGTGCCCGGTGTTCGGGGAGAGAGGTTTCATGTTGTCTTCGCCCGTTCTGCAGCGAAGCCAAATGGTTTGCTTCGCTGCCCAGTGCATGGTGCTGCCAGATGGCTAAATATTTGCTTGTAAATTAGCAATGGGAAACATTAGACATAAAGCCCTAAATTGAAGAAACATGGGGCCTGGCTTGGGCTGCTTCTCCTGCTGGAGACGGTCTCTGCAGACCGGGCTTGGGCAAATCCATTACTGGAGCAGCACAAGATCTCAGAGCAGATGAGGGTGGATGCTGCATTGCCATCTCTCTCCTGTACGTTGGCACAGTCGCGGGCCATTACTCAAGCGCACTCAGCCTCTGGCTGTGTTTCCTTTAGACCAATATACAGAGAAACATAGCTCTTCTCTCGAGGAAAAAAAATACTGCTTGTTCTGTAGCTGCGTAGTCTCCAACTGAATGGGATATGACGGCAATGAAATTTGCAGGCACTAATGCAATATAAGGGCTCCTAATTTCGGGTGTGCAAGTGTAGGGCTGGGCGATGCCGGTGCCACTGTCTTGAAGGGTCCTGGGCATGTGGAACGCGGAGCCCCGTCTGCCTTCCCGCTCCCTCCCTCGCCGTATTTATAGACGGCAGCGACGTTCTCTGTGCGGATGCAGCCTGTGCGCCACAGATTTCTATAAATACAGACGCTCCATAATTATCCTTAGAACCGTTTAGCCCCATCCAAAGGTAGATTAAATAATGAGCGTGTGCGCGATATGCCCGGCGGCACCGGCGTGCGGCGCCTCCGCACGCGTCCCCCAGGCTCCCCGGCGGAGAGGAGGGCGGGAAGGGGACAAGCGGGTGGGATTGCGTCTTGCTGGGTCTGCTCCACTCCCCGACTAATTGATAGCTAGTTACAGGGGAAAAAAAAACACTAAAAAAAGGCCCAAGGGAGGGGTGTGCATGGGGATGGACGGATGGATGGAGGAGGTTCTTCCAGGTCCTATCAGGGTGTCAGGGACAGGTGGATTTGGCCGGGAGGCCCCGGTCCCTGTGCCACGCTGCTCCCGGGGCTGTCGGGCTGGGAGGAAGGGCCTCATCACAGTAACTAATAACTGCGCGCTGACAAATTGAATTATACCTTTTCCACTTGCCTGCACTATTGATCAGAGGAAAGGTTTGTGTTTTTTCTTGGGGTTTTTCTTTTTTTATTTTTCTTTCTCCTCTTTTTTAAGTTACAGTTGCAATGTCTTGGGGGCTTATAATGAACTAAATAAGGTCAGGTTAGCCGAGGAATCAAATGCGCTCTGGCAGCAGGAGCGTGGGCTTTTCCTCGGAGCGGAGCGGGAGCCTCACAGCCCTCCGTGCCCGGCACCCCGGGACCCGTCGTGGGGCCAGGATGAGGGCTGAGCGAGCTGGAGCGCTCCCGAAACCGGGGCACGTTTGCTGGATTCCAGGGCTGCTTTTCTAGGATGGGCTCGTGCCGCTGGAGCGGAGGAGCCTGGGGACCAGGGATGCCGCGGGGAGATCCGTCAGCCGGCACCGCTGGCTCGGAGCCCCGCCAGGGGTGATCCGAGGGCAAGGCTGGCGGAGCGGGAGGAGCGCGGACGTTGCCGTCTTCCCTTGGTGCGAGCCTGTTTGCAGAGATCTGGCTTGAAATCTCGGCTGCCCCGGGGTGGACTTGGAGCGTCTCCAGCGCCGCGCGTACGCGAGCGGGGCTGACGTGCTCCAGACGGGCACGTTTCCCCGCTCCGTGCGCGAGCCCTTGTCCCTGGTGAACAGGGACGTGGAGACTTGGCAGGGCCTGCCGAGCTCCTCTGCTTCCATCCGCGCACCTCCTAAACCTCCCCAGATTGCAAATCCTCTTGGACTTCGTCAGCAAAGACCCAGGATGGGAGGGCTCCTGGGTGCTGGGACGATGAGCTCGGTGACCTACCAGGCCCCCAAGTGACTAGTGCCCCTGTCTAGCAGCCAGGCCGCGGGTAGCATGGGCAGGAGACAGGGATGGATGATGTTTGTTATCGATCAGGAGCTCGTCATCCCGTGCCATGGTCCAACCGACCTGCCTGGCATGAGATCCAGGTTTCAAGGTGTGCGCCCGCGTTAGGCAGAGTTGCGTATCCTTCCAGCCTGTGGCCAGGATGGCAAAAAGCCAGTCCCGATGTCACCCAGGGCCTTGGTGAGCGTGATGCTCCACACCTGGCCCTGAGCCCCGCAGTGGCAGCAGAGGTGGGTCCCGTCTTGCGCAGCATCCGCAGGGGTGACCAAGGGACCTGGCATCTCTGTCAGTAAGTGCAACCCTCCTCCTCCAGCACTGCCCTGCTTGAGAGTCCGGCCGCATCGGGCGCCAGATTAACATTCCCGGCACAGAGCCGCTCCATCACCATTTCTATTAAACTCATTTACTATCTAAAGGAATTCATTTTCCACTTTGTTTGCCCACAATAAAAAAAAAAAATAAAAAGAAACAGCCCTCGGAGCTGAGGTGCTGGAAGGAGCAGAGGAGGGAGGAGAGGGACAAGGCAGCGAGCCGGGCGGCGGCGCTGCCCCCGCAGGTGCCGATCTCCACGACTAGAGCTCGTTCTGACGTCCAGGCACTGCTGGCAGTGTGGGCAGGTGCTATATATGTATATATATATATGTACTTATTTATATATTTATATATCCACACACACACACACACTGCTTCTCCCCAGTGGGAAGGGAGGTGCAGGATGACATGGGCACATCTGCGCGGCCACCAAGCGTTACGGCTGCTCCAGCTTGGGTGCCGCCATTGCTTCCCAGGAATGGCCATCCATCCGTGCACCCTGTGCCGTGCGATCCCCGCGGGCCGGTGTGCGGGGCCCGTTCCCAGGAGCCGGTCCCGCCGAGCGGACGCGTGGAGGTGCCCCGCGGTTACCATGGCGACGTTGCCATTCCTTACCTCGCCGGGGGAAAATAGGGGGAAAAAACCCTCCAAACATTTAATTCTGCAGCCCACCTGGGAGCCTTTTCAACTCCCCGTTCGGCGTTTGACATGTAATAATTTCTCTGCTTTTAAGATTATCCTAAAACGCTCGCTCGCTTTCTCGCTCTCTAAATCTCAGCAGTGGCGCTGCGGAAGGGAATCAGCATAAAAAATACCGATACGCATTGCAAATAACAAGCTGTCCCCGGCGCCGGGAACAGGCGGTGATGGGTGTTTAGACGTGCGGGGGACACGGAGGCGCTAGCCGGGGGGTGACCGGTGGTGGCACGAGCAAGGCACAGGGTGCGGTGCAACCAGCTCCCGTCAGGAGAGGGGATGGAGCCGGCGCTTGCTTCCCGCAGAGTGGCTGGATTCATCCTTGGAGATCTCCCCCAACCGTGCAGGAGTGGGAATAGATGGAGGGGCACGTGGCAGGCGGTCGGGAAGCACGGTGGCAGGGCCTGGGACAGCGTCACGCGGCTGCTGGCTCCTCGCACACCTTGCACCAAGCAGATGGTCTGCTCCGGAGCACGCGGATCCAGCGAGCAATTCAATCTCCAGAAATAATTTAATATGGGTTCCTCCAGAGTACGGCTGGGTGGTGTTTTTTCTTTTTTTTTTTTTTTTTTCTTGGTCAGCCCTGGAATAATTTAATCCTGCCTTCTGCGCGAGGGGCTATTTTGAGCCTGCCACCTGCGGAGCGTTTTAATCCCGCGTCGCGCTAAGTAATTCAATCCTCTCCCTTGGCGAGTAATTTAATCCTCTATTTCCAGGGTAATTTAATCCCCTCCCTGGGGAATAATGGAATAATTTGATCCAGGGCGATGTGATCCTCCACCTGCGAAGCACAAGGCTTTAACCTGGCCACCCGCGAGCAGCGTCTTTGAGTCGGTTTTGGCTGCGTCACTATCTGGGCAGCAGAGCCCTGGGCACATCCTGCACCAATTCCAGCACGGAAACCTCCCCGGAGCAGCAAGGGCTCCCTAGGACCTGCATAAAAGAGGGATTCACAGCGGGAATGGGGCTGTTTTACACTGGTTTCTCTCCTCCTTGCTTTTGTTGCAGCACTTATTAGGAGAAAGAGGGTTTCCTTGGCTGCCTGAGGTGGTAAAGAAAGAAATACCGCTAACGATAGTGTCCCTTTCCAGACAGAGGAGGATCTGTGGAGCATTCAGGGAAGAAATACTTCCCTGCCCTGGCCAGCGCTGCGGCTGTTTGCATTCGGGAGAGCGATTAAAGCGCTGGAAAGGCAATAAAGTCCGCAAGGAGCCCTGAGGAAGAAGGGAGGTGGGAGGGTGACACCGCCAGGGCTGCTGGGCCCGAGGGCTCGTAGGGCCCACGGTGCCTCCTTCCCTAAGGAAAAGTTAGGAGACTTGGGTGACCTTCATCACTGGATTTACCCCGCTGCACACGCCGGGCTCTCCTGAGACACCTAAACTTCTGCTCCTGCAGTGCCCCCCGCACAAACGCCTGTCCCGCGTGCGTCATCTCGCATTGCGACGTGGTGTATTAGACAAGTAATTCCACGTGTGTGAGGCCTCCAGGCACCTGCAGGCCAGCCGGGCGGCAGGTGCCTCTCCCAGTCCCGCGGCCAGGCAGCTCCGTGCGGAGCCTCTTGCCTGGGAATGCTGGGGTTTCTCCAAGCTCAGCCCAAATCCCCGGAGACGGGGCGTTTTGGGCCGGGTTCCCGTTGCGTTTAGGCTCATTTCCTGTTGCTTTTAGTTGGATTCATCTCCGTTGGGACACTGGGATGCAATTTGGAGGCCGGAATTGGAAGAGCAGCCGCTCTCCCGTCCTCCCAAGGGTGTCCGGGGGGCTCCCGCGTGTCCCTCTCCTCCTCCCGTCGCACCGCGAGCAGACGTTTGGTCTTCACTCCCAGCTGCCGCACAGGGACCTGGCAGCAGAACGGTGCACGGGGCCCCGGACTGCCTTGGGATGACAGATGCTTCTGTGTTGCCGCTGAGCCCTCAGCCTCGTCCTCGGAGCAGCCGGGAGCCGAAAATGCTACTGCAGGCCCTGCTGGAGAAGGGAGCTGAGGAGGATCCCGAGGACGAGCCGGGGTGCACGTGGGGCACGGTGACCCCGCACATCGTGTGCGGACAAGGGCACGGACGGATGTCCCCGAACATGTTTAGTGGATTTGACTTGCAGAGCATCCATATAATAAAATCACCTGCGAGGCCGCCTGCCCCCGGCACAGCATTTAATGATGAGATATCTGTGGTGGCTTCGTGACTCATGTTGGAGAGAACCCGTTTGCAGCCCCAGTCCCCAAAAACGCACCTTTTTAACGGGGAAATGTAAACATTTTGCATAGAAAGGAATGGGCTTTGGGAACTTTTTTTTGCAAAAGTGAGGGCGAGCCGTGTGTCATCCCGCTCCCATCAGCACCGCTGTAGTCGAGGTAGCTCCATTTGCTGCCAAAGGAGAGATTTGCCCGTGTCTAACCCTCTCTGGTCTGCAGACTCCCTCCTGTCCAGCAAATGCATTTAGCACAGCGTGAAGCGCAGACTTGGTTTCTCCGGGTGGGCCTGGCGGAAGGTCTCCGGTGGCCTTTTCAATAGGCGTCCTCGCATGGGGCTCCGGGACGCCCGTGCCGAGGTGCTCTGCAAACTCAATTACCCGGTGGTAATAGCACGGTATTGACTCGGGAGCCGCGGCAGCGCAGGGCTCTTGCCGTTTATTCGTTGTTTAATTATATGGCACATCAGGCCAAAATAATGTCATTAGCTAATTAGCCATGTTGGAGGTTTCTTTTGTAATTTTTTTTTCTTCAGTGAACGTTGCCATCAGTGCACAGAGCAGGTCGGGTTGGTCCTTCTGCACCACCCCTGGGCACAGCTTCTCTGTGTAGCCTGCAAGGAGCGAGGCCGGGACGAGGCCACCCCTTGTGTTCCTATGGGATTTAAGGAGCGACTTTAGGAAGTCAGAGCTGCCCAGGAATACGAGGCACCTGTGCCTGGGCAGTGACCTGGCTCCGTGGGTGCCACCGCCCCTCGCTGCACGCACAGACGAGTGCAAAGCGGTGTGAAGATGCCGGTGTCATTTGTACCCCGCCGGTGCGGGGGTGACAGTGACACCACAAGAGGTCGTGTGCCATAATCTGGGCTAAAACCAGGTGCTTGGGATGGATCCCCTGCCGGTCTCACCTTGTCCCGTGTGCCCATGGAAACAACATCCTGGTGCTGCGCCGAGATGTTCATCATGCCGGCTGCTACCGGGAGAACGTCCGCTCCGAGCGCTGATGGGAATTTATAGCCCAGCAAAGCTTTCCTCGAGGGTTTTCTTAATGACTCTTTGTAAATCCATCACGGAAAAGTGCCATGACCTGGATACTGTGCAGGCGTTTGGTTTGGCGGGGGGGGGCGGTTGTTGTTTTCTTCTTCTTCTTCTTCTTCTTCTTCATCCAGTGCGTTAAGGACAGGGCTTCATCCGTCACGTTCTTATAATTAGCACAGCCTGGTTGCTTGCTGAATCACAGCAGCACTGATGGATTTTAGAGATTTGCTGACTGAGGAAAGTCCTTCAACCCACCTGCTCCGGGCCTCCAATTTCACAAGTGTCCATGTTATCCCTGAAGGCTTCTTAGGGTTATTTAACTCAAACAGAACACCCCTGGGCTTCGTAAAAAAGCATTTTTCCCCTTGTTCCTAAAGTTTCCTGATGTCTGTCAGCCTGGCTGGGTCAGTTCCAGGCTCTGACCAGACGCAAGCCCCTGCAGATGTCTTCAGGTCCTTGAAGACGAGCGCCGCGGACCCTATAAACTCCGTGGGGAACCCATGGACTTTGGAGACATTCAAGAGTCCATGGCAAGTAACTCCACAGTTAACCATGCAGTCCTCCCCCAAATACTCCGAGGCACCAGTAGAGATGAATAACTCAAATTTGGAGTTAATAGACCACAGAATTTAAAATACGACATTCCAAAATGGGGAAGAAAAGAGAAGACTTTTCCAATAGTGAGCAACTTGCCATGTTTCAAGCCTTTCTATCTTCCCAACACCTCAGCTGATTACCTGGAGGCTCTGGTTATCAGTTATTTTCTGGAATAAGGAAAATTTTGGCAGGTGGATTTCTTAAATGAATTACACCCTTAAGCTGGTCACTGCTGGTATGGTTCCTCAAGACTGCTGTGAAATAATCACTCGTTTTTCCCATGCTCTGGCGCTCTCCTGAATAACCCTCCCGGGCCTCGACGTGCTGGTTTACATAACCCTTCCGAGGCATCCCGGCTCCTGGTGCATTCAGCACTTGACTGAGACATTGAGTCAACTCCAAAGGGCTTCCAAGCTCGGCGATCCCCCAAGTCTGGGGCCACGATGAGCACAAGAGGTTTTGCTCCCCAAGCTTAGACCAAGGTTCCGCCCTTTCTAAGTGCTCAGCCTCATGTCCTCAGACCAGACTTGGTTTTAGAGCTGTGAGAAGCTTTGAGACTGGGTGCAACAGAGGAACATTTCCCACCACTGCATCCAGAAGGAGCATCCGCAGCTCTGGAAGGCGCCGCCGGCTCCTGTCTCCATGGGTGTCCATCACCCCCCGGCTGCATCCACTGCAGCGTTTGGGTACCTGGGCTTTGGAGCCACCTCACCTGGCTTCACCCGGCCGCTCCGGAGCTCCCTCCGAGCTGCGTGACATTTATAGCGAGCGGGGAGAGGAAAGGTATGTCCAGGCGAGCGCGCTGACCTTTCCCAGGCAGCCGCCTTGGAGAGAGATTAATCCTGCCTCCGAGAGGCCCTTTCCATTAGTGCCGCGGCTCGTCACCCACCTGCTGCACGATCGTGGGCACAGGGAGCGCGGCGGTTCCTAATGCACGCAGGGCACTGTGAAAATGCACGTGCTGGGGCTGACCACCCCCTGCGGGCTATTAGCCCACAGCATTTGCTAGCTGAAGCACAGACATTAGCTGAAGGAGCAGAGATAAAGAGCCTATCTATTTTCTGATATCTAGTGCTGCTTGTGCTGTCTTAAAAAACTCTGCAGTACATTTTGGTGTTGATTGTATATGTAAATTCGTATCTATAATAGACCTTCATATATTTGTGTGTATGTATATATATATATACATCTATCTGCACGCACACACACGTAGATGTGTGTATAGCTAACGTATGTGCTCCCAACCCACACAACATATGTAACGCTGCAAATCACGGCACGTCCTGCAGCAGAGCAAGAAGCGGAGGGGGGGGAAGGACACGGGACAGGGCTGAGGACACCCCAGCCGGGTGGCTGAGAATGGGTCTGGCCTCGCAAGAGCGCCCGGTGCCGCCGACATCGCTGGTGCGGCTGATGGAGAAATTCAATCACTTACAACGAGGGGAAAATAATTGTCTTTTGAGGTGGAGGAGGTTGTTGTCATTTTCCTGTGACACACTCCATCGGCTTTCAATTTCCAGGACAAAAGCCCTCACTTCTCGCTCGGGCCTCTCTAATCCGTGGAGTGCTCCACGGGCAGGGGGTCCCAGCCTGGCCCGGTGTCACCCGGCAAGCAGCGGTGCCCGAGCGTATGTTGTGTCCCTGATGTGCCAGCCTGAGATCCGTGTCCCAGTGTGGCTTGGGAGGCTCCCAGGGGAGAGGGTTGGATGCCTCAAGTGTCCGCGCTAGATCAAGGGGAGATGGGGATGGTTCAGCATCTCCTTTCTCAGATATGAGCGCTCCATCACGGTAACGGAGGGGGACAAGGAGGGAACCGAATGCAGCGCTCGGAGCAGAGGTGCGCGCAGCAGAGGAAGAAACATCTCCCTGCCACCGAGGGAAATAAGATGTGATTAGCAGCCCATCGCAGCCTCAGAGCCTCCTTCTCAGGCCTTTAGAGAGGAATATGTTTTTAAAAATACTGTCCTAAAAGAGAGAGGTAATGATGTGCTCCGAAGCGGAGATGGTATCATTCATAAAGCCGGTGCTGCTTAATTGCATTGGCGGCATTTAAGAGAGGAATTATTCCCAGTCGGGTCCGGGTTTGTTTTCCCCCAGTCCTGCTGTGCATCTTGCCAGGGCTCCAGCCCCGTGTCAGCCTCTTTGGTAGCCCTGTCCCCAGCCATCACTTGAAGCTGTCGGCCAGGGAGCCCTGTGGGGACAAATTGTCACCACCGCCCCACGAGCCCCCAGTGTGCTGGGACAGGCAGGGGCTCCAGGAGCACCGTGGCAAGGCCATGGAGAGCAGGGAGCGGTGCTGGGAGCAGCGCGGCCCGTCCCCGCCGCCCCCAGGCGCATCGCAAGCTGCTGCGCTGGGGATGTTCCCACCAGCCCAAACGCAGCAGATTATTTTGGTCTCTGTCTTTGCAGCTCAACCCCTTCCCACAGGCAAATATTCTGCTCCTCGTTTCCCCTGTTTTTCCTCCTACCACCGCGCCAGCCTCCGAGGCAGATTGTTCTGCAATGTGTAATTTGTTGCTGCAAGTGACTGCAGGGGCCTCGGAGCATGGACCAAAGGCCCGTTTCGAGGGGGCGATGCCACGAGTATGCACTACAGTATGCTTGCTACACCATAGCATATGCTGCAGTATATACTGTACTCCTGGGGTCTCTCTGTGGGGGCTCCTCTTCCATGCACTGAAACGGAGGTGACACCACCATCCTGTTCTGAGCAGATGAAGAGGTGACCCCAGGTTGGGTAACAAGGATGGTCAACAATTTGGTGCCCCTGGTGCTTTTCGGGTCTCCTGTGGTCTGAGCAGGCACCAGACTGAGCTGAGTCACTATTCCCAGTACTCGCGTGGTCTGGGGGGCGTGTGGGGGTAGCAGGTAGTCCCGAAAGCCGCAGAGGAGCATCAGCAAGAGGGAGGAGGCGGGGAGCTGCTTCTCTAGGAGCAGAGCTGGGGCATCATGCAGGAGCAACGCGGATCTGTTGCCATGTAACAGGAGAGCCACTGCCTCCACCGGGGACTGGAAGCTGGAGCATCCGTATCCCAGTGCCTGTCCCAGGGATCTCCTGGGGAATCCAGCCACAGTGCTTCCCTGAGAGCCTCTTTGCCCAGGAGGATGGACCTGGACGAAGCGGCTCCCCGGGCACCTCCTCACGTGTCTCCACGCCTGCCTCGCGTCCCTGCTCTCTTTCAGAGGAGAAGAGCATTTCACGCTGCTTTTAACCAGCCCTGCCTTATACTGCTTCCCTTTCGCCTGTCAGATCCAGCCTGACGTTATTTGGGTAGGAGCAGAGGGGTGGGAGTTGAGAGAGACAAAATGGTGCTTTTTTTTTTTTTTTTTTGCATTCGAAAGAGATTTCAAATGACACACACACAATAACGTATCACCCAGCCAGAGTAAAACTTGAATGGTTTAAAAATAAGCTCCTGAACTTTCCACCCCTATTCATGCACCGGCGCCATCCCTTTGGGCTCTGCTCTTTGGCAAGATCGAGCAAGGAGTTAAGCAGCTCGCCAGGGCGAGCTATTTGTGGCTGCTGCAAGCTCCATCCCTGCCCTCATACCCCGCTCAGGCCCTTAATTATCCACCGGTGCTTCACGCTGTGTCTTAGCGCATGTCCTGGGGAGCCGCCGGGGCTTTGCCAGGTGTGGCGATGGCGAAAGGAAGGGGAAGACTCGGGCACATAAGTAAAATACATAGTAAAATAAGAGGTGCTGTGAGGTGGCTCATCCATGGGCTCCTCTGGGCTGCAGCGATACGAGCCCATGGCCATAGGGACAAGGAAGCAGAGCTTGTCCAGGAAACATCCCGCATGGGAGCTGCACACGGAGAGGAGCACACGGCAGCAGATGGTGGGGAGAGCCTTCCCTCTTGGCTGGGCTCAGGCCCTTGCTTCTCGGCTGCCTCCCCGGCACGCGGAGCCCAGAACCTGCAAACCTGAACGTGTTGGAGGGGAGAAAGCAGGAGGGACCACACGGCTGCCAGCGCCTGACGTGGGGCCCTGCAGGCAGCCCGGCCTCTCTCCAGCACTGCCAGGTTCAGAGGAAAGAGATTTTTGCCAAAAATCTGCGCCCGTCCCTTGCTGTTTCCCCGACAAGGCCGCCCAGCTGCAGCCTTGCCCCTGGGGCCCGGGAAAGCAAACGCTTCCGCAGCCCTGAGCTGCCTCTCCGGCACCACGAGAACCTCCGTTAATCCACTAATAGCCTTAGAGTAAATCAGCCACACCAGAAAAGAGATGAGAATAATCTTGAGGCGTCAAGCTGCCTAGTTGTTAATGACACCGGGTCTGAGCATCCTCCGGGCGCGGCCGGGGCAGCGGCTGGGCTGGGGACGCCCCGTGTCCCTGCGCCGCTGCTGAGGACACCGCCCCGACACCGCTCCGCACCCACTCGTCAAGCGGCTCTAATTGCTCCGTTCTGCCCTAGCGTCTCCCGCCCTGTGCACACTGAGTCAAAAAGCAGCGCCCGAGGAACCGCCTCGGCTAAGCTGATGGTCATTAAAGCCGACTTTGCACTCCCTCACTGGACTTCTGTAATTGAAGGAGTTAATTGATTATCAGTCCCCGGTCCCGCTTCCCGTGCACGTGAGGCACCACTGGGTCTTCTTCTTGGGCTACCATTCATTAAGTGGCTGTGAGCGCTGACAGCCGGGCTGCCGCAGCCAGGTGGAGCCCAACACGCGGGCAGAAAGGGCTCTGGTATCCTTGTGCGCCTCTATCGCTGCATCCCGCCACTCCGGCAGCCCTGCGCATCCCCATCCCTGCATCCCACCACTCCAGCAGCCCTG
>VZSV01000137.1:354584-478970 GCA_013398735.1 Nothocercus julius
ATCCTGTGCCTGGCCCCTGCACCGATGCCCGTAGCCTTGTCTTGGACCTGACCCACCGCTGGGCACATTGTCTGGAGCCGACCCGGTGCCGGAGTCCCTCCTGCTGGCCCCAACACAGTGCCCAGAGCCTCCCGACCCAGTGCCCAGCAGCGCGGGGTGGGAACTTTGAGGGCGCTGGGCAGTGTGCGGGTGTGCGGTGTGCGGGTGTGTGGTGTACAGGTGTGCGGTGTACGGGTGTGCGGTGTACGGGTGTGCGCTGCTCGGCAGTGCTGCTGTGCACCGTGGCCGGCCGCTGGGGAGCCGAACAGGCACCGCGGGGCTGGGTGGCGAGGGAAGGGAAGGGGCGGCGGGGCCGGGCGCTGCCCAGCGCGCCGGAGCTTGGGGTGGCAGCGGGAGGGAGTAGGGACGTGTGCCCCGGGTCCCTCCGTCCCCGCAGCTCTGCCTTGCCTGGCCGTGCCCTGCGCACCAGCCCTCTGTGCCTTGCCCAGGCACGGGGCTCAGCAAGTGCAGCGCCGCATCGTGATGGGGGAGCCCTCCCCCTCCTCCTCCTCCCTCCTCCTCCTCGCGCAGCAGAGCCTGGACCAGATTCCACATTCAGGTGGGGCTCGGCCGGGCAGCCAGCGCTGCCTGCCCGGATTAGCAGAGGAGCAGCAGGACGAGCCTGCCCGGGTGCTGGCCGTGCCAGCAAGGGCGCCCTGGGGAGGAGGGCTCAGCCCTCCTTGTCGTGCGCGCCGCTCCGAGGGTCAAGCAGCACCGGCGACGGGGCGGTGAGGAGGCAGGAGCCATGGGGGTCCCTTGTGTGCAGCGTCGGGGCTTCACCCCTCCCTCCCCGCGCAGCTGCGCTGGCGGTAGCTGGGTCAGGGGCTCCGTCAGGGCATGGCACGGCCCTCAGCACCCGGGGGCGCGCGCGTTCGTCCCCCGTGCCGCTGGCACTGCCTTTGGCAGCGATCCAGGCACCGGCCCTTTGGCAGTGCCAGCGGCGCGGGGTGAACGTGCGTGTGAGTGGAACGTGCCCAGGGGGATGTGCCCATCCACAGGACCCAAGTTTGCACAGAGTCAGGGTTTTCCCCGAGCCTTTTTTTTTTTTTGGCAGACAAGTGGTAGGATTAATTACTAAACTACTGGTTATACTTTTGTGATACAGCAACGTGCTGCAGCTATTCCGCACCTATAACGTAATTACTCTGCGATACCTCTAATTACCACTGTTTCCTATCACTAGAAGGGTAGCAGCATGACTGAATGACTTATTATTCCTCTGGTTCCCTCCTTAATACATTCACTGTAATGATGCTGAAGTTTGTGCTGCTTGATGTATCTAAAAGGTATAAAAAAAAAAAAATCCAGGAACTTGAGGTTTAATTTCAGGGACCGATAAATCACTGTATAATAACACCACAATTATACTGTAATTATAGTGTAATTACAGCCACTGAATGATAAAACACAACTGAGCTCATGGTGAGGGGTGGTGCCCCCCTCCGGGTGCTGCTTGGGGCACGGGGAGCTGCTCGGGGACAGGCCTGGCTGGGTTGAGGTGTTGGGTGACATTGTGGTGGCGACGGTGACGTGGGAGCCGCTGCCCATGGGCTGTCCAACCCCGCAGCCCCGCTTGGCTGGTGTCCCCCGGGGACGTCGCTTGGGCACAGGCTGGTGGCTCCAGCACGGTTGGCGCGGCGGGTACCTGGTGCCTGAGCCGGTGTTGAGCGTCTGTACGTGGCATATGCTGACACTGAGCTTGGTGGCCCCGGCCCAGGAGGGAGCTGTGGTGCCTCGATGGCCACTGCTCTGAGCGCGCTGTGCAGGGAAAAAGGGTCACGGGCCACAGGCCGAGAAGGGACAGAGCCGGTGTCACCCTTGGGGCCCGCACAGCATCCCCCAGGACCTGCTCCCTCCACCACCGGTGGGAAGCAGCCCCTATCCCGGCCAGGGAGGACGGGGAAGCACTGGGATGCTCGTCCCACCTGGAGCCTCAGGGGAAGGCGCCAGGGCGGCTCCACAGGCAGCGGGGCTGGGAGGAGGGGAGAGGCCTTGGCTCGGGTCAGACAGCACGGCAGGAACGGCGGGGGAGACGCAGCCCGCGGCCCGGGGCCAGTTTTAGTGCGAGGCGACGTTTCCTCCCTCGCTCTGCCCGGCGCGGGAAAGCCGGGGCTTGCCGAGGGGAACGGCTGCCGGCGGGAAGCATTTCGGCCCTGACCCGGGTCCCCCGGAGCTGGCGGGGAGCTGGGACCCGCGGGTGCCTCCTCACGGCAGGGGACGTGTCCCCGCTGTCCCCTGCGCCGCCGCCGCCTCCCCGACGCCACCCCTTGCACCGGGGGCGTCTCCTGCAGACCCGGGTGCTCTGGTTTCTGCCGTGTCCCTTGTGCCGAAGCCGTTAACGCACAACAGTCAGTATCCCCCTTTCTCAGGCTAATTCGGCCAGCAGCACCTTACCCGCGTTGCTCCGCGCTGGGGACTCCTCCTAGGAGGGGAAGCACAAACATTTTGTCGCGCTCCGGTCTTTCCGTTTGTCGTTTGCTCCGGCGGCACAGTCGGCGCACTGGGAAGCGGCTCCCTCGGGGCCGGAGGCGGCGGTGCCGGCCCAGGCGGAGCGCGGGCGGCTCGGCCTCCTCTGCGCTGCGGGCGCCGGGCAGGCTCGGCCGGGCCTCGGCGCAGTTTGTTTTTATCTAATCTATTTTTTTGCTGAATGAAACAATAACAACAAATGTGGGCCCCGAAGACAAGGCATAAATAATGCAGAAATCAAACAAGCGAGAAAGGGGGGAAGAAGAAAGGATGCCGCACGTGAACGCGGCACGCAGGGAGCCGGGCTGGGAAGAGGGATCGCTCCCACCGCGCTCGCCATCGCCTTCTCCCGCTGCCTTTTCTCCCCGCACGCTCCTGCGGCAGCGTTTTTGTTATTCCGTGAACTAAACCCAGCGTCGGGCAGCGAGCGAGCGATCTGGCTGGCGGGGGAGCCCGGCGAGGAGGCGCATGGTGAGGGCTCCCGCGGCCCCGGCTGCAGCCGTGCCGGCACAGCTGGGATCATCCCGATTCTGGGAGGATCCACGGGCGGCTCTGAGCTGGCCCTCGTGCCCACGAGGCCGCCTATTTTAGGGAGCGGTATAAAAATATCTGGGCCGGTCCTCGTGGAGTAGAAGAGCAGGTTTCCCTGGAGTCAGCCAAGCTGCTGACATTCCTGTCTCCGTTTGGTCTCCGAAGTCCCACACTGTTATCCCGGAGGTGGGTTTGCAGGGAGGGTGCTGTGCCCTGGGTGAGTCCTGGTGCTTTTCCTGCGCCAGCACCTGGGTGTTGGTGGCAGCGTGTGTGGGGCTGTAGGGATTGGCCTTACACCTGGGAAAGGTGCTCGTGCTCCAGGGATGCAGCGGCGGCGGCAGCGCTTTGGTGGCAGCAGGTGGCTTTGCACCGGCTCCGGTGGATTCAGCAGGACTGGGATAGCGCGTCCAGCCAGCCCAGTCGCGCGGGGCACCGGCATCGTGGGCCGCTCCCCGGGAGCAGCGGGAGCGCGGCCGCTGCTCCGAGCGGGAGCGGTGCCGCTGGCGGCCGCGCGTGGGACGTGCCTCTGCAATGTCATCTTGACCCTGGCAGCTCTCCCAGAAGACACTCTGCTGACAGACCTTTCCTTCGCCTCCTCGAAATGTTTCCAACAGCCCATAGGGAAGGCTGAGCTTTTTTCCATCCTCCATGCACAGCTGCAGGCCAGGGAGAGAAATATTTGGCGAGCCCCTCGTGCTGGGCTGCTCGTGCACCCTCGCGTGCCACTAAAACGCCCGGTGACCCAGGCCTGGGAGTCCCAGGGAGGAGATGTCCCGGAGAAAGGAGGAGGAGAAATTCCCCCTTGACTGGTCCATGTCCTTCCCGGCTGTGCCAGGAGGACATCCCGCTCCTGGGGTGCCACCGGCCTCGTCTGGGATGCCTCAAGCAACGGAGCCTCCAGCGCAACCCTTGGGAGGTGGTTCCTCTCCTGCTCTCTGCCTTTGCGCGCACAAGAACATCCAGCCTCTTCCCACCGGGAAAACACGGCACGCACAAGCGGCGCTGGCTGGGGAGCAGGGGCTGCGTCCCACGTGTCAGCCCTCTGCCCCCCGCCGCTGCCGTTCCTCCCTCGCTCCCGCAGGGCTCCGCGCCGGAGCCCCCGCGGCTGACGGCGCGAGCGCTGATGGACAGCGTGTCGGGCCGTTTGCTTCGCCGGCAGGTCACGGAAGCGCGCGCAGCCCGGAGCCTTGGGACCGCAGGAAGGGGATGTGCATCCCGGCGCCTCCCGGCGCTCTCCTGCGGCCTCGGAGCAACTGCCGTGGTGGATCAGGTTGCCGCACACCTATTCCAGGCTCCCGCCTCGCCGCAGCTGAAAGCGGATAGTGCCGCAGCGAAACCTTCCCAATGGAGAGCTGCGTGCACGAGGGGCAGCCTGGGAGCCCCAGCCGCGCTGGCTGCCTCGCGCTCCTCAGGGAGCCCTCTGGAATCGCAGGGCGCTTTCTCCACGCTCCTCTACCCACCTCGTGCTGCTTTTGGAGCGTTTCAAGCCAGGGCGATCCTGTGGTGGATGGTGGATTCCCATGAGCCGCCCAGAGGCTGCCCTGGGCCCGGGGCAGGTGCTGCGCGAAGTGGAGGGCCCTGGGGCCGAGCGAAGGGAAGGGCCCTGGGGCCGCAGGGAGCAGAGCAGCTCCGTGTCACCAGCCCCGGGCGCCCAAGCACCGTGGAGCGCCAGGAATCCGCAGCAAGACCTGAAGGACAAAGGATGAGATGAGAGGCGAGAGAAACCTCCGGGAAGAGGCTTCCTGCTCTACGCACCTGGCCCCTCGTGCCCGGCGTCCCCCCGGGAGCTCTTTCCGGCTCTGGGATTGCGTGGGAAAGGAGGAGGAGGAGGAGCAGGTCGCGCAGACAAAGAGGCAGGCCCAGAAGCGCACGCGGCCGCAGAGGGAGTGATGGAGCACGGAGGAAATGGGCACGAACGTGTCTGGCAAATTAAAGCTCCTGCCTTTGTTTTGCTGCTTTGCAGAGAGCTACAGGAACACTTAGTGCAGAGCCCGGGGTCTGGGTAAGCAACTCTGTTAGCAGCAGGAAAGGTTGTTAAATATTTATTTGTAAACCTGGAGTCTTTATCTCTAAAATGTAGTCAAGTTCAATAAAATCTGATTTAGCCCGAGCAGCTTGGAGGAGACGTGAGCACCGGCTCCACGTACGCGGAGCCGAGAACCGGGGCCGGCAGCGAGGCCGGGGACCCGGCGGGGGTTCGACCGCTTCACCCTAAGTCACCCCTTGTCGTAGAGGCTCTCGAGAGCATCTGGCTCAAGGGCACCCACTGCCTGCGCTGTAATTTATGGGCGGCAGGTGGGGGCCGGTGGCTGCGCTAAGGAGGTGCCGGAGGCCGCTCGGATGTCACCTGCCCCACGGCTGCACCCGTGTCCCTGGCAGGGACAAGCTCAGGCCCTGCTGAAATGCGGTGGCTTCTTCCGCAGAGGAAGGACCAACATGGGGACACCGGCAGCTGGCGGCCAAGATGCTCTGCTGGCACTAGAGAGACGCGGTCATGGTGGGGACATGCGTAGGAGTTGCCGAAACTGGGCTTGGATGGAGATTTGAGTCCTTTTGAGATGGTGCCTCTTAATATCCAGCACGCCCGGAAGCAGAGTGGCCCCGTCCGAGGTGTCCCGAGGTAAATGGGAGCGATTTAAAGCTCGTCTCAGCCCTGAATTTCTTCAGCTTATTCATTGTCTTTCTCGCCAAGCTCTTATGTGATTCTGGCTATTAAGATTAGGATGTTTTTGTCGGGGATTGTATTTATCACGGATTTAAATTTAGCTGAGAACTAATAACACGTGAGGCGTGTCTAGACTTTAATTCTATGTGAGGGGGCTCGCCTGGGCTTTCGCGACGTGCAGATTTTTTGCGCTCCTCATTTCCCATCTGTTTGCGTCTCACCTACCGTCGAAGCCGTCGCGCCCGCGTGCAGGTTCCGCCGCCCTTCCCGTGGCCGCTCCGTCGCAATGAAGGAGTTTGGGCAGGACCATCCCAGGATGCGGTGGCTGGGCTGCTGGCGGTGGCTGTTTGTATGTCTGGTACCTCATCTCTCATCCTCGTGAAGTAAAAAAAATTTTTTTTGGGGGGGAAACAAAAAAAAGTTATACTTGGGCCACGTACGTACATGAAATGGTGAATATAAACAGAAGCAATGAAAGCAACGCACAAAATCTGCACTGGACGCATAAATAGTGCCAGGGCAGGGGAGCAGTGTGCAGGATGTATAATGATGGATATAAACTGAACCAATGAAAGTAATGTATTGAGTATATTCAGCAATAGCCATAAATAGCATTAGTGGAAGCGGAGCGGAGCGTACACATTACAATAGATATAAACACAGTCCGGAGCAGCTATACATCCAGTATGCAATATTAATATGATCTGATCCCTCCTAACAGCTCGAACACAGAGAACGAACGCAACAGGAGCAGCGTGGTGGGAGCGTTCACAACCGCTTGTTTGCGGTCTGGGGGCACCACCGGCTCCCCAGCGGCCACGGTCCTGGTCTTGTGGTTGGCTCCTCTGCATTTGCAAAGAGCATTTGTAGTCAGGCTTCATCTATAGGGAACTGAGTAAGTCCAGGATAAACAGGATGCAGGTAGACGCGTTCAGTTCCTAGTTTTCCCGTCAGGGCTAAGCGGCGGGGGGCGAAGTGGCTCGCGCCATGGTTGTGCCGGTCAGTCGCTCACGTCCACCTTTGCTTTCTCTCCCCTCCCGCACCGTGTTACCTGCAGGTGAGAGATAGGATGATAGCGGGGGAGGCGAGTATGCGCAGCCCAATCCTGGCCTGCTGGCAGCCTATTCTCCTCCTGATGCTGGGATCCATCCTGTCCGGCTCCGCCACGGGCTGCCCGCCGCGCTGCGAGTGCTCTGCCCAGGAGCGCTCCGTGCTGTGCCATCGCAAGCGGTTCATGGTCGTCCCGGAGGGCGTCCCCACCGAGACCAGGCTGCTGGACTTGGGCAAGAACCGCATCAAGACGCTCAACCAGGATGAATTTGCCAACTACCCTCACCTGGAGGAGCTGGAGCTAAACGAGAACATTATCAGTGCCATTGAACCTGGGGCTTTCAACAACCTCTTCAACCTCAGGACACTGGGGCTCAGGAGTAACAGACTCAAGCTGATCCCTTTGGGGGTGTTTACTGGACTCAGCAACCTTACCAAGCTAGACATTAGTGAGAACAAAATTGTGATCCTCCTAGACTACATGTTCCAGGACTTGTACAACCTGAAGTCTCTGGAGGTTGGGGATAACGACCTTGTCTACATCTCCCACCGGGCCTTCAGCGGCCTCAACAGCCTGGAGCAGCTAACCCTTGAGAAATGCAACCTGACCTCCATCCCCACGGAGGCTCTGTCCCACCTGCACGGCTTGATCGTGCTGCGGCTGCGCCACCTGAACATCAACGCCATCCGGGACTACTCATTCAAGAGGTTATATAGGCTCAAGGTCCTTGAGATCTCACACTGGCCCTACCTGGATACCATGACATCCAACTGCCTCTATGGGCTGAACCTGACCTCCTTGTCCATCACCCACTGCAACCTGACGTCCATCCCGTACGTGTCCGTGAGGCACTTGGTTTACCTCCGCTTCCTGAACCTGTCCTACAACCCCATCGTCACCATCGAGGGCTCCATGCTCCATGACCTGCTCAGGCTGCAGGAGATTCAGCTGGTGGGAGGTCAGCTCACCATGGTGGAGCCCTTTGCCTTCCGTGGCCTCAATTACCTGCGCATCCTGAACGTGTCGGGGAATCTGCTGACCACCCTGGAGGAGTCGGCCTTCCACTCGGTGGGGAACCTAGAGACGCTCATCCTCGACAACAACCCCTTAGCCTGCGACTGTCGGCTGCTCTGGGTTTTCCGGCGGCGATGGAGGCTGAACTTCAACAAGCAGCAGCCCACCTGCTCCACCCCCGAGTTCGTCCAGGGCAAGGAGTTCAAAGATTTCCCGGACGTCCTCCTGCCCAACTACTTCACCTGCCGCCGCGCGCGGATACGGGACCGCAAAGCTCAGCAGATCTTCGTGGACGAAGGCCACACGGTGCACTTCGTGTGCCGGGCCGACGGGGACCCCCCTCCCACCATCCTGTGGCTCTCTCCCCGGAAGCACCTCATCTCTACCAAAACCAACGGGCGGCTCACTGTCTTCCCCGACGGCACGCTGGAGGTGCGCTACGCCCAGATCCAGGACAACGGCACCTACCTATGCATCGCCAGCAACGCGGGTGGCAACGACACCATGCTGGCCCACCTGCACGTGCGCAGCTACTCCCCCGACTGGCCCCACCAGCCCAACAAGACCTTCGCGTTCATCTCCAACCAGCCCAACGAGAGCGATGCCAACAGCACGCGTGCCACCGTGCCTTTCCCCTTCGACATCAAGACTCTCATCATCGCCACCACCATGGGCTTCATTTCCTTCCTGGGCGTCGTGCTCTTCTGTCTGGTGCTCCTCTTCCTATGGAGCCGGGGGAAAGGCAACACCAAGCACAACATTGAAATCGAGTACGTGCCACGCAAGTCCGACGCGGGCATCAGCTCTGCCGACGCGCCGCGCAAGTTCAACATGAAAATGATTTAACCGGGCAACAATTTGCAAATAATAATTTTTTTTTAACAAAAAAAAAACAAATGAACAAATAAAAAAAAAATTTAAAAAACAAACATTGCTACAAACATACCGACCTCTCTCCTTCCACCACATCCTTCGCCCCTATCCAAACCCACTGTACCTGCACCGACACCACCTCTTTCTCCTCCTCCTCTTCTTTATACCAGGAAAACATTCAGCCGATGTCTTCAGGACTCCCATGTTTGTAAGGACTTTGTCTGATGGACTCTGGCGTCAGATATAACTCTAAGAGGGGAAAAAAACAACGGGGGGGAAAAAAAGAAAAAAGAAAGAGAAAAGAAATAAAATCAATAAAAAGTTACGAACTTTCTTCTGTAACTTTGATTTCAATAACTATGAATTTTTATGAAAACTTGAAATAATAAAAAAAACCCTATTTCCTATAGATAGTTGGAATGCAAAATCTCGACTTCTTGATCTGTCCGGTTCTGTATCTGTGGCTGGCGCTGGGCTCTCCCCTCCTGATGCTCTCGGGCCTCTGAGGCATTTTGGCCGCTGACGCAAAGGGCTCGGAAAAGGCGCCTCCGGCCGTGCCGAGGCCCTGCTCCGCAGCGAGAGGAGTTGGATGGTTTGTTCCCGGCGCCTGCCTGTGTTTTATAGCCAGTTCCCTCCAACCCCTTTCTCCCTGGCTCAGCCGGGGAGGCCAAGTGCAGCTCCGCACTAGCCGGGCTTGCCGGTCTCGTGCCCTCCGCGAGGTGGGAAGGTGGGAAGCCCCATCCCGCGCAGGTCCCACCGTGTCGTTGCCGCGGGCTGTGCGGGGCCGTGCTGGCTGGTGGAGGCTGCGGGGACCCGCCGGCCTGTTTCCAAAGCCCCTCGTGGTGCCTTCGGTCCCCGGCCTCCGAGCACCCTCCGGGGCGATTCGGCTTGCAGGAAACCTTGCTCGGAGAAATGAAATCCAACGCATACGTGAATAGTCACGCGCAGGGCCTGGCAGCAGCGGGGCAGGGCCGCAGAGCTCCCGCATCCGAGGGGATGGGAACCTGTGGCCGGGTTTCCTGGGCGCCTCCAGAAGAGCTTCTGCTGCCAAAGCAGCCCCGAAGGCTGGTGCTGGGCTGGGAGCTGCCTCCCATGGGCAGCGTCTTCTGCCTGGCACTCTGGGGGCCAGAGACTGCAGACAGCAGGTCCTGGGTGACCTGGTACTAGAGAGGTGAGATATGTCCCCAGATGAATCAGGAAATACCAAAGAAACCCCCAAACCTCTGATCCCGCCACACGAGGACCAGTCCCCAGGTGCCAGGGGCTGCTGCTGCTCCAAGGAACAGGGCCAGGCATCGGATCCAGAGCAAGCCCAGCACCCGGCTGCAAAGGCGGCCGAGCCCTCCCTGCACCTGGGGCCGTGCGGGCAGCTGCCCCACCTCGGGCCCTCACTCACCGCAGCGGGAGCGCCGGGATCCACCCGCTCCGTTTGCGGCGCGGCGGCGGAGGCTACGGGGATCAAAGTCACTGCAATGAAACAAAAAATGAGAGACAGGGACCTGGAGCGCGAGCAGGAGCGGGAAGGATTTTTGTTTCTTCCAGCAACATGCCAATCTAGAAAATCAAGCTGAAACATCTGTGTTTGCTGGGAGGGCAGCATTTTTTTGCTGGTTTCAGCTTTGCATTCATCTTGAAACAACATATTTTGCGCTCCTCTCTCCACGGTGGCTTTCACGGGCTTTGATTTGCTAGCGCCTCGTTTCTAGCCATCTTCCCTGTTAGCACATCTTTGAAACCAAAGCATCTTTTTTAAAGCCTTTTGCTTTTGTTTTTCCTTTTCAAAGAGCCAAAGCAAAATGCTCCTTTCCTGATTCCTCCTCCCTGCACTGTCTTTAACCAATCTTCCCAGTGGGCTTGATGCTAAACCCCAAGTAATATTGCACAAAAGGAGGCCCCATCTCAGGGCCCTGCCTCTGCTGTGGGTGACAAGAGGACCCGGCCCCACCGCGAGGGATGCCAAGAACCTTGGCACTAGGTGCAGAAATCTCCATTTACACTTTTTTTTGTTGCCAGGACTGGCAAAAATTCAATCAGCTGCTCCTCAGATAGCAGAAAGGCACAAGGTTTTCTCCGTCTTCCCGGACGGCTATTAACACTAGTGATCTGAAAGAGCTTTTTAATTGACTCCAGTTATCCTTTTTAATGCTGTAATTAAAAGAGCTAATTCAACACATACGCAGATTAAAAAATAATAATAATAACCAAGTCCGACCAGGTATGTGCTGCATGTGTCCCAGCAATCAGAGGGAAGCAGGAGTCCCTCAGTGCTAAAAAGAAGCTTCAAGGAAAGCAAAAGGAGGAGAAGGAGAAGGATCTCTGGGGCTGCTGCAGCATTCCTGCTCCCACCAGAGCCCAGGCGCCGCGCTCAGAGCACCGACTTTTCTTCATCTTCACCGCTTTGTGAACTGGATAGTTCCTCTTTTTTGTTTCTCCAGTCGCCGTGTGATTAAAGCAGATGGATGGAGCAGAACAGAAGCCTCGTGGAGCAGCCAGCATCTCGGCTAAGCAGTTTTCGTGGCTGTAAAAGATGAGGGGAAAAATAAATAAAATCCCTTTCTCTCCTTTGCTGAGATTTACAGTGTGTTTGATTGCAGCTTAATGAGGGCCGAGGGAGCGGGGGGGGGGGTGCCTGGAGTAAAGGAGGGGGTGCCCGTGGCCCCGGCCCCCCCGGGGCAGCCCCCGCACCTCCCCTTCGCCTCTGCTGCCTTTCCCCAGTTCTATCAGCTCTTATCACACTTAATTTTACTCCTTCTCTCACTAACTACCCTCCCTCTCTTATCTCAGCTTCAGAGTCAATTTTTTGCTCTCGCCCTTTTTCTCCCTTATCGCTTTTTTTTTTTTAACCTCCTTTTAATCTAACTTGGCGCTGCCTGCGCTCCCATCCTGCATCCCTCCCTGCCGGGTGCTCCGAGCTCCCTGCGTCCCCGCTCTCCTCGGTCTCCTCGGCTCCCTGCCTGCTCCCGCAGGATCCCGGCCACAGCGAGGACACATTTAGGGCAGATTTAGTGCGATTCTATCACGTTGTGGTTAAAGCCCATAAATTTTATTTGGCATTTTTCCTCATTTTTCATAATCCTCAGAAATGAAGGCAATCAGATTGTGACGGAAGGGACGGACCATGCTGCTAGGCCTGGGGTAACAGGTCCCCGTCCACCTCTGTTACTGGTGGCACTAAAGAAATACTGCCCTGAGAAAGAGATTTTTCCTCATTTTCCCCTTAAAACAAACCTGAGTCAAGGGGCAGGGAAACAATACCGAGCTAGACTAAAACCTGGTACCCATCCAGTACCCCAAGGCCAGGGTACCTGGTCATAACAGGCCAGAGCTTGTTCCCCTCCGGCCGTTCCCAAGCCGAGTTTCCCTTTGCAGGGCAGAGGGATCCCACTGGAGCCAGCAGGGAATCGGTGCCGACAGGATGGGAAGGTGAGTGCCAGGGAGGCGGCTCCGGGACCTGCCTGCTGCAGGTCCCCAGCGCCACTGCTAAGCTAGGGAAGAGGTGGGACGGTCAAACACCGCGTGTCCCACAGACCGCAAGCCAGCGGTGCCTGTGACCGACAAGGAGCCACCCGCGCTCCATGCGGTCCCGGGGAGGAAAGCAGGATCCCGGATGCGGCCGGGCCCGTGCCGTGCTCGGATGATGCTTTTCCATCCATGCTTTCCCAATACCAGTGCTTCCCACCTGGCATCCCTGCTGCAATCACTGCTGGCCACCTCCTCAGCCGACAGCCCCCCGTGGCTCTTCCCTGCTCCGTCATCCTCCATCCGCCCTGCCCTGCTCCCAGCCATCCCGGCTTCTTGTGCCGGCTCCCTGCTCCTCCTCGTCTCTCCAGCTCGTGCTTCCCAAGCCTATCAGCGCTCTGCAGGCCTGAGCGCTGCTAAACTAATTAGCTCACTACAAAGACCGAGGAATAATTAGGGACTCCGCCGAAAGCGCGAAACTAGGGCACCTCGCCTTAAAGGAGCGAGGGGCAGCGTCTCCGCGCGCCGCCCGTGCCCTGCCGCTGCTCGGAGCGGAGCATGGCACAACTCGCGAGCCCCCGCTCGCCCTCGGGCACGTTCAGCACCACCCCACCTGCCTCCAGCCTCCCTCGCACGAGCGCTCCCTTCTCAGCCCTCCTTCCAGACCGGCTCTGTTGTGCTAAAGCCCCCCGAGATACCCAGGGGTTGCTCAGGAACCGGCAACCCCCCCGGGGGCAACATCCATCCCCTCCGACCTCCTCGCGGTGATGGACAGGAGGGAGGAAGAGGAAGCTCTGAGCAGCGACTCTGACCTTCGCCACCTGCTCGGCTCTGCCCAGTGCCGCAAGCGATGCCCCCTCCAGCCACCGCCCGCACCTCCAGCGCTCCACGCAGTTTTGTCACTTCCTAACGGTATTTAATAACAACCTGACACTCAACCCCTGCCTCTCGCTCAGAGAGCGGAGACAGCAGAGCTGGGATTGTGACCAACATCCCCACCTGTCCGTGGCGGAGCAGAGCTTGAGAGCAGCACACGGCATGCAGAAGTCCTCCAGAAGTCCTCCCAGCCTCGGGCAAGCCAAGCTTGGAGAGTTCCTGGGCCACGGAGTGTCTCTGCACCATTTTCTTATTAGTCCTTAGCGAACCTTTCTTCCATGAAGTCGTTTGATTGCATTTTTTAATCTACTCATACCCTTGGCCTGCAGCAGTCGTAGCAGTGTGTGCCACCCTCAAATTATGCACCACGCTGCCAGCGATCTGGGCTCGATCGCTGCAACCCCTGCACAGTCCCACCGGTGCTCCATGGAGGTGTCCGTGTGGGACACGCTGCCCAGGCACGTCCAGCAGGAGCAGAGAAGGTAATACAAAAAGCTCTTCCCACACATCACGTTAGAAACCATAGCAGAAAACACATAACCAGTCCTGGGACGAAAACCCCGAAGAGCCTCCCTTCTTACCAGCCCCAGACACTGGACTAGCGCTCCAGGCTCGCTCTTCCTCCTGGCTCAGGAATCCCATATCCTTTGCTGAATGGGGCGACAGCTTCCATGGGAGGCACACATCTCTCCGCACCAGCACCAAAACCAGCCCTCGAAGGTAACAAGGACGCTCGAGCGCAGGGGAGGCAGGAGGAATGGTGTGAGGCTGCTCCTGTGGCGGATGTGCTCCCGCTGCCAGGACCTGCGGGAGGCTCCATCCATGCACAGCGTCACTGGCAGCAGCTTCCTCTGCACGTCTTTGCCACCTACCTCTGATGGCCACACTGCAGCCCCAGTCCTGCCTCCTTGCCGTGCTCCCAGGGGCTCGGGTTTTCATTTGCAGAGCCCGGGTAAAGGCAGCACGGGCAGCAGAGCAGCGTGGCTGTGCGCTGTCGCTCCACCTGCACCACGCTAATGGATTGAAGCAGCTGCTCGTTTTTCCTAGGTGTCCATTTGCAGGGACATTCCCAAGGTTGATTAGGCCCAGAATTGGGCCTTCCCTTCCTTCCTCTTTTCTTTTTTTCCAGGGCTTACGAGCGATGACAATTCAAACAGATGAGAATTGAGGACAAAAAATAAGAGCGACACCTTCAAAAGCCTCCATTTAACCACCCTGCTCAGGTAGGCTCAAGGTTTTGCAGATGGCAACGCATGCTGAGCCAGGCCAGGCGTCCGCCGGCGCGAGCAGGGGCTGCTCCCCTCTCCTGCAGGGATTCGAGCCTGGTCATGCAGCAGTTCGACAGAGAACTGAACCACGGCCAACCACCTCTTCTGGTTTCCACCCGCGGTGACTACATCAAGCAACCGCGTTTTGCTTTCAGGAAATGACTGTTCCAATGTTATCACCATTTGCTCAAAGAAAGAAGGCAGGCAGAGTGAGCAGGGCAAGCCGGGCTCGCAGCATCAGCAGCTGAGCCGTGCATGGGGCAGGGACGGAGATCCCTGCAGCGCAGCCTCTGCCCTGCTTCTCATTGCCTTTCCCGCGCCGCTCAGCCGCCCACTGCAGCCTGCGCCGAAGCCACCGCTTGGGAAGAGAGATCCAATCTTTAAGCCCCGCACTTCTCTTTCTTTGTGTCATTGAATGGCACATTTTCACATTTACTCTGTCTGCTGGTGGAATATAAGTCCTTTGTGGCAGACAGAGCCATTCTCGGGATAAAACCTCAGTGCGTCATCCTGCTCTTGCACAGGATCCTGAAATTCAGGGCAGAAAACAAAGGCAGGTGCAGGCTACTTGCTCTGGAGTAAACACATAAGTCCCTCCTCGGTTTTACATAAAGTACAAGAGAGCAGGATAGTCCCTAGGTATTGCTGCGGACTGGCAGGAAATTGTTACCATGCAGAAGGAGGCAGGAAGAGGTGGAAAACAGGATGCAGCCTCTTCAGCCTCCCCCGTTTTGAGCCCCTTTGGGAGGGTGCTCTTGAGACAAAACAGCCCAGTGTTCCCATAACCAAGGCATCTCTAGGTCCCTGCTCCCCGAACTGTCGGTAAGCCTGTGTTGTCAGCACTCTGGTGACATCGGAAGCTGGGAGTATTTCCCAAAGAGCAAAATGGAGTGATGAGGAGGAATCACGGAGCTGCGGAGGTTGGAAGGTAAGCAGGGTCTCCTAGAAGGGGCTGCCCAGCACCCTGTCCAGACAGGTTTTGAGAATCTCCAAGCGCAACCCGATCGGGTGCTCAACCACCCTCACAGTGATAAAACGCTTTCTTGCACTGAGATGAAATGAACCCTGGTACTGGTGCCTGAGGTTATCCCTCCCCGGGAGGGCGAGAAGAGCCTCTTGAAATCAGTTCAGGCAAACTGAAAGGCTGGGGTGGGCTTCCATCTGTGCAAAACCTGGAGATTCCTTTTGGCATGAGGCCTTTACAGATGGAGGCTCAAAGAAGCAAAGCAGCAGATAGGTCTTTATCTTGCTGTGCCACTGTAGCTGCTCTTGTCTGTCAAACAAAACACACCTAATCATTTTTAAAATCTGTCTCCATACTTCCTTTTTTGATAAAACTAATCACAGGCTTAAATTACAGATAAATACCCGATATTAAGAGAGCAGTCTGAAAAGGAGGGAAGGGGTAGTTTGACTGCTCCTTTTCTTTGCTTTTCAATAGCATACATCTTGGGCTATTTAACCATAGAACTTGCGTAGCTTCATTTTGACAACTCTCCTTTCTTTAAAACGTGGTTTCCACAAAAGTTTCCCTTGATTTCTTTCCCCGCTCTGCTGCTGTTAGCTGTATTGCTGCAACAGTCACCATATCCCCAGCTGAGACTAAGACGCTGGCACGCAAAGTGCTGTGTGGGCACGTGCACAGGAACAAACCCATTACTTCAGAGCCTGGACCCAAAAGAACCTAAGAGCGGGATGTATGGAAGTGCCTCCAAGGGCTCTGGGCCACGCGAAGCAGCAAGGAGAGAGATGCTCACAGGGGCTCTGCGGCTGGGACGAGGACACAGGGCTGCCCACCGTGTCCGTCCACCACGTCCTCCTGCTCTCCTGGGGCTGCTGCCTGGCGCGCGCGGACGACCCGGCTCCGGAGGCTCCGCGCGCTGCGCTGGCTTCCTCTGCTCTGCGGGGAACGATGCCTTTGATCAACACAAGATTGCTGAGTTAATTGTAATGATATTCTAATAAAGCTGGGGAGATTAATTACGGCTCTTTATCAGAGCTGGCCCTCTGCCAAGGGGTTGCAAAATTGTTTTCCTCTGTTTCTTGTCATGTGGATTTAGGAGAAGAAAGGAGGAAGTCGGGTGCCTTTTCTTCCCGCGACAGTGGGGACGGTGGCCGGCGCCCCAACGGCGCTCGCCGCGTTGCAGCGGCGCTGGCGGGTGGGCGAAGGAGAGGGGGAGCGACGGAGCAAAGGGAGTGAGCGCGATGCCGTGCAGTTACGACCCTCACCAGCACGTGGCTAGAAAGGCCAAGGAACGCGGTGACGGTGCAGGGGGCTGTGCACCCCCAGGCTGGGGGAGATGGAGAGCATCCGATGCTTCCCAATGGATGGAGGCAGCTCTCCTTCCAGGTCAGCTTAATCCTCCCTCGTACCACTCCAGGGACAGGAGAGCAAGTGTCCGAGGGCAGCCGGAGCGCTGCTAAACGGCCGCGGGGACGGCGAGACTCCAGCCTGCCTATTTTACTTGACAAATAGCTATTCCTTCCAGGGAAGATTTAGCAGCGCCCAGGCAGGTGAGAGACAGCCCGGCAGAGGAATGATCCGGCTGCAAGGCAGCCGATCGATCAGGCCGAGCTGCCTGCTCTCCCTCGCGGGGGAAAAGGCCAGGGACACGGATGCAAGGGAAACCACCGAGGGAAGCTGGTTCTTCACAAAAATCAGAGGACAAGGATTCCAAAAAGCACCGCGCACTCGCGAAGCCGGCGCGGAGCGGGGCAGGGAAAGCTCCCGCTGCTGGGGCAGGGCTCGAGGAGGAGGAACGCCACCGTCTCGGCCACGGTCCACCAGCAGCCACGCGGTTCTGCAACGATCCACAGAGCTCTCCGGCACCCCACGTTGGACTCAGCGAGGAGGAAGCGTGCTGATGGAAATGCTTTTTTCCCCCGAAACATGTCAGAACCAATTTACTCATTTTGGTCTTGGAAAGACTATCGAATCTGGCAAAATGTGGCTCCAGAGTAAAAAGAACAGGAAAGAAGTTTCAAAAACATTTAAATACCCTGTTTTTTGCTGCTTTCAGGCATGGAAATTCAGATTTTCCATTTCAGAACAACTTCTTGTACCAAAACTATTACAAAAACATAAAACAAAGAAAGGAGCAAAAGAATAAGTACAAATAACCACGCAACAGATCCACCTTCGAAAGCAAAGCGCTGCAAGATGGTTTTCCCTCCCAGCCACCCAGGGAAGACTTGGCCTTTCACGCCGACTCTGGCCAACAGCAAATACATTTCAGGGAATTCCCTCATTCCTCGGGCGCGAAACGGGATCTCTGGTGCCTCGGCATCGCGTCCCTCCCATGGGGCGGCTGCCACAATCCCCGAGGTGGCACCCTGGGGTGCCGGCACCGGCGGCGCGGCCCGGAGATGCCCGTAAACAAGCGGGGCCGGCGCTTGCGGCTGTTAATTTCACAGGCGGCTGCTCTGCTGACAGCTCTCACACGCCGCCGCCGTGTCTTGTCAGCTTTATACGCTCAGGCCAACGCCGCCTCGCCGGCTCCGATGTATATACATAAAAATAAATGGCTCAGAAACCCCAATAAAGTGACAGATAACATAATGGGAGCTGGCTTCAGAAAATAAGCTTGTTTATGGAACCTCTGGGCCTCCAAACGTGATTTACGCCACACGGGCCGGCTCCCCGCGCGGGTCGGGGGAGATTTGGTGCTCAGCACGTGAGTGCCAAGGCCGGTGGCATCGCTGCGGGAAGCCCAGCACGGGGCTCTCCGGCACCGCGGAGCTTCCCATCGAGATTTGGCGGCTGTCCCAATCCCCAGCGTCGTGCAGGACTCACCTGGAGGCGGGATAGACTTGCCTGCCCGTGGATAGACGAGCCCAAAGGCTGTTGTCTCATTAACGGGAGAGCTCCTGATGGCACAAGCAGGTTCTCCTGGTGGCCCCTTTGCTCCCAGCTGCAGACAGTCCTTATTCAATCCCTTGCTAGAAGAGCCTCCTTGCAAACACGGCTAATCCTTCATTTGATGTTTGCTCCCTCGGATACCCCTGTTCACAGCAAGCGCTGCAATTTGTGTTTATTCTTGCCAAGCCGTGTTTATTCTTGAGCCGCTTTGATTGCTACAGCGGAGGCTGGGATGGCTCTTTCAGTCAAAGTGCCTGTTTCCAGGGGGCTAATAACAGCAGACTGTCAATCCAGAGATGCAAGGGGGAAAATTGCAGCCCCTTTTCCCCCCACAAACACTCAGCTCTGCCAGACCCCACGCTGCACCCTCCTAAGCCCCTGATTCATTGCCAGAGGACCCTTCACTCCAGCCTGGAGCGGATGTGCCAAGAGGACCCTGTCCCAAGGCCCTTTCTGCAGAGGCCCTCAGGACAAGGGCTCACATGCACAGCGTATAAATGCCCGCGTGGGATTTTCCCGCTACTCCAGGCATTCCGCTAATCACTAGGACCAGGGCCACCTGCGCGCTGGTGCCGGCTCCCCCTGGCGCTGCCCGGGTCCCCAGCACAGGAGCCCTGTGCAGCCGGCCGGGCAAACCACACTAGCAAAAACGAATAGAAATACTCCATGAGGCTAACGAGATCTGAGGGGAGCTCCGCAGACAAGCTGATTTCCAAATCGCACTGACTTGAAGCAAAAATTAATGCTGATCAAATACGGCGGAGAAACCCGTCAGGGCAGATGAAGGCCTGGATGCGATTTTACCCACCCCACCCCTCACACTCGCGGTTCGGACGGGGGCTCCTCGGGCTCGCCGTGCCCCGGCCGTGGTCCCTCCCCTCCCGGCGGACCAGCAGGTGAGAAGGGCCTCGGAGCCGACACGGAACTGCTGTTTGCTGCCGCGGAAAAGCAGGGAGCAGCGCGAGCACAGAGGCGGGTGACAAGGGCGAAGCGACCGAGCAGCCTCGGGGAGCAACGAGCAACAGCAGCGAGAGCCCCGCGGGGAGCGCCAAGGGCCACGGCAAAGCGGGGGAGCCTGCAATGAGGTGGACCCGACGCCCCCATCCCCGCCGTGGTGGCGTCTCAAGGCTGGACTGGGGTTTGGCAGGGATTCATCGTTTCAAAAACTGCCAGACACGGCGCCGCCTGGCACAGGGCAGCGCAGAATTTGTGCTCCACAAGACGACAAAGGTTTTTGACCCAATTCAGGAGCTGAAAGGAAAAAAAAAAAAAAAATCCCACAGCCTCATTCCAGGCCCTCCAAGGATTTTGTGGCACTGGAATCGAGAGTTTGGAACAGCTTTCCAGGAGAGGCATTCCCGCCATGCGCCCTCCTCTGCACTCGCCCCGCGTTATCCGCGGCACTGGAACTTTTCCTCCTGTTTCCAGGAGGTGCCGTGAGCTGTTCCCAGCTCGGGGCTCCAGCCTGGGCTTCGGCAGGAGGCTCCCGGCAGGAGCCGAAGCCCGAGCAAGGCGCAGAGCACACAAAGGCAATTCCCGCTGCCGAGGGATTACGACCTGCGGCGCGGAGCCTGCAAAGGTCACCTGAGCGCTGGCGCCCAAGGAAGTTTATTGAATTCGACAGTGCATGAAATTAAGCGACCACTCGAGCCCCTGAAGGGCCGGGCCGGACGATGGGCGCGCAGACCGGCGCGTGCCACCGGCTCGGCCGCCGCTTAGCCCCGTTGGAGACCGTCAAACAAAAACACACTATGGGGCTCTCAGCAAACACTGTCACGGATAATCCAGAAACAGAGGCTGATAATACGGGAAGGAGCCTCCCTCTGCCTAAGGGAAACGAGCGGGGTCGGGATCCGCTTCCTCGCAGCTGCACAGGCAGCAGGGCCAGCCCCTCAGGACTCGGGCTAGGGAAAGTGGACATCAGAATGATTGATTCCGCTTTCAGTTATTTCCCCCCAAATGCAGGTTTCATATCAGCCCAGAGACACACAGGTCGCATTCAGAAAAGAACTTCAGGGGGGAAAAAAAAAAAAAAAAAAAAAAAAAAACTGAATTATTCACAAAGCTCTTTTTTTTTCTCCGAGGAAGTTTTTTCCCGGCACCTTTTCCCCATGGCTTTTTTTTTTTTTTTTTTTTGGCATGGAAAGGGTTACAAGAGAAGAGCGTGGGCACATCTGCACCTGCACGTACAAACTTTGCAGGACGGAAGGGAGAACGGGAAATAATGAATCCCCCTGCACTCACTAAGCCCAAACAAATAGACTGAAGTGGGAGCCCGATTTGCATCGGTTTGATTGAAGATGTAATTTGCTGCTGAATAAATGTGGTTGCATCCAAATCAAACCTTTAGTCCCTTAGACATTATAACTCTTTCCTTTCTTCCCTCAGGGTTTGCCAACCTTTAAGGCTGACCAAGGATGATGTATTACAAGAAGGAATGGCCTTAAATGAGAGAAGGGCAAGTTTAGAATAGATATAAGGGAAGACTTCACGTAAGGAAGAGGGAGATGTTTAAGCAACTCCAAAAAAAGGAGTTGAAGTCATATGAGATGATCCCCAGTCCAGCCAGCACAGCCCGGTCTCACACACAGTGGTGGCCCCAGAAGGACCTCCTAGGCCATTTAGCCAGGGCTGGTTGCCCAGTAGCCTCCTGCTCAGTTACTTCCTTCCATCGTAACTCCCTTAGCCCCTCTCACAGGTCCCCATCAAAAAAGGCAGCTCTCCGAGCGTCTGTGTTTCGTTGTGCATGCCCATGGCACAGCACGCGGTGTTGGCCGCACGGTGGATGGGTGGGAAACACACACGTCGTGGTAGGTGGGTATGGTTGGATAGACCTCTGACAGAAACATGGGCCCAAACACAATTCCTTAGATCAGGGCAGCCTTTCGGGGCCTTCAGGAACTCAAGGCTTCGGTGCTGCTGCCTCTCTCCCAGTAAAGCTGGGCCATACCAAGAACCTTTCCTCCCTTGTTTGTATCTCGCTGTCTCCTCACAACCACCACCAGGTTTTAATTACATAATTAGCACTGTAACACCTTCCCCGGGCTATCACTGACAGCAAGAACCTGCTCTCCATCACAGAGCCACTACATTTTGAGCTCTCTCACTTGTTGTCTTTTCGTCTTACGGTAACATATTTATGAGATCCCTCCAAGGTCTCTATTGATCGCCCAGGCAGCCTTGGTGACACCGCAGCCATCAGAGCCACGAGGTCCTACGAGCCTCTCTGGGGGCACAGGGGGACGGGGATGCAGCAGGAACAGATTTACCATGTCCCAGAGGAGGGTTGCAGCCGCTTTCCTTGCCAGTCCCATCCCAAGGCTTGCTACCATCCTCTCCCTTGCCCATCCACGACTCCCGTCCCCGCACACACCTTGCTGCTCCGAACGCAGCTTCCCGACATAGAGCATCCCTGGCAAGAGCAAAAATGCCTCATGGCCTCAATTTATGCGTGGGGAATCCATCATGAGGGCTGAAAACCTTTCAGCCAGGACAATTTGTTGCAGGACCTGTACCAGAGGTGTCAGGAAGGCAGCTGTCAGGCCGGGAGCACAGCAGATTGACAAGGAGGAGAGCACTGCCCGTGCAAGAGGAATGCGAGCCGCCCAGTAAATGATTACTGGGCAGGCAAGGCTGTAAATAGCCCGGCCTCGTGGCCGAGCAGGACGTGGCAGCGGAGCAGGGGTAGCCAGCCCGCTCCCCGGGTGCAGCTGGTAACCTGGAGCCATCACTCAGAAACCAGGATCACGGTGCCGAGGCTGCCAAGGCCGAGGGAAGGGAAGGAGATTGATCATCCCACAAATCAGTCGCTGGGCACTGATTACAAAATAAACCACCAGGGCAAAGGTCGAGTGCCTTCTTATATCAGCCAGTCCCCACAATTTATCTGCCGCGAGTCCCCCAATCAGTCCCCCTTGCCATCTATTACAGCAGCTGTAGCCCTCCCTTCCCAGGTTTGGGCATGGCTTCCACCTACGGCCAACGCTGAGCACAGCCCTGATGGCAGCAACTCATGGGGCAGAGACAAGAGCCAGCAGCAAGGACCTGGGGTGCTCCACGTACAATATTACAGGACCTACATAGCCACATCTGTGCCCCTGGGAAGGGTCAGAGCTGGGTGTTCAAGCCCTGCTGCAGATGCCAGTGGTAGCTGAGGGTGGTCACTAGGTCCTCCAGCATCATCAGGCTGTTTGCAAGTCAATCACACTGCCCCACGCTTGGGCATGGCCCAAGGAGCACGGTCTTCTCCACAAACACACCCGGCTGGGAGGTGCCACGCAGGGGCTCCCACCACCACGGCCCTCCTCCCTTGCGGGGCTCCGAGCAAGACTAACCCCTTCTCCCAGCTTTCCGGTGGGGGACGGGCACTTGCTGAAAGCGGATCTGCACGCAGCAAAGCTTTCCATGCCAGCTCTGCGATCCGAGCTCCCTACCCATACAGGGAGAGCTGCAGGCTGCGCGTCATAGCACCCAACTGGAATCAAGCCTACGAAACCTTATTTTTTCCCCTTCTCTTTCTAACTTTAGATTTTAAACACAGGCAGCAACAAGGAAAATTCCTGGGAGTACTGTTCATCTGTTTCCATAATTTGCTTGTCACTGACCATGAAGAGATTTCAGTCCAGCTCCCATAACACAAAAACCCTAAAATGGGCATTTTAGAGTACTTCATACCAACCAAAGGACAAAAACATCAGAGCTGTAGAAAGATGTACGTGCAGACATACTCGCTGAGTGGCAAAGAAATACCATGGGGAGGAGAAGCGCCACGTAATCCCCATCGCATGGCTGCAACGTCTGCAGCCCCTTCCCAGGCCAGGCACTGCCGCGTTGGCTGGGAAGGGGTGTCCATGCGTGTAGGTTGGGCTAGACCCGTTTCCACTTATAGATATTCTCGATGAGCGTGTGAGGGGTACCCCCTCCTGCTAGAAGACACTCACATGCCAAAATGGTTGCTGCACTTGGCACTTGCCTGGGAGTTTGTTTTTCTTTCCAGAAGCACTGAAAGTTTCAACTCCTATTTTAGCCCATCCACCAGCAGGGAACATGGGGGGTCCGGGTCCCACCGCACATTCCCACTGCAGCCAGTAACACTCCTGTAGGCTCGTCGCACCAAAGGGCACCACGGGCCAGTTCAGAGTCCTGCCTGGTGCTCTGCCAAAAGGACTATCCCTCAGGAGCCATCCCCACCCGGCCCACGACGTGAGACGGCAGTAGAGCGTGACTACAGAAAACTAAGGGACGTGCTTGAGCTGATGAGCTGGGACATCCTCCCCTGGTATAGGTTGATGCACTTACCCCAAGAACTTGCATGAGAGACCCTCTCTGGGGATTCCACCTCCATAGGTGCTTCCAGCCTTGGCAATCCCTGCTCCAGTCCTGGACACCACCATCTCAGAAAGCTCAAACATCCTCCACCTCAGTTATCCCCAGTTCAAAGATCCAAAGCACCCTCACCCCCAAAGGGCAAAGCCACCGCCACGAGCTTCTCTGAAGGGCAAGAAAAATGCCCCCAGCGCTTCAGGACAATGCAACACTCTGCATAGTCAGAGAAGCACCAGGAGCTGCGGTTCCTTCATGGGTGCCCCCAAGCAGGGCAGCAGACCCTATGGAAGCAGCCCTCGCCGCAGAGATGAACACTGCCAGCGGCACCAGGGCCGTTCCCAGGAGAAGCCGCTCTCGCCGAGCTGGGCGGGCTCCCCGGGGCGCTGCGCTCACCCCAAAGCTGCGCCGTGCCTCCCGCCGTCGCCGCCGCGGCGCGGGAAGGTGTGACAGGCAGCCGGACCCCGCCGCGCTCTCCCAGGGAACTCGATGGCTACAATATGTAACCCCAAGCATCAGCTGCCTCATTCCTGGAGACTTCTGCAAATCCCTGGAGTCAACAGCGTGCTTCCAGGGCTTGGCACGCCTGCTCCTTTCCCACAGGGGGTTTGACCTGCGTGGACAGATCCATCACTCCTATCGTTTGGCCTGGCTCCATCTTTCTGATGGCAGTAACAAGCTGAGGTCAGTGTGAGACAGCGACATCCCCAGCGCTGCCCCTCACTCCCCCAGGCGGATTTAGAAGTTCACATTTAATCTGAAAGAGGCAAGATGGAGAGGAGCCTCACCAGCCGCCGTTTCCGTAAATGTCAGGATAGGAATGAGATCTTAGCATGCCTTAATATACTATGCAAATCCTCAGAGCATGACCATGTGTTGCCAGGGCTTTTTATTCCCCCTCCATAGTAATCAGAGAGACAAGGATTAAAAAGGGGACCTGCCACTAAAGTAGCTGCTCCCTCTGCCTTGCCAGCCACCATGTAGAGACCATGGCTTAACATATGGGCCTAGGGCTCTGTGACAGAGACAGCTCTGGTGTTACAGGCAATTTCTACTTGAGACCAGACCAAGATCTACAGCCCAGGAGTCCTGCATGCATCTCCATAGGCTCAGCTCCATAATTTTTGGTATGTTTGGGATACGTGGAAGAGGATGAGGATTTGGCTGCAGCAGTAAATAACTGTGCCTGGTATGTGTGGCCTGACCTGCCAGGCTGTGCCCCGTGCAGACACAAGGAGGAAGAGGCAGTGCACGGGGTCCAGGAGGACAGGTTCTGCATGCGTCTCTTCCTACAGCTGCATGTTTATGGTGCTTCCTTCATTACAGTTTTCTCCTGCATCAGGAAAGCTCCATCACTTTGCTTTCCTGTAATGATGTTGACCTGATTAAAATTTTTATTGGATTTTACAAAATAATTTCATACATACTGTTCCCTGGAGCCCTGCAGGGTGGAGGGAAGGCAGGGGGGAGAGAAAGGGAGAAGAGGCTATGTTAAAAATGAGGTGGAGAAGAGAAATATTTTACTGAAATGATTTTTGCTGGATGAATAACAGATTAGAAATTTTGCTTCCCCCCCCCAATCTCCCCATTTTTTTTAATAGCACTCTTACAAATGCCTCTGCAACATGGAGGCATGAGAAAGGCAGCACTTGAGCACCGGGGGCCTATTCGTGCACCAGCTTTGCCTTTGCACAGCAGCTCCCAGGCCTTGCCGCCAGCACACGTAGCCGTGAGCGAGCCAGGGAGGTGCTGGAGCAAAGGCGCTGGCCCAGGGTTTTCCCTTCCTTGGGAGACACATTCCCTCCTGCAGCGGGCAGCTTTGCACCTTAGGTTCCACCACAATTAGTAAAATATGCTTCTCAGGGAGCTCCATGCTTGCTTTAGATGTCCTTTCAGGAATAACCCCCCAGGCCCGCTCATTTTCAAATTTAAGTTTCCCTGAGGGGTGCTTGCGAAACAAAAACTTAAGGCAGGACCTCAAGGGGCAGGTAGGTTGGAACCAAATGGACCCCACCTGGATGCCAGGTGAAAGCACCTGAATTCTTGTGAAACCAGGGTGAGGAGTAAAGCAGGTTCTTTACCACATGCACATGCTTGGCCGGCATCTGAGATCGCCTGCAAGTTTGTAGCTCTCTGGAGTGGTTTTCTAGGTGATATTCCTGGCGATACCAACTTTTTGACACTTTGCAGAAGGTGGCAACCACAGGTCGAACACCCTCTGACCAGAGCAGAGAGCTGGCAGCACCCAAATAGCACGCAGCAGAAGGGAATTTGCGGTGTAGTGAATAGTCAGCTATAATAAATACTACCGAGGGAAAAACCCAGGCTCTCAAGCCCTGTAGAAGTGACTTATGGAAAGAAATGGAGGGCTCCTGCAGCCCCACCCAGAGCAAAATGAGCATTTGAGTGACTTACTGCAAGTTCAAGGCAGCAACAAAGAAAAGAATATAAAGAGGAATATGCAGCCTCGCGGAGAGGCTGAGCACAGCAATTCACTCCGTAGCCCAGCTGGAACAAGACACAAATGGCAGCTGCTCTTGCAGGCAGGCAAAGCCTGCGTTCACACACGCAAAGCAAGGACAGCGGCAGCTCCCGCTGCTCCACGGCTGCCTCCGTCTCAGTCCTAACTCAGGATCTCAGGGGTGGACAAGAAATTAGAGACATTAATTTTCAACTGTGATGGGCAAAAAGAACCACCCACAGGCTCCAGCCAAACGCAAATCTTCCCGGAACTCGTTCTTCCTTCTGAAGAGCGCTGCCCGAGGCCCTCTGAGCATTTGCATTTTCAGTCTTCCTGGCCTGGGAGGTGGTGCAAGGCAGACACAGCCCCCTCCCGCGCGCGACCAGCTCACGCATGACGGAGATCCCGGAATCCCATACGCGATGTCCAGGCCCCCTTCCAGCTCGCAGCCTCCCAGAGGCTGGAGCGGCCACAGGAGCAACACCCGGAGGCAAACCGGAGGGACGGCAGGCAGACCTCACATTGAAGCCTTTCGGTGAGGGGTTTGAGCACCTTGGTCGGTGCCATGACCAGGAGGACGGGCAGGTTGACCTCTGTTCCCACCAGTCTCCGCACTCCAAAGAGGTTTCTCCACAGTGAGGCATCTGGCAGCCAATGTGCAAGAGGAACCTTTAGTCTGAGCATTGCTGTCCACCCCATAAAATGCCATTGCCACAGCCCCTGTCACTTGGCTTTCCCTTGGGCACCACCCAAGCGGCTGGACGTTCACTAGGTCCCGCAGCACCAGGACCAAGGGAAGCCTGTGCTGTCAGAGACCACTACAGAAAACAGGGGCTTTAATCTCTGGGTTTGTCAGCGCAGCACCTTGCCAGCCCTAGGACTCATTTTTAGTATTAAAAAAATAATGCATATTTATCAAGCCTAGTCAGGCAGCAGGGAGGGGGAAGCAGCTGGCACCAATTCCCCTCTCCCCATCCGGGAGAAGCCATTTCTCACAGTTTCAACTGCTCTCCAGCTCCAGCCCTTATAATTACGATGAAGAAACTCACACTTGACCACAGAGCCTTGCAGCCAAGATGCCAACGTGTTTCCACATAAAAGCCTCATTGCAAAAACCCTATTTTTTTTTCCCAGTCTCTGCTTTATTCCCATCATCCCCTACGTCATTGTATTCACATGATCTTCAATTATTTACAAGCATACAAAACACTCCAGCCTGGATTCTCGACCGGCATGAATCACTGAAGTGCCAACTAAATCAATGGAGCTACAAAGATTTGCTCCAGAGAAGAATCCGGCCGCCCTCCCTGAAGACCCTTCTTCCCTGCACTGCACACATTACAAAGGAAAGGATGAAAAGCGTTTTTCATCCCCGCGCCTGCCAGACGCATGCAGGCATGTTCATGCCCACAGAGACCGGCTACCCGCTGCTGACCTACTTTGCAGTCTTGTGCCTGTGACACACTTTTGGGCTCCTATGGCAGCCCCAGATATTCAAAACAGCCCCCCACACCTCGTCCAAAGCGCCGTGGCAAACGCAGCAGCTCTGGGCACCGGGCAGGCCCTCAGGTACCAAGACAAGCCCTGTTGATGTGAACAACAGACAGGGCCCTCAAGATTGTTGCCTTCCCTGACGCCAGGGCAGCAGCGTCACCTTGGTCCATTTCTTCAGCGTTTCTCTCCAGTCCTCTCAAGTGATAGGACCCCTAGCGAGACTCATTTCCCTGTTAGCCCTCCCAGCTCAGCCTAGACCATCTCTTCTTGGGATGAAGATCCACTCCTGGCTTTCCAGCACCCACCATTTCCATTTGACAAGACCAACAGAGCACTACAGTGTAGACCACAAACCCAAGAGGCCAATACCTGGCGGTTCCCATGGTGTTTCCTCTAAAACCATAGGAGAAACTTCAGTCAAACCGATGCTTTTTGAGGCTGGACGGGTCCTCACAGACCAGATGTTTCTTAAGCTTTTCCAGGGCGAGGGCCAGCACAAAGAGTCTTTCAGGAAGCCTCTTGTTTTATTTGGACTTTGTTCCTAGGCGGATCAAACAAAAGGCAGAAACAAACTTCTGAAAGCCATTGCTGGACTTGCACTTCAACTCGGGAAAGCAGAGAAGGTCATGAAAACACGAGTTTAAAGAAAAGGTCTGTTAAGAGCTTTTTCATGTACAGCCTAGGAATTGTGTGTGAAATCCTGGGCTACTGGGTATCTTATTAGAAGAGAAAAAATTATTTCTGTTACTATCAGCAATTCACAAATTGGAGGTACTGCATTCAAAACCAGAAGACCAAGGAAGTGCAGGAGAGGGATATGAGGTTGGGTCTTACACTACCCGATGCAGCACACCCCATGTGCCACCACAGCAAGATGTCACAGGGCCTCCATCATGACGGGAATCGTAACAGCCCATGATTCATGTGGAAGACTTTTTTTTTTTTTATACAAAGTACAGAGATAAAAAAATAAAACACAGGGGGAAAAGCTAACAAGAAACTTGTTTCATTCCCTACAAGACGGATAAACCAAGATGAATGTAAACAGCTCAACTTGACCCAAATATTTTTTGCGTTGCTGAGTAACCCTGCAAAAATGTTACTATCTCGCTAGCATCTGTGGAGATTAGGTGGAAAGAAACTTTAAACAAACATTCACTGTCTGTCATTTTAGGAATTCAACTTGGACATGAACTGTTGGGACCGCTGCTCATCCGGCATATCCCAGTCCCTGTTCAGCAGGAAACAGGCAAATGATGAGGGCAGGAGGGCTCTGTAATGTTTCCAGCAAGTTAACAGGCTGTTGACATGAAGGTTTACATGAAACATTTGCTTTTACAGCTTTCCAAGTTCCTCTGAACCCTCGGAGAGGGATGCGGTTGCTTTACAAAGGCTACGAGCAGGAAACGCAACACCCAGGCCATGACTGCCGCAAGAGGTGGAGGAGAGGCAGCCACAGCAGACTGGGCTTGAGCCACTTTGGGTGGCACCTGGCACCCGCCAAAGGGCTCCAAGAGACTTTGCAGCACTCACCACCTCCCATATGTTGTGACAGTGCTCAGCACCGCGCAGAACACAACCTCACAAGCAGTCTACAGGGCTGTTGGCACCACACAACTCATCCTGCTGCCCATTCGTATAATCACCTTCCGTCCAACCATCTTTTTGTTGTATTTATGGATTCTTTTGCGTTTCTGTAGGTGTCTGATGGATTAGCTAAGGGATTCAGGCATGAGGCTTTTGCCTCATCCATGCTCTGGAGGTCAGGCCTGCTCGCTTCTTCCCTCTCTCCCAACCGAGAAGCATCTCCTGAACAAGCAGGTGCCTTCAGAGACCACCCCTTCAGTTTCAGCCCTGCACAGACAACTTCATGGGCTGGACCTCGTCCCTCGAGTGAGAGCAATGCAGTTCCACACAGGACAGTGAACCCTAAATTATTCAGAGGAGCAAGTTGCCCTGAGCTGCGTGTTTAAATCCCAGCTGGGTCACCTGAACTACCAAAGGAAAGCGATTAAAGCAATTTACTCCATAAGAGTCCTTAAAATATCATCTCAGTGCGAGTATTACAGCTCCCACCGGAGCTCAGAGGGAGGACAGTCATCCACACTTGTGCTAGGCAACTGCACTTGCGTCTCAGATTCCTGGGGAATCTGGGATATTTTTATCATTTTGAAAGAAGCATCCATTCAGCTTCGGTTATTTTAACTTCGTACAGAGCCCTCGCGCTGAGAGCAGTCCTCCTCCATGCACAGGATTCACAAACGTCCCTCAGTGGCGGCTCCTGGCCTTGGCCTGTTCCTGTTCTGCCCCGCATCTCACAGTGGCTGCGTTTTAATTCTCAGGTGAGACGTTTCCTCGATACGCAGAACTGCTTCAGTCTGGGAACTTCCTGGAGAAAGCCATTACAGAAATTGAGCTAAGAACAGAAAAAGCTGAGATATCTCAAGGTTCTCATTTTTCTGCTACATGCAGGACCCTGCCCGGGACTGGAACACATCAACAGGAGCCACTTTGCTTCTCCCCAGCTGCTGCCTGCATCTCCAGCATTGCGGGCGGCTCTCCAGGGCTACTCCAGAAGCTGCAGCGTGCCAAGGAGGCCAACGCGCAGTATTGGTTTCACCGTGCAACCCTGACCCAAAGAACATTCTGCCCCTTGGCAGCATTTCCAGCCCTGCAAAGCAAAAGCTTCTGTCTGATCACAGGCTGCTAAAGGGCTTTGCTTCTCTCGCCCTACCTGATGGGTGACACAACGGCAAACTTCCTAATCCCCCAGCAAAGCAGATCTCGGCTGCAGCTTAATCTGAACTTCTCCTTCAGCACTCACAGCCAGCTCAACCGAAAATGAAAAGCAACTGATAAAGAAAAACCTATGAAGTGAAGTAGGTGGCGAGGGGACCAGAGCAGAGAATGTGACTGGAAAGAGCAATGCCACAGCAGATCTGCAGTGCAAGCATTAATTGCTTTTTAATTATTCCAGTGCTTTTCTTCCCCAGCGGATGGTAATTAGAGGATTGCTGCCTGCCCTCCGGGGGCTAGGGAGGAAACCCAGGAGCACATTTGCAGAGATTGCCCAGGCACGGGGCGTCCACCATGGCTGTACACCAGGAGGGACCTGGGGAAGCTGCAGCATGTCCGAAGCTGCAGCTGCTTCTCCTGAGAGCATCAAGAGCTCGCAGCCACCACGGACGGGGAATACTGATGGCTGGTGCTGCTTCCAGGCTTGCTGGTGACCTGGACTCCTGGACTGGAGCAGGGCGGCTCCAGTGCTGGGTGGGTGGCTGCACGGCCACCAGCGGGTACCACTCGTCACTGGCACGGGTGTCCTGTGCAAGTGTCCCCGTCTCCCCCGGCTTCTCCTCGCCGCAGCCCGGAGCCAGCACTAGGCATCAAGCTCAAACCCTCCGTTCCTCAGCAAACCCCCCGCACTGCCACCTTGCACAGCACCACAGTTCAGCTTCCTGCAAACCCAAGGAATGTTAACGGGCAGCGTGTTGTGAACAAGCAACGAGACTGTTGAGAAAAACCTGCATTTAGCTTCATAGTTCAAACATATTTTCCTCCATCCAATCCAGATACACTTTGGAAACAGATATTTAAAGACATCAGGATCAAAGCGAGAGGAGGAGGGCAAGAGCAAGGGCACCAGAGTCCCATTAGTAGGAAATCAGAATTCAGCTGCATCCCTTTCACAAGAGAAAGGTGAGATAAAAGCTCTCTAGGCAAGGCAACATGGGATCACAGCAACATTGACTTCCTGTACATCTGTAAGCAGAAAACATGTTCGCTGCTTCCATGAGGGAGAGGGCACAGACTCAGCACTTTCCTTCTGGTAGGCTGATGGGAATTTGATGCAGGCTTTTCACAGCTCCAGTTATTTCTGGATGTTGGAGGCCCAAGAATAGCTTCTGTTTCTTGTAGGACCAAATGTGAGCATCAAGACATCTGCCTAGTGAGCGACAGCTTTCCGGGTCTAGCAGAAGATCTCCCAGCAGCATGGGAAGTCCCCCCGCGCCAGGCTCACTGCTGAGCCCCTGCTTTGCACAGGACAAGGACCTCAGCCCTGCACAGCGCTTTGTACCCCCGTCCCCGTCCCGCTGCGACGCTCGGTGCCAGCACTAACACATTAGCAGCCCTGTGATTTCAGGCTTGATTAGCAAAAGTGCAAAACTGCTTTCACAACTAAGCCAAAAGAGTCACTCTAGCAACTCAGAACCCAAAGAATGTAAGGGAAAAGCTTTCATCACCCTCCCTGCTGAAGGGAGGGCGAGCTCTGCAAGCGAAACAGTCAACAAGGAGTTTGTGGCAGTGTCTGCACCCACCAGAAAGTCACAGCAGCTCCACTCGTGACCAGAGGATGCAACAGACTTCGTCAGGATGCAGGTGGCCTCACTCCTCCCGTCTCCTCTGCAGCAGCAGGTAACAGGTTCAAGTCACAAACCAGTGAGGCTCAGGCCCACAGCACCCAGATGCGACAACCAGGTGCTGATCCCAAGACCCATCACTGAAGATGTTAAACACTAATGACCTAACAGCCACAGGGGAGCACCCAAAACCTGCTACCTTGGCCAAATATGCCTCCAGGCGGGCAGGGGCTGCTGCCGATGAGGCCTCTTTTGCTGGCATAGTCCTTGCAGTGCCAGAACGTGACTCATCTTTGTTGGGAACCCACACGGGAGAGGGACCAGAGCAGTCACACCTCATCCAGCCTCCCCCAGCCCGGCCTCTTAACAGGAGCATTGAAAAAAGCACCATCCTGTTCAACCCAGGAGGAAAAAATCACTCCTATAGCCTCACCTCTTGTTCAGGGCAGCTCATCAACACCCCAAGGGCTGCCGAACGGAGGCAAGGGGGGAGGATTTGGGGATGCAGGGAGACGGCCACGCACATGGCCAGCAAGGAGCACCGAATCCCCGACTTCAGGGCAAAAGCTTCCTGTGGAGAAGGAGCCCTGGAGCCTGCAGCACTGCTGCATCGGTGGCCACTGTGCCATCTAGCCACTAGGGTGTGACAAAACCACACCACGGGCACGTGGATACCCATCCCATGGTGCTAAGGAGCAACAAGCAATTTGGGAACCAAGAGAGACTTCAGCACTTAGGGTAGCCAGCACTAAGTACTGCAGATGGGAAGCTCTTGTATCCTCACGCACTGCCCTGGGCCCAAGAGCCCAATCCAAAACCCTCTGAAAATCAATGAGATAACAAGGAGATGAGTTGCAGCCAATATGGATTTGTCAAGAGCAAATCACATCAAGCCAATCTGTCTTCCTCCCATAACAGGGTAACAGGCTTTCAGCGCAGAGAGCACTACCTGTCAAACATTTCACTTTAGGAAGGCTTTGACAGTGCCTTGCCTGCCACTCCCGCAAATAAACGGAGGAAATACATTCTTAGGAGAAACTGTGACAGGGCAGGTATAAAACTGCTCAGAGAGCCATATGCAGAAGGCAGATACCAGTGGTCCCCCCTGCGTGTTGAAGGGCAGGGCTGTCATACCCCAGCTCTCTTCAGGGCTTTCGCCACTGACCTGGATGATGAGGCAGAGAGGAAGCTTATTAAACTTGTAGTGACACGAAGGTGGCAGGGACTGCAGGTACTTTTAGAGGACAGAATTAGATTGATGAGAAGATCTTGATATCTTGGGAAATGGTCTGAATTTCATCCTTTTTCAGGTAGATAGAAGGGACAGGTATTTCTCTCAGGCAGCAATAATTGCCTGTCCAAACACAAAGGACATGTTTTCAGAAACTATTGCTTGACTAGTCTTGCATTAAGGGCTGCTGATGCTGCGAGGGGTCTGTGGCACCCTGCTCTTGACCCCACGACAGCACAGCCTACGAGGTCCAAGCTGGGCTAGCTGGGCACATACCCAGGGCATCATTTCTGCCAGCACCACCTACATCAATCAAGGCAGTTGCTCAAGGTGGAAGGGCCCTGAGTGGGACCAGGAAACATCAATTCCCACCTCCTGGCTGCGAGATCTCCCGCGTCAGGGTCACCTTCTGCAGCTGGCGCATTTGCTGCCTCTTCTGCAAGCTGCTTTCCTGTGCCAGCTGCAGTACATCATGCTAATGCTGACTGCCAAGCACATACTAGATGTGGCTGCTGCGTGTGCCATACCTGCTTCACGGAGTTATCCCAACTGTCTTTTCAAACCTTTTCCATAACCAGCTGCACCCGATTCTGCTGTGAAGTGACCCTCATCTCCCCCTGCTACTGTTCTCATCATTTTAACCAATAGTCTCTGCCAGACCAGCATTTGGTTTCCAGCTGAGTTTTCTACTAGTAGCAAACAATAAATAAAGCACAAATCCCACGTAAAAACAACAGTCTAACAGTGCTGGTCACAGCACGCTCTGGAGAACCGTGGCCAAGGCCCTGCAATGAGCTGCATTTCTAGCTCGCAGGGACCACGCTCTTGCAGCCGTTCTCCCCACGACCTGTGGACTTGCTCCTCCAACCTGAGCGAGCTCTTTGACCATCTGTGCAAATTTAACTGTCATCAGCTCTCTTGATCACATGTTGGGGTTATCTTGGCTTGAGCTGCCTGAGACCAGCCCTTGCAGGGTGGCAAATTCTGAGGTTCCAGCAAAGTTTGTCCACTGCTAGAATAAGAAAGCAGAATTCCCAAAAGTGTCTTTTTTTTTTTTTTTTCCTCGGAAGAGTTACTTTTGACTGTCACTGCAAGAGGGACCACAAAGCAGTGATGAACTGATTTGGCTCTTACAGAAGGGACGAAAGGGGACACGAAGCACCAGCTAGGGCAGAGGACTACATGGCAGTGCCTCCCACAGCTGCCCTTGGAGGAAGGCGCTTCCCCAGGATGCACCAAGGGAGTCCTTGTACCGCTCACCCCTGAGGAAATGCACACGGGAGCGTGTGACATGTGCTCACCAAGCGCTCCAAGGACCTGCCGACACCTGAAACAGAAGCAGGATGGCCAGGATGGGAATGGAGAGTTAGCACCGCGCTTCGGTTTCAGAAGCGACCAGTCAGCTGGTAAAAACCCTCTCCACTGCTGTAGACGTGAGCAATGGGTATTGACAAGGCAGATTACACAGAGCATCACCCAGACCATGGGCTTTTAGCACCCTGTGGAGCATGATTGAATGCAGGCTGAGCCCGCCAGTACAAAGGCAGAAATAAAGCGTTGCAGTAGAAATTACAGCGAGACCCAAGATCATCCCAGGGCAGGTCTCTTCACGGTGAAGGGCAAGACAGTCTATGCATCAGGAGCTTGACCAGATTTAAAGAAAGGTCACACGAAGAGTCGAGGCAGAAGATGAACTGCCTTGTATTTATTAGCCACCACAAGAGACAGGAGCATGATCAAGCCATAAAAGCAAGGCATTAGCACCTCTACGATCAGCATAAATCTGTGAGAACCTGCCACCTCTCTCACTAGTACTTATTGCAGGTCTCTCCTAAGGATGTGCTATGCATGTACATCTACATACGCACCTCCGGACGAAGGAGTCTCGCAGCATCTTGGATCCAAACCAGGATCTTAGATCAGCCAGGTAAGGGTGTGCAGTCTGCCGCTGCATTTCCTGCTTCAGGAGAGCTTAAGAATCACTATCGCATGCTTAACTCTGCCAAAATGCCACGAGGTTTAAAACTGCTGTCATTCTCATGGATGCCAATGCCACAAAGGTATCCCAAAATTTGGGAAAGATCAGCTCATGACAAGAGCCACTCTGGAAACTGAACACACGTTTGAGGGTACGGCAGTTCACAGAAAAGAAAAAGAGCATTTCGAGTACTGGAAGCACCTTCATGGCTGCTGGTGCTGTTGGCACAGCCAGTTCAGTTCTTACCTCACATCTTCCTGCATTCCTTGCTGCCTATAAGCTATCATATCGCTGCATCTGTGATCAATAGTTTCCGTTAACGCCAGGATCTCAGATCATCTCAGCCCAAGGACAGTGCCCAAGCCTCGACTGCCCTTTGTCACCTCTCAGCCAGGCTTGAGCACCACGACAGCCCCTCACTTGCAGCCTGCAGCACGCAAGGAACTGGTTGAAATACGCTCCGTGTGATCCCAAGGGCTCAGGAATCCCGTTACCACGGTCTCCTGCTTCACAGATCCCGATGCAGAAATCCATGAGGAAGACTCAGGGCCCTGGCCCTCCTTTTGCCTGGCTGGCAGAGCTAGGGCTGTCCTCCCAGATGGAGCCCTGGACGTGGTAGACGCAGTCACTGCAGAGCACCACTGCATCACTCAAGGGGCATCTCATCCACAGAGAATCACCTTCTCGACCCTCTGTCAAACTGTCCTTGCCAGGGAGCACAGGTCACATTCCCTGTGGCAAACAACTGGGTTTCTTTGGGCTACCTGATGGGACAGAAACACATCGTGACATGCATATTTAAAGGAAAAACCCTAGAAGATGACATTCAGCTGCAGGCATTTAACCTCTGGCATGGCAGTGAAATATCCAGAATCTGACAGACAGGGGCAGCTTCGCTGTAGTGCAGCTGCAGCGCGCCCAGATATTTACCCATAGAGCACAAGCTGCTGTCTGCAGCTTGCAGGCTCCTGGCCTGCCTGCTTGGCCATGGAATGAACCTGGAAGTTGGTCCGTTTGCTTGGAACAAGAACGTCGGATGTCCGACCAGAGCAGGGCAGAGGAGGGCTCTCCCATTCCAGCAACGGCTCTCGTGGCAGGAAGGGAAGGACAGACAGGCTGTGATGGTACAGAGCTCACACGACCCCGCTCTCTCTCTGCTCCCTCATCTGTAAAGATAAGGATAACTCTGCTCACCTCTCCATTGAGATCTGCATCAGCTAAAAAGAACAAAGGTCTGCTCCCACGGGGCTCCGATTCGTGTTCTGAAGGTGCCGTATTCTTTCAAGGCCAGTTAATGAGAGCTCTGCTAAAGAGCGATCCACCGCGTTTGGACGTGCTGGAAGAAATACCTGAAAAAGGCACCCTCAGCACCTCATCTTGCAGATTCCCAAGCATCGCTGCAGGCCTTTTCCTTAGCTGCCTCTGCCAGCTCTCCCCACAAGCTGTACTGCTTTATCATCACCTCTCCAAGGCTTCTCCACGAGCTCCAAGGCCACTCCAGACCCTCCGAGCGCCAGCCCCTGTGGGCAGAGAGCCATTAGCACCACAGTGCTCTTATTGCTGCTGCCTGCGCTGCAATTAATGCAGCGCAGAGACAGCACGGCGAAGATATTGACTTTCAAGCTAATCAAACCAAATTCCATGAAAGCTGCAACTCCAAACTTCAGAAAAAAAAAAAAAATCCATCAGTGATTCATAAATATTTGAAAGTGCCACATCGATTACATCTGGATTACTGCAGCAGGGGGCTGAGGCTGGATTGAGAGGGAGATGGATGGGACAGGTCTAACTCACAGACCCCATGTCACCAGGAGGGCCGCATGGACCTCCTGCCTCCACCTGTGTGACGAGTCCTGCTTCCCAACGCTGTTTCCTAGACCATCCCAAGCACCCAGCCTGCAGGTAGAACAGACGGTCCCGGTTTCTGGGACAATGAAGCTGAGAAGCTTAAGAACAAATTTAGTAGCTCAATTTCCAGTTCTGGTGAGATAAATAGAACATTTACGAGTTGCAACTGTTTTTCTTCTCTTGTCTTTAACCTCATCAGCCAGGTCAGAATGATCAAAGGGAACGGTTTTGTAAGGAAAAAGAGCTGACTTGGAATTAAAGATTTCCTAAAGAGCGCATCACTACCATTAGAGCCAGCTGGCAAGCCTTCCTCTCCTCCCATTTCCCACCAGCCAGATGGTTGGTGTGTCCATAGAAAGGAAGATGATTTTTTTAGCCTGGCCTTGTCTCCATCCCCTCTAATCATCTTCTCTATCCAACCAGTCAAGGTAAGCAGTTTTATTTTCCTAACAACTTTTCCAAAGCAAACAAAATCCTGGAAAAAAGGTGCAAACGCGAGACAATTTATTTCTTCACCCTGCAGAGAAACTCCAACTTCTCCCACAGAAAATTCATCTGATGCATATCTCCAAGTCAGCGTGAGATTGCTAGAAGGAAACACTCACGACAAGTAACTGAGTTGTGGGTAGACTTTGCTGCGTGGAAGCCTGTTTGCAGAGGAACCTCGGCCTTCCCTTGTCCTCCATTTATATACGAAAGAACATGAGGCCTAGCACGAACATTACTCTTGTGAGTAACGCAAGCTCATCTCTTGAAATCAAAAAGAGACTAGAAAAAAAGGAGGAGATTAGCAAAGGGAGAGGCTAAAACCCTCTGGTTGGGCGAAAGGTTACGCCCATGCCACGCACGCACGTGCTGGGGGCTAGGAAAGCCCTTTGGGGAGAGGAAGGGCACCAAGGAGGCCACAAGGATGCACTGGTGGCCAGGACTGTCCCACACAACAGGGGACAAAAAGGGAAGTCTTGGGATATCTTCTCCCGATCCATTCTGGAAACAGGGCCAGCAATCTGCCAGCTGCATGACCACAGACTGTGATAAAGGAACATCTAGCTCAGCTGTCTCCAGTTCTCACCAGGCTCAAGCTCTTCCCTCTCCCATTCCATCCCAGCATTAAATGGACAGAGCACCTCCATCCTTAAGAACCGCTTGCACTGTCACAAGGAAATTAAAGTCACCCTTTTTTCCCCATCCCTGAAAACAGACTTGGGTCCGTCATCAGACAGTGATTCCAGACGCAAGATTGGAAAACATTCCTCACCCACAAACTCACTTGAGCAGGTCTCCCTTCCCTTGACGCTGGGGTAAACATCTTTAATACCATTCATTCTACAGAAAAGTTGTGCTATTTCCTCCCTAAATAGCTAAGAACAAAGTCTCACCCTCAACACATTTAAATGAGCTTTTTCCTAACCAGAGGAAAAAAAACAACAGGATGCTCACTTAAAGTAATTTAGTGAGCTATTCAAGATCCGCAGAAACACGGATTTTATGCGGCAGGGAGGGCACATCCATCAACGTGACCCTCGTTACTGGTGTCAGGAGTTAGAGGGCAGAACTGCATTTCAGCTCTCGGCATTTGCGGTGCCGGCGCACGGGGCTCCCACACGGACCGAGCAGCACCAGGGCACAGGTAGCAAAGAAGCCGACGTGGATTTTGGACTTGCTTTTCTGCACTGGTTGCAAGGAGGAAGAGGAGGAGCGGTCCTTGGTAGTGCTCCAATGAGCAACACGTCTCAGCAACATGCAGCCCGCCCCATCCCCTCATTCCCAGTGCCGTTGTTGTCTCCTGCTCCCGCTCTTCGCTGTGCCACCCTCATCCTCCTCCTGCAGCCACCCTGCCCTTTCCCACCGCCCGCAGGGAGCTGCGTCCTCTCTCCCAAGGCTGCAGTGCTCCTGCCCGTGAAAATCAGAGGCCAAGGTTGAAACTTGGACCTCACTGTAAATAAAAGTCAATAAAGAAAATCCAGTACTCTGAGTCTGCGCGTGTAAATCAATGGCGCACAGCAGCTCTACCCAAAGGCCCCCAATGTGCATGTGTCAGTATTTCTTTCTTCAGAGATCATTAACAGCTCCTGACCAAGGTCAGGAGCCGAGTCTAAGACTTCACTGATACAAAGGAAAGTGTCTTTGCTGTGACCCAGGGCAGCTAATAGACTCACAGGAACTCCATTCCCAGACCTCATCCATCCCGTTTATAAATAATAAATCAGTGTTTTAAAGCTGCTCTCTAGGAACATCCTAAGTCTTCGCCTTCCCCTCCGGGAGTGTGAGCGCAAAGATCGAAATACACAGTGGATTAAAATTGCTGCAGCTAAAATCAGTAGCAAAGCCAGAATAAAAGCAAAGCTCAATGCCAGGATCCTTTGGAGAAAAAAAAAAAATGAAGGTTTAGCGGAAAAACGGGCAGCCCCGAGGAAGGACGCACAGTCACCATAGAGACAACACGGGCACGGGGCTGCGGCCCCCGCTCCGCCGGCTCCTCTGCGGCCCCGGGGCACACAGGGGACAGGGAGGCGCGGGCAGCTCCGCAGCCGCCGAGGGCATCGATCCGCGCGGCAGAGCTGCGGCCCTGCTGCTCCGGAGGAGGCGCGGGCCGGCGGGGCAGAGCCCAGCGCAGGAGCCCCAGGACGGACCGGAGCAGCTCCGGGAAGGAGCCACCGGCAAGACTCGAGCCTGCGCCCGTTCCCCGATCCAAATGAAGACATTCCTTTGGCTGCTGATGCTTCCAGGAGCATCTTTCAGCTCCGGTTTAGATCTGGGTGTGGAAGCGAAGAAGCTGGGGCAACAGCTTGCTGGGGCGCGCTGCCGAGACGCCTGCGCCTGCACTGCGCGGCCGGCGGGCTGCTGGGCGCTCGCCCAGCGCCACCAGCCAAGGGAAGCCCGAGAGATACGTCGACATAGTCACACTTTGATATGGTAAAGGCGGCATCACTGCAGTTTAAGTCCCATCACTAGCAAGGAGCAAGTATTTTTTCAGAAGTCTATCATCTCGCTTAGACTTAAAAGCTACCTGGGGCTTTTTTCCTCTTTCTGAAGCATTTTTCTCCTTCAAAACACGTCATCTCTCGCCTTTGTGTGCACTAACACCCAAAGGAACCAACGTCCTCCTGGGCTCAACCCAGCTGCCCCCAGAGTTGTCTCTGTGCCTTGGGGCGGGAGCAAAGAGTCTGTCCCTTGTCCTGAGGAGCAACGTGACTTGTCAGGCCCAGGCCCATGGCCCCGATGCCGGGCACCAGCAGCAGGGCTCTCCTGAACCGCCGTGCTCCTCTCCTCCATGACTCACGCTCTTGCACAGCTTAGAGAGACTAATGGTAGTCAGAGCTCAAATACTCTATTTAGAGACTGCCTTGGGGACTAGAAGTTAATTTTAAACTAAGTGACCTTAGCTCCCTGCCACAGTAGCTCAGGAGGAGCCGGGAAGAGGGTGCTGCTAATGCATGCCTAGAGAGCACGTGTTTTACCTCCCTGCTCTTAGTCCTCATTATTAACGTCAAGGTTTTTTAACAAAATTTGTCTTGGTCAATTAGCGCAGACAGGGCTGCTCGTAACCTTCCAAACGAAGGCAACCGCATGCTGCTCTCGGGAAGACGAGCGGCATGACGAGGGCGGCTCCCGGACCCGCCAGCCCCTGCTCTCCCCGTGACAGCTCTTTGCTCCGCGGCAAAACGAATCCAGTATCTGCTTGGGGCAGGGAAGTGATGGGGAGCCTTAGGAAATACACGAGTGGATGTGCGAGTCCTTGGCTGCCGGATAATCCAGCCACCTTCGGCAAGCGCTGCAGGCGAGCCCAGACGGATAAAACATCGCTTCTGCATCGAGGCAGCCAAGCCCTGCTCTGAAGGGCTTCATCTCCGGGAGAAGGATTTGTTTCAGGTAAATTTGGTCAAATAAGTTCTTTAAAACAGCTTTGCACATCTGAAAGTGTTTTGACTGCTAAAATTTCATCTTTCAGCTGGGGAAAAAAAAAAAAACCCTCCTCACTTAAATTCAGCTCCAATTTGGAATGTTCAAAGCAGCTGCGCTTTCAGAGGAGTAGAAGGCACCATATGAGCTGAGCGAAGGGGTTTCCACGAGACCTCACCGGAGCGGCCGCCTCTCCCGGGGACCGCGTCTGCACGGGTGTTTTCGCCACAGGAACGACTCGCCCGTCGCCCCCGACGAGCACAGGCACATCCCCGTGTGAAGCACGGCCAGGGCAGGCGGCAGCCAGCGGGCGGCAGGAGGCAGCGCTGCCTCCAGCCTCCCCCCGGGCCTTCCTCAGCCAGCCGACCGCTAACGAAGAGCCGGTAACGACCCGTCTTAGGGGACGACAGCCTGTCAGCTGCCTTGCCGGAGGCAGCGACCAGGAGAGGGAGGCCTAGGGGCTCCAGGGACCGGCACGGCAGGAGGTTTGTGTGGGGGAAACGGGTCTGGAGTTGTCTGTGGGAGGAGAGCGGAGACTTAGCTGGTTGTTTCCATCAGCTGCCTGTTCATTCACACAGGAGGCAGGAACCGCATGGAGCACAACAGCCCAAGAGCGGCTGTTGCTGCACCAACGTGGAGGGAAAGTCACCAAACCCCTAGAGAAGGTTGGCAGCCCCAGAAAACAAGTTTGCAGAGCAACTTCTTAGTGGTCAACTTTCTTCCAAGCAAAGGCAGAAAGTCAGGAGGAGACTAGTGGTGCCAAGAACAAAAGACCAGTTTGATTCTTTTTTAATTATTTTACATTTAATATCCATGTTGTTGATCCCACAGAGACTTTAGGTTTCTCTGGGCCTGTGTGCTCGAGTAAAGCTGTGCATGTATTTAAGTGACTGTAGGATCTAAGTCCAAGTTGCTACTAAATACTAGGTAAGCAAATTTGCTTAATACGGTTTTGAATTTGCCATTATCCCTTTCAAATGTATTTGTTCTCTATTAAAAAGTAATAAACGAGCCTAACAGCAATCATCTCTATTTCTTTAACATCTTGTAGGCATCTCAATATACCACGCGCGCCAGGGCCAGCACTGGCCTCCCCCGAGCGCCCAGGCTGCACGCGCTCCGGGGCACTCTCCTCCTCCCGCGAGGCCGGGGACGCGGCGAGGCCCACGACGCAACCCCGAGGCAGAAGCCCCATCCAGAGGGGCTCCTGCGAGGCGACGCAGGACACGCTGCCTCCCCGCGAGCAGCCCCGGCCCGCGCTGCCTCCCCGCTCCGGACCGAAGCGCTGGGTGGGGAGGGATCTTTCCGCTGCGCCCGGCTGCAGGAGACGGGGTCGTTAGCTGCGCAGCGCTCGCTCGTTAGCAGGGCGCTCATCTCCTCCAGCCACCCACATTATTGGTTCAAGAGAGTATGTCCAACCATCGCTGCCCTCGCTACAAGCTTGGCCTAATTGGCTTAGGAGAAGCACAGGTTAAGCGCGCGAGCGGTTCTGCGGCTAACGCGGTTTTGCCAAGCCGTGATTTTAGGAGTTCAGGGAATCGCACGCACTCGGCTCCCGGAGTCTTAGCAACGGTGCTTAACCTCACTTTCTTAGGCAGCTGGAGAAGGTGGGACGTTCCTAATCCTCATAGCTAGAGAGGGAAGAGCCCGAAGGGATGCAAGGCAGACAGACCAAGCTTGCATTTCTCTGCTCTAGCTTGACTGGGGGTCCATTTTCCCAGCAAAATTTGGGAATTTCAGCCCTGCTCCTGCAGAGGAGCGGCAGGCAGCAGCGCGAGGCGCTTGGCAGTCCATTCCTGCTACGCACCGGCCTGCAGCCCTGTCCCCCAGCACGCCCTTAACCCGCCTTGCCCTCTTAGCCAGGCGCCCGCGGAGCATCCCGAAGGCCGGGGCACTGGTGAACACTGCTCCCTGCCAGCCGCTAATCCCACCACTGCCAGCCCATCCACATCCTTTTCACAGGGATGAGGACACCAGAGCAACCCAGAGCCACATCTGAAGGACAGCAAAAAAACAGGGGCAAGAAGAGCTACCTTCAGCAGCACTCACATGCACCACAAAAGCATATCCAGCAAAGAGCACCTCCCCTTCCCAAGTTTTCCCCCTCCAAATCACTCACCCTTCACTGACCAACCACTCACAGGTCTTCACACACTTCTGCAGAAGCTTCTCTTGCCTAAAGATGATGTTACAGAGCAGAACTGCCCCAGGTTGCTCCTTGCTTGCACGCTGACCACCTTGCCCTAACACTACCCCTCATCTCACCTGGCCTTATCACCTCTCATTGCCTGAATCCAGGTGCTGCAACACTCACCTGGCACCAGATATCCTCCCTTACTAGGGCCACCTGTTTGTATTTATGCCTGTGCTCAGTAAGGGGGATGGGAGATACATCATCCTTCACTCTGGCTTTGATCCTGATTAGCTGTATGAGGTGTTGGAGGTCTTGGGTGCTCTCACTTCCCAGTCTCAAGGGTGTGTGCTTGGTCCTGCAACCCAAACTCATGGAATTGGCGGGGTTTGCCTGGTTTCCCGGGACATGCGCTTTTAGCAGACTCTGCTTGGTCTTTGGGGTCTGTCTGGCCCTCCAATATGTGTCACAACTCAGCTGGCCTGGTGCAAGCTCAAGCAGACTAAAGCAGGGGGGCTGGACCCAGTCCAGCTTATCGGGCAGCCTCTTACCACGGCTGCAGACGCAGGTGCTGCAAGGAGGAACAGCCCCAGGAGCTGCCGCTGATGTGGCCCAGCCTGGGCCATGCCTGACACCCCAGGCCCACAACCAGGGGGAGGTGACAGGGCTACAGCCAGCGGCGTAACGAGGCAGAAGAAAAAGCTTCAGGAATAAATCATTTTCCTCCATTCTGATCAAGTTCCTTGCAATTTCCTGGAAGAAATCAATTCTTTATATTGACACATGACCCAGAAGTTGTATGTTTAAGGCTTTTTTGATAGCATTACTCATGCAAGCTTCCCTATACTTTTTGCAGTAGGAGATGTCTTTCTGGATAGAGGCCAATATATAAAACAGACCTTACCTATCTTGCTAAACCAGATCAGAAGTTTTTCATCAAAGCATTGCTTTCCACTAAAAAATCAATTTTCATTTAAATCAACACATTTCCGAAAATACTTATGTCATGTAGATTGTTCAATAGTCGTTCGGTTTTGAAAACGAAACAAAGCATTTTGATAACTCTAAAATATCTTGCTCAAAATTACTTTTCCAAACAAAAACATTGTTTTTATCTTTTAAAAAACCCTGACAAGCTGCAAAGGATGAAATGGAAAAGAAATGTTTAATTTTGGAAGAACATATGCTTCATCAGAATTTTTAACAGTTGTTTCAGAGTGGAAGGAAAAACTGATGTTGCAGACTTTCTTGTCAAAAGGAAAACTCATTTCTTTCCCAGTCCTAATATTTATCGCTTCTGTGGGGTGCAAGCAGAAGGCAGCAGTGCCTCCATCGCCCATGCAAATTCCCCGTGTAGATTTTGGTTACACAGCTGCCGTCCTCCACCCCAGAGGCGGCTGCGTTTCAGCCGCGCTGTACAGCCCTCATTCCGTGTGTGGAAGCCCTTGGCCCTCGAAATGACAGCGTGACAGTGACAGCAACGCCTTGCCATGACTGGCAGGGCGGCGAGGAGCGAGCACGGTGCGCGTGGCGCCCCGGGTCAGGACCCGGCCACGAGCAGGCGAAGGGATGAGCTAGAGGTGGGGATGAAATCCTTCCTGTAGCGGGGAGCACACGCCTACGGCTCCATAAGGAGCTGTGCAGGGAAGAGATCGTGAAAATGCCGCGGTGTTGCAGGATTGCAGGGGTGGGAAGTGTCCCAGGCCTCCGGTTCCAAATGCTGCCCCCTCCAACGAGTGTTTGAGATGAAACACCTGGGCCTCGCGGAGAGGGCAGCTCCTGTTGGAAGAGGAAGGTTCGGGAGAGGGGATGAACGCAGGGAAGCTGCTGGCCTGGCCCAGCCACCAACGTGTGCTGCTCTCCTGAATTTAAAGGTGCTCCTAAAGCCAGCCCGTCAGGGCAGGCACAACCACCCGAGTCGCACAAGGGCTTTGCTTATTCCCCCAGGAATGACACGGAGCACGCTGCAGGGTAGGAAAGGCCTGACAGGGTTTTCCCCCCACATTTGCCCCTTTCTCTTAGTCTAACAGCTTCGAGAAGGGTCCTGTCCCCATTCCTATAAGGTTGTCCCCATGCGGCATCTGCATGGCACAGATTTGGGCTTCTCTGTGCCTTCTGATAGGACCTGAGTCACAGAACAGCAGCGGCAGCCGACGGGCACCGTGGCAGAGGCAGGAGCTCCGCGCTCGGCCCCGCACTGGCCCTGCCGCGCTGAAGGTGCGGAGCAGCACATCGGGACTGAGCTCAGAGCCTTCACACACAGGTTTTGTGCACCGAGAAATAGAGAGATGGGGAAAGAAGCCGTGAAAACATTGGGCTTCTCTTCATCTTCCAGTGAGGCAGCATGAGAAGGGCTGGGGACGACGTGTCCCGGGGATGGAGCCATCCGTGAGGCCCACAAGCTTCCCTGAAAGGAGGCAAGGCAGGCCGAGAGAGATCAATCACAATTTTATCTACCCTTTTCAAGCTCTCATTTCTTTTTATCCCGCACTGCCAGATAAAAATCTCTGCCTCAAACATGGGTAAGGAGATAGAGCTTTATTATACTATTCCAAAAACATTAGATGCTGTAGACTTCGCCCTTTCACGAGTTCACTTTGTTGGCAGTCCCCTCTCTGCCCCCCTAAACCCTCTTCCCTTTAATATTTCTTCTCTCCAAATCAGAACAACAGGCACAAAACTAATTATGTGATATTTCAGATCCATGTTGTGTTAATGGCACCAGATCGTGTGTGACATTTCCGACTTGTTAGACTATTATTCTCGCTTATTGTTATCTCTGCCGCTCTGAACGCAGGCTCAGGGCTCTGCATCCCCCCACACCAGGCTCCCACCCCCTCCTTCCCGCTCTTGTTCTCATTTATCAGCTGGGGAGGATTTGTGGAATATTAAACTGGGCCACACTGGGCTGATCGGCTCACTAGGGGCACAGGTGGAGGATACAGTAGGGATGGTGGAGAAGAGGAAGGCGAGGAAGGACTGGAAGCGGGGCTGCTGCCAGAACACACCAAAGAGCCAAGAATCCGCAATGCCACTTTGGGGATGTGGTTTCCTAGGGGAAATCACTGCAGAGCTGTTACTCCTTTAGGCTAGTTCCCGCTCCCAAGGGCCAGGGGAACATGTCGTTCCTTTAGAGGGTTTTAATTGCTCCTTGACTTGCCTGGAAACCTCTGGTATCCTTACGACGGCAGAAGGTATCGGCCCAAGTGCTGACACCGTTTTGTTTCACTTCCTTCATGATTGTGCTCCTGGGTCTCTTCAGTCATACAAATACAGCAGCCGATTTGTTTCCACGCAGCTCTCGGAGACATGGAGGGTGCCAAGTTCTTTCCCGTGGATACAGGCGGCGGTGGCGGCACAATCATTCCAGCACAGACACTACAGCGTAAAGACTAAGAGGGTCCTCCTGCGTCCGCTCCTGCTTGCCACAAATCCCTCCTCCTTCTCCTCGCCAAATTCCCCCACTTCTTCCCAACGTGTCCCTGCTCCCCCCGTGAGGACCTGCAGCAGCACTCCAGGGCAATGCACGTGCCTAGCTCCAACAGGGATGCCTGAAACTCCGGGCACTTGCTCTTACCTTGCTAGCACAGCCACCTCCTTGCCCAGATGGCCTTTGGGCAGGAGTCCCGCACTAGAATTGTTTTCTCTACAGCTTTCTCCCTCGCTCCAGGAGGAGTTCGTGATCGCGCCGAGATCCCTCCACGGCGTGGAGCTGGGAACGGAGCACGGAGTTGCCTTGAACACTGAGCCTCCCCCTTGGTCTAAATCCCATCCGACTCTGAACCCAGCGGCAGGGCTGGAAGTGCCACTGGCTCCTGCACGAGGAGCCCGTACGAGGGAAATCAGGGAGGCCACAGGTGCCGAGCTCTGCGAGGCTGGGGCAACACTAGCATGTCTGCAAGGGGCTGCATTTCTGTGGACCTTCGCATGGGAGCAGATCGGCCATTCTCCTGCTTTAGCTCCCTGTGCACCCGGCCTGCACTGCTCCTTCCCCGGGTCCCCACGATGCTGCTCCCCTCCGGAACGGCAGCAGCAGCTGCAGCACAATCTGCTCCACCGTTATGCAACAGGGAGAGGAGGAGGAGGAGCAGCAGGATATAAATAAATAAAATAAAATATGTCTGGCTTAATCCTTTTATCACTATCCTTTCAGTCGTTTATGGAGATAAGGATCGCGCGGGCTCTGCAGGGAGCACTGATGGAAGCTAGCACAGAAATCTAGTGCTGCCACGCTCGTCTCATCTGCAGGAAAAGGAGGCTCCACGAGGGCCAGGCTGGCAGCGATGACCAGGGGCAGTCGGCTGGGGACAGGGAAGGAGGAAGCAAGAAGGGCAGAAGCAGCAGCACTGAGTGAAACCAGAGGAGGAGGAGAAACGTGTGGGCAGGAGGCCAGATAAAACAGCACCACAAGGAACAGCAGCGCGAGAGGGAAAGGAAAACATGGCCAAAGCAAAGGCAGTGCTCGCGCAAGGAAGTCTGCCAGTAAAATGCCACCTTCCTTGCAGAGGAGGAGAAAAACGAGAATCCAAGGTCAAAGAGCTGCTCCAGGTTTCCCAGGCTGGGACACCGGCTTTGCCCCAGGGCACAGGAGCAATTCCTGATTCCTTGGGCACCCACCGCTTCCCTAGGATGAGACTCCAGGGAGCCACGGCAGGTTTCTCCTGAGGGAAAACGGGCTGTGAGCTGGGGCTGGCTGAAAGGCACCAAACACGACCGCAGAAGAAGCTCAGCCCGTGCAGTCCTCTCAGCGCGTGTGGATCCAGATGCGCCCACACCGAATGGCAGCTGTCTCCTCAAGCAAACAGAAGCCCCCGTGGCTTTGGAGGGCAGTGGATCAAGGTCACCCTTTCCCCGCTGTTAGCCACCTCCTTCAGTCCTTCGGGGCTCCTTCAGAGAGCAGAGCCGCCCCGCGGGCCCTTCAGCACGTCTCTTGCAGACAACCGAGCCACCACCTGCAGCACTGGGCCCAGCCGCGCTCCCGCCATGGCCCCCTGCCCAAGAGGAGCTCCGTGAGCTCTTTCCCATGTCTGCAGCACCCACCAAAAATGGCCTTTCATCCCCAAAGTAGCTCGTACCGGGGGTGGTTTTTCATTTCCTGCAACACAAAGATCTACAGTGTGATCCCAGGTGACACAGGACGCTAAATTCTCCTGGTTTGACTTGTTAGGGTAACAGGCACTGTTACCGCAGTGCCCGGCGGGACTGCACGAGCTCCGGAGCAAGGCCGCGTGCGCAGGCTGGGCCGGTCCTGCCGGGGTCCCCGCGCACCGGCTGGGCTGTCACGGGCCAATCTCCGGACGGGATTTCCCTGGCAATCCTTGCTCAGCTCAGGGGGCTTTGGTCTCTTTGCTTCCTTCAGGTGCCTTCAAAAGGCCCAACCAAGTGCAAGGCTGAGGCAGGGCCTGGATGGCCTCTCTGCCCACCCCGAGCCTTGCAGGAACGAGAAGTGGAGCAGGGAGAGCGGTGCCTCTGCTCATCCCCTCCCCTTCCTAGTGCTCTGAGGGCAGCTCTGCAGTCAGGGGAATATTATCTCTCCATGCTGCTGTTAATCTCTTTATGGCATCATTTGACCCTTTCTAACATCCATTGATTTTTGAACTACCCTTTACAGCAACTCTTCTGATTCCCTTTGGTCTAAATTACTAAACAACAGTGCCCAGGGCGGAACATGGGGACAAATAAAGCAACGGCGAAAAGTCCATTCGCTGCCTGTGCAGACTTCGTTGGCCTCTTCGGGGACCCTTCTTGGATCCCCCCCCACCCAGAGCCCCTTCACCCCAGCCCGGGTCACGTCCAGCCCAAGGCACCAACCGGTCCCCGGCACCTCTCCACCCTGACGTGCCTCATCCCTCGTGTTTCCCCGGCTGCAGCGGCTCTGCTCAGCTCTGCCAGGACCTACTGTAAAACGGCGTCGCCCACTGCAGCGTCTCACAGCACAAACACACCTCGCCCTGGAGCCTGTCACAGCGTGGCCTCCCACCACGTCTGGCTGTAGGCAACCCTGGCATCGCAGCCCGCAGTGTCCCCAGGCACCAGCCTTCCGGGTACCACCTGAGGATGCCACAAGGCTGAGGCGGCCAAACTCACTACATCTGAAGCTCCATCCAAAAGCACCTTCTGGCCAAGCCTTTCTGAAGCAGCCGAACAAGGCAATCTCAACTGGAGGTGAGGACTGCTGCTTATAATTTGTTGGAGAACTGACTTTTCACTCCAGATTAACATGTTTTAATTTATTTCTGTTTTCCCCAGCTTACCCCTTGTCCAGAAGTGACTGTCTCTTTACTTTATACTTGCTACTTGTCCAAATGAAATACCGAGCTGTATTGTCTACTATTACGGTAAAATACACAATCTATCACACTGATGCATTCTGTGAGTATGACATAAAAATGACAAATGTGCTCTGGCCAAACATTCAAATGTATTCATCCTGCATTAGTGCAAAATGCATATTAATACTCTGGAAAATGGCTCAGGTGATGAGGGTTTTGTGTCGTAATAGAGAGGACACTTCATTCCTTCCTCATTTTTTTTAGAGAGCATCAGCCCCCGGTCCTGACAAAAGCTTCGGGATATCTAGCATAGGCCTATTTCAAATCCAGCCTGGATTACGGAGGCTGAGTCGCTTGCTCACAATGCAGAGCTCAGAGAGAAACAAAACCATCTCCAGGAGACGAAGTGGTCTGGGGTGAAATCTCATGAGGAAGGACCCCGAGTTCCATGCTGCCTGCTGCCCTGGCCTCCTCAGCACTGCAAGCAATGGACACATATCTGGGCTGGGAAAGGTGTAGGGAATCACCTGGAGAAAATAACGCTGCCTGATCTCCACATCCCTCTTGCCCTCTCTGCCATCCCAGCCCTTCCTTCCCACGGACTATAACTGCCTGTGAACTGGACCTGCTGGAAGGCTCTGTCCTAGACCTGCCAGGCATCTAGGGCCTCCTGGTTCCAGGGCAGGTGCCATGAAAATCCTAGTTTCTCACAGCATCGGCAGCAGAATCAGACTGGGTGAGCTGGTGTTGGATAGAACTGGCTCTACTAAATCTGGGAAGTTGGATATTACCAACTACGTTCTGTGAGAAAATGTATTCCTTGGGCTGGCTCTGAATCAAGCAGGGCAAGAAATGAGTATTTATCTATTCATCCAATTTGTGCATCTCATTTGTGGATGTTTGTGATCCCCCCAAGTATTCAAACTCTAGGTTTCTTGCAAAGAACAGGTACCTCTTCCGCTGGAACCAGTACTACTTAATAGGAGAGATTTAGAGGGCCACAATGGCATCTAAGTACAAATTGTCCTGGCTTCCTCTGCTCTACTGATACCTTGTGATCCGACCCTCGTACAGTGCTGTTCCTGCCTCTGATTCCTTAAGTCAAATGCCACCACCAGGGTTTGCTGGGTTGTGGGATTAGTTCATCACATTTGGACTTGGCTGCATTCACCTGAAGAGTGAAACTTTGCGTCAGCTTTTCATAATTACTGCCTTCCTCTGTGAAGAGCAATTGAATAGCTGATGAGTGCAATGGTGAATATAATATACTTTACTATCAGACCATTTAATGATTGCATTGTGAGAGCTCCACAGTCACCACTGTCTCTCTCCAAATTTATGGAGCGCATACAACAGAACACATTAAGTGAACAGGAAAAGCAACAATTTAAATTTATCAATCGCAAAAAACCCTTTCCTCAACTCTGATCTGGAAAACTCAAGCACCAAAAGTGACTCCATTTAAGTGAGGAGGCCAGAGATGCCCTGTGCTGGACACCCTACAACCCTGAGCAAAAAGACAGGCCTCCCTCAACAGCCCTGGTTACTTCTGAGGGAGAATATGACCTGAAAAGGTCACCCTTGGTCGGTGGCTTCTTGTCCTTGAGCACTGCTGCCCTGGAAGAGCAAGGAGAGCTGTGGCGGGTGGGAAGGGCTGACACGTTTCAGCCCCGGGAGCCACCTCAGGTGGCTGGGGAAGCCACGCGGTGCCCAGCACCCGTCACCCGCACGGTGGCCTCGAGTCCCAGCGCATAGGGAGCCTCGAGAGCAGCCCGGAGGAACCGCCTGCTGCCGGATCGTTGGCCTTCCGTCTCCAGCGAGCGGCCTCGTGCAGCACCATCAATACAGGACGGGGAAGGAATCGTTCGATGTGGCACTTCCGTCAATATCTCCAAGAGGAACAGGCGACATGAAAAAGGTGAACCCGAGACCTCTTCAGACTGGAGACAAAGAAATTACAAGAATCTTTTCTTCTAGTTAGCTGAGGATTTGGCTTATATCTATACCTATTTATATATCTGTTTATATAATAGCCATTTTTTTCCTTGTAAATGGGAAGGGGAGACTGAAAGCTACAACCTTTGCCTAAAAGACTAAATGGCTTTTGGAACAGGCTGATAAGTGATAAAAACAATCTGCAAAAACATGTATTCTTGCATCATTTAAGATGACCTTTTAGAAGGGAGACAGGGGAGAAGGGAGAGGATGAAGAGGAAAAAAAAAAAAAGCAGGGGGAAACAAAATTTTAAAACCAAACATCCGCTGATGGCATTTGGAACAGCTGCTGCTAGAACAGGAAAATAAAAATAAAAATAAAGAGAGATTCAACATTTTATTTCCCCCTATCAAACAATATATCCCCAGCTAATGGCAGAAGAATAAAAAAATCACCCAATGCAGCCTGTGAGCGAGGCAAGAGAGGAAGAGGAGAGAGCTGGGAGAGGGAGGGGAGCAAGGTTATTATAAATGTGCCAGGCTTGTTTATGGCCCTTTATCAGCAAGCGCAGCGGAAAGAGAGAGGCACCGTTAACGCATTTAAAATGTGTTTGGCAGCTTTGTTTGGGAATGTAAATAATCTTTATATTCAGGAGCACTTCACGGAACACCCAGGCAGGTGCCACCCGCATGGACAGGTTTTGGAAAGAGCTTCTGATGCTCCTGCTGGGTTCGGCCTCCTGGACTAGGGGCACGGGGCCGTGGTCTGCAATGGCATTTGGTGGAAAAGGCCTCCCTGGGAGCACAGAGGAGGATTTGGGAAAGGAGGATTTGGGCAAATCACTGCTGTGTATTTATGGGGAAAATATATGATGAGGGATGCCCAGGCCACTCCTCCACGTGCTCCGGAGGGAGCTGGGGTGTCATTTTGCAGAGGCAGGGCAGGGAGGGAGGCACCGGGGCCCGGGGAGCAGCCGGAGGAGGCTCGGCGCTTCTCACGTACGCGGCCGGGGAGCTTCGTTCTGCTCGGATTAATTCCGAGGCCGCGTTCAGCGCGTCTCTCTTTGGGGATGAAGGATTTGCTCTGCGTTTCAATGAGACGTTCAAAATCACCCTCATCACTCTTGGAAATTGCACTTGCCTAAATTGTCACCTCTGGAGTGCTAAGGAGGGAGTGGTGCTGGGAACCCCAGCCCCGCGCGCACGGAGGGCACCCGGTGGAGCAGGGACTCGCTCCGGAGGGGAATGGCTCCGGCTCCGGCTCGGCAGGACGGGACAGGGAGGGTTGCACGGCCTGGAGATGATGCCCTCCCTGAAGAAGCTCTTCTGGAGGGCAAGCCGGGGCGATGGAAACAAGCGTCGGAAGAAGCTGCGTCCCCCACGTCCCCAGAGCTGCCACTTGATCAGGGATGGCATCTGTTGCTACTGACCTGAACATCTGAACACAAACGCGAAGGCCCCACTTACCCGCTCACTGCTCCTCGAGGCTCTGCACATTCCTTCTGCCAAAAAGCGTTGCTGTCTCAAGGCTTAGATGTTAAAGACAAGAACCCTGCATTAACGCAAAAGGTGGATTCTCTAAAGTCTACGCGCTGTCACTTCCTAGGAGGAACTAGAACATTGTCAGACCTGTGATAACATCCCTGTTACGGAGCTGGCAAATTTGCCTTCCCCAGTGCGGCCTGGTGCCTGGAAATTGTCATATGAAGGTATTTAAATGTAGCTGTGTTATGTTTCCTGCAAAGCACGACCCACATGCAGACAGGGGAAGGAATGCTTGAGCAGGAGGAGTAAATGACTATCGCAGGCAGAAAACCCACTGCAATTCATGCATCACACAAATGGTTGTGTATATTAAAGCAATGAGGACAAAGGGTATTGATTTAGCACAAGTATCAAGAGTCCCAGGTGCTAAAACCTGAAGAAATACAAACTGTGCTGGGCAGAATAACAACAAAACGAAATGATAAAAGGATATGAGTGTTTGAAAAGACGCGTAGGACGGGCTATAAATTCTAATAATCCATATTTCTCGAAAGCAGCAGCTATTGACTCAAAAACAAAAGAGCAGGCATTGTAATGTAACAAATGTCAGACGGGATAGCAGCAGGAATTCAATTTGCTCTGGCCATATATCAACTTGAAACTTAATGTAATGGCACGTAGTTAAAGCTGCACCCTCACTTAATGGCTATTACCAGTCCTGGGTGGGTTTTCCAGCAAGCATAAAGCAGTGAGTAATTGGCCCCGCTCTGCCCGCGTCGCTGCTAATGAAATAAAACGCCCCATAGCCTGGCAGCAGTGGCAGAGGGAGCAGGGCCCGCGTGCAGAACCACGCACAGTGTTGCTGCCAAGAGCTTCCTCTGCCAGGATCCCTTGCAAGAGGCGCGGGAGGTGCCGGGACCTTCAGCCGAGTGGCAGCTCTTTCCCAAAAAGAGCTGGATTCCTAAGGAGCAGCTTGACGCCCTTGTTAGCCTCCTCAGCGGGCCGGATCCAGGCCTGCTGGAAGAGGAGGAGGAGGAACCTGGAGCGGTTACGCCTCACCCGACTCCTAAGCACTATTTATTACTGCTTGGGCAGTGGCTCTGCAGTCAGCCAATTAAGGCCACTGTAATTACTCCTCTTCGGCGCCTGCAAATGGCTGAGCTAAACGACACGTTTCCCGCTCAGCAGTGACTGCGGCTGCTGGAGTGAGGAAGCAGAAGTGCCGCCGATGCAGGGAATATGCTCCGACCATATGGTAGGGACAAGAGACGCTTCCCGAATGGAAGAGGAGGTGGCGGGGGAGGAAGGAGGCAGCATGGATGGGGGACAGGAACTTTTGTAGCAGTGAAGCATCCAAAGCAATCAAGGCTGGGCAAAGATGTAAAGCTGTCCTAACCACTTTGCTGCAGACAGGCAGGGGCGTTCCCAGCAGGCACTTTTAGGCTCTACCAAGAGCAAGGCTTGCAAAATGCTAAATCCTAGGGATGCGCCACTCCAAAATTCCGGACACAATTGTGGAACAATCAGAAAGATCAGTCCCTGGGAGAAACTATCATCTCAGGCTCGTCACTGAGACTAACGCATGGCAGAAAAGGACTTTGGAAGGTCGGTCCGTGCTGTGTTCACCTCCCTGCAGCACAAGCATCATCACGGATGCTCCGTGCCATGAAACATGGAATCGTGGCTGTTGCCTTCACTCTGTGGGAACGATGCTGTTCCGGTGCTTCTCAGGAGGCTGTTTAAATGCTTTCTACAGGCTTTTATTAATGCAAATGAGATGCACAGAGCTTGGACGATACCTAGAGCTCAGAGATGTGTAATGATGGCATTGGGGGCTGCCGACGAGTGCAGAGCAGGGCGGGAGGACGTTGAGCAAGCCCACGGGAGCCCGGCCTACGGAGCGAGAATGTGGACCAGGGTAGGGGGAGCGAGTTTATACAAATCCACTTTCCAGATTTAATCTTGTCTTCAAAACCCGAGCTCCAGAAACTGTGTCTGTTTGAATGCCCACAGGCCTTGCTTTCCTCAGCAATCTCAGGCATCAGTCTCCCGTGACTGACAACGCTTGGAATGAATCTCTTCTGAAGCCGACAAAACTCACTCCGAACTGATTTTCTCTTGAGCGCTGTTTATCCGAGACTGATACTGAAGAAAGCTGCTTTCAAGCAATCCCAGCCGATGGCAGCTTTGCCTGTTTACCCCCCGGATCTGCATTTATGCCGCAGCAGCCATCGAGTGTGGCCAAGGCCTGTCTTGGCACAAGCAACACCTGCCACCAAGCAGCTCTGTGTCATTCCCATCAATCCCATTCCCTGGCTTCCCCATCCCCGCTGGCCAAGGCTGGCGGGCGACGTGCTCTGATCTGATTCTCAAGGACACCCAGGGCAGGCTGCCTGGCGGAGGGGGGACCCCAGCTTGAGTCACAACACGGCATCTGAAAATATTCCGGGAGCCTGTTTACAGCCCCATAAAGATTTTATGCACTGCATTTAGCCTCGTGCCTCTGCATTCGTCGTGCTAAACACTGAACATTTTACTTTAATGCCATGGTGGCTACAAGCAGGAATACTTAACTTTAATAAATAAGAAGTAATCACATTTTCCCTCTGACTGGATTGAAAAAGGCCACTGGGAGAGTTTGCCTTGTGAAGTCCAGAGCCAGGCGCTGTCACTGGGGTGTGCGGGAAACTACAGGCACTGTGGAGTATTTCCAGAAAAACATAATAATGATAAAAATAATAAAGTGTATGTATGCATCCTTTAACTGAGGCCTATAGCTCGGGCACAGCACGCTTGTGCCCAAAAGCCAACATTAAGCATTCAAATTTAGGCAATGGAGGGAAAGAGGGACAGAAGCAGATGGACTAAACCTCTATGCATTTGTGAGTAAAATCCGCTGGAAGAGCACACCAGCACGCTTTGGAAACCAGGGCATTTCACAGAGGAACACACACACCGCAGCAGAACTTCTCGAGAGAGTCCAGTCCATCCAAGAGACCCCCAGAGAGATCTTCTGGAGCTCTCCAACTAGCCTTATCTATGCTCTAAGCTCAATTCTCCTATGTGCCCGCAAGTTCCAGGCCCTCTGATCAGTCTAATTACTTTAGACCCAATAAAATCTTACCTGAGGTGGGCACGTGGCAAAGGCAGAGTTATGCTTCAGCCTACAATCTAGATGTCCTCTGTCAGAAAGAGCACCAAACAAGAGTTTTACCAGGAAAGGAATTCAAGGTATGTTAGCAATGTATTAACTAAGTATATTTGAGCTATCTCAGCTGAAATACTCAATGAAAACACTTGATCACAAAGGTCAAAAACCAGTTTGAGTATCTCCAGACTCTGTCTGGACTCTGTCTGGAGATACTGCCATTGGGATAGGTTCACATCAGGTCCCTGTGTTCTTCCACTCCTTCTAAACACACTTCCCACCTTTCTCCTCCACTCCCTGCCTCTGAGTTTCTCTCTTGCTAATGCAGTCTTATCATCTAATACTAATGCAATCTTTTCATCTAGCACTTGTACCCTGCATTTCCCTTCCACCATCTTCATCTCCTTCTACCAAGCAGAAATCCAACACAACTTAATTTCATCAAAACTTTGACGCGCACTCTCGGCTGTAAAATTAGGAAAAAACAGTTTCCACATCATATCGTTCACAGGTCAACTCCCTTATTCTGAACTATCATGGATGTTCTGTCGACATCCAGTTGCATGAAGATTAATTAATTAATTAATCTGCATTAAGCCAAGGACTGGCTTTAGACAAGAACTACAATCTGTAAGAGGTGTGATCTCCAGGTCAGTCTTCCAAAGGGAGAGAAGGTGGTGAAGCTGGTACAGAAAAATGGCAACTTTGCCTTTAGCAAAATCATGCAGCACTGTTGTCCCATGACTGCTGTGGCACCAAAGATTAAGACCAGGTTTTGAGTTTCCTTCAGCAATAAGAGACCTTCTAGGAGACTGCTGACCAGTTCTGCAGGATGATCCACAAGGCCTCGAAGAGCAGCTTGCACAGCGTCACCCAGAACACCCTGCCTGGCTCCCTTTGGAGCTGTGACCTGATTACCATGAGCAACGCACTGCAGATGTACCTCCGCAAGCCCAGAAGCACCGGGGGAAATGAATATATTAGTATTTATCATATTAATGCAGATCAAGCTGGGTATTTGTTCTGACATTTCAATAATAGCTTTTGCTTTTTTTTTTTTTTAAGCACCAGCTTGTGTTTTCTTCTCCCTTAAATAATTCATTGTTACGTTAAACTTATTTTAAAATCGGATTTTTTTTATTCCTCCAACCAAAACCTTATTTGGATGGCCAAAGGGAAGAAAGTGTATAAATGAAAACTCTCTTTTCTCTTCTCCCTTCTTTCATTCCCCTTCTTTTTTTCTCTCTTGTTAGAATCTCTTAATCAAAGTGACAATCTGTCTTTCCCAGGAAGGAAGCTGGCGCCTTTGAACAACGCTGCTCTGATAGCTCTCCGCTTTGATGTGGGATTTAACTCGTGCCTTTAGCGATCTCAAGTGTCTGGGCATGCACTCTGTGCGTGCATGCACCCATGTGTGCTCCTGTGCCTGTCCTTGCAAAAACTAGACCCCTTGGCTCCACCTGCACCCCTCGAAAGGAAAGGGAAAGACAGAGCAAGGCCAGGGAGTGTTGTGAGCTCAGTGTCCCAGAAATTGAGAAAAGTGCAGAGCTATTCACACTCTGCTTTTATACAACCCAAAGCTCCCCCTCTACCACACAGAAGCCCCTTCACTTGCTGTGAGGATTTTATATCAGTTACTCATCACAGAAATCCCGAGACTTCCACTTCACCCAGCTCTTCAGAGATCACCTTCCTGATCAACACTGGAACCTCTCTTGTCCTTAAGGAAAGGATTTGGCCTAAGGAAAGCAGATCTTTCTGCTTTTGTGTACATTGGAGATTTTACAGATGCTTCTGCTTACTCAAAGTCTTCCCCAGTGGTTTCCTGTAGCAGCGGACCAAGTGTACAAACACGTTACAAAATATTGAACAACACGAACCTCAGAACTACAAATCTCCAAAGCACCTTCCAGTGACAGAAAACAAAACCTTGACAAGAACAGAACCCAGTATGGCTTAAACTTCTCTGCACCAAAAGCCACACTCAGAATAGTAGGCTGCAATACTCCAGAGAGCACCAGACTGCAGCTTCAGGAGACCTTCAGCACCAGGCTAATTTCTCCCTATGCCCATCCCTCTTTCTTTTTCTGAATGAGAGAATCTCCATGCAATCTGATCTATGCAGCTTGGGCGCTTTCCTCATTTCCACAGCACCTCCAGGTCCATCTCCCTTGATCTTGACAGTCTCCGTGCTCTCCTTTGCTTGGGACCTTTCAAGTCCTCTCAGGGCACTATCCCATTGAACAGAACTCCAGCGTGGATTATCTCCAGGATCTTTTTTCCCCTCTCCAAATGCCCTTCACCGGGTATCTGCTTCTATAAGTCCTTTATCAGCCAAGATATAAAAGACAAGGGTTATGTACCTTCCAGGGAAGAGGAGGAGATCACAGCAGCTGTGTCTTAGGAGAAGATGAAAGCTTTGAGGCCGGTGAAAGATGGCCTACACTGAGGGAAGGACACTGCGATGAGATCAAGAGAGTCCAAGGAGAAAGGGAGTACATGACGAATGACACTGAAACACGAGGAAAGTTTGACACAGGAGGCAAAGTCTGGCTCTTCCTTTTTAGAGAAGCAGCCCTGAGCTAAAGCTTTACAGCTTCACAGTCTGTCCTGGGCGCTGGTAAGGGGCAGCCAAGTCCCTCCAGATGCGCACCCCCAGGAAGCCCCCTGCTTTCCTGAAGTACTGCGCATCCACAGCTCCTGCTAGAGGTACCACAGGGCCCCTCGGAGAATGAGATTGTCTCCATGGATCCTCAAATTCCAGCCTCAGTGCTTAGCTCGGAGAAAGGGGGTACAAGAGCAGCCTTGGGCTGAGGCCCAGGCCAGCTCCCCCAGCGCTGCCTGGGGTCTCTCCGGCTCCATATTACCGTGGTGTGCGCACACCGTGAAGCCTAGCCTGGAGGTGCTGCCCAAGGGAAGCGCCAGGAACATCATCCTGCAGCGTGGAAACCCCCTCCTGCGCTCAATGTCATTTCTAGCAACAGGATGGGACAAGCATGTCCATGCACAGGACACCACAGCCAGAGCTGCCGCCTCCTTTCCCAGTGTATCCCGTCGGTGCTACCTAAAGCTGAGCTTCTCCCTGCCTGCAGTCACTGCGTGCTGCGCCCGTCCTTACTTTGCATTCCGCGTCTCCCTGCGGAGAGTTCCCGCCAGCTCCACGGAGCAGGCGCTGGAGCCGGTCCCCCTGCCCCTACCCCCATGCACAGCCAAGCAGGGCTCCTCATTATGCAAACTAAATACAGCAACATCACCCCCCGCACCTCTACCCGCCCCTTCCAGCGCAAAAAGCGGGGGGAAAGTGGCAAACCCTCCACTCATAACCAGAAACATTAATTATGGGTAATGATGGGCAGTCAACTCCCCGAAGCGGCTGCATAATTACGAATGCTAATGGATGCAGAGTGCCGCTCTCCTCCTCGCGGAGGAAATTTAATTGGAAAATGCAGAGAAGCGCGAGGAGGGAGGAGGCTGCTCTGAGTGGTTTGAAGTGGCAGGCGCAAAGCAAAGGAGATCTCTGGGAACAGGAGAGGGAAGCGGGTCCCTCCCTCTCGCCCCGCGTGGCCAACCTGCCTCTTCCTCCTTGCCGCTTCCAGCATCGCGTCCCGTTCCGGAGAGCAGGTGCAGGAGCGGAGGGGAGGCTGTCCTGAGATCCAGGGGAGCTTAAAAATGAGGTTTAATGAATGTAGGGAAGTCTCCCTCTGCTCCCCACCTCTCTGGAGCTCGAGAGCTGCTCTGAGCCCGCGTCCTGTGGAAGGGACATGTGAGGTCAGCTATGGTCCCTCAACCCACCTCTGCTGCCCTCGGTGAAAGGCCAAGTTCCTGAATGGAGATAAGTTTTGCACCGTGAGCAGCTGGTGAGGCAGCAGATGGCTGGGAATCTGTAAAAAAATAATAATAAAAAAAAATGGGGCTGTGACAGCGGCACTTTTACTGTTCACTCATTTGCACTGCCGACGGCCTCCAGCGCATACCAAGCAGGGCGCGTGGCCTTGCGGTCACCAGCAGCGGGCAACGGCGCAGGACGGTGACAAGGCCCCCTCGCAGCCCGGCCTGGGCCGCCCACAGCTGCAGTGGCCCTGCAACAGTGACCACCCTCCGCCCGGTCCCGAAGGGGCGAGCAGCTCCTTCAGCGGCCCCCAGCAGCGGACACCAGGCAGTTCTTTATTGGGCTATAAAGCACCACGCGCACCTTCGGCAGGGCATAAATAATAAATGACAGCAATAATACGGGCCCGTGAGCAAGCAGCATTTCATCATCAAGGAAACCATCCTCCCTTCCCCTGTTGATATTCCAGGGGGTCCATGCCGGCCGGCCCCTGCACGGGGAGGTGTTTGCACGGGCTGCTTTTCACAGGGACTGGCCCATAATTCAGAGGTTTGAGCTGTTTATCACCTTCCTGTTCCAAGAAGGGTTTGGTTAACCTGGGGTTAACCAGGGAATCCTGACCAGACCTGCGCCTCCAAACTAAACACTGCCACGAGGCCAGAAATCCGATGGACACCTGCGCACCCCACAGGCAGGGCCTTGGGCAGGGCTTGGGTGCAGGAGGATTCAGCCGACCTCGGTCTCCTCTTCCTGCTCGCCAGGAACCTCACTCAAGACCCCCCGAATTCAGCGGAAGCTGCAAGTTTCTGGCACTCCCACAAAACAAAGCAACAAAACCCCGCAGGAGCCTGACCTGAAACACGGAGAGAACTATCAGCATTTACCTTCAACAATATTTCTTACTCAGATGTGTTTGAACGGTTGAGTCTTTCCTCAAACCTGTTTAAATTATAAATGACTTAATGAAAAACAATTCTGATTTTTTACTGGCAGCTCCTGCTCACTCTATACCTAGACAGAGGGTTTCAGCCATTTCCGTAGGGAAATTGCTGAAGTCCAAGAGCTCTCAGGTTACCCTTTACTTACCTACTCTTCGTTACTGTTTGCTATCTCTTCAGTATATTTTTAAAATAATGCCACACCCAGCAGCATAGATGCTTTCTTGCAATACAAAATGATTCAGTATCAGCTCTATTCCACATTTTATCAGTTTTGAGTAGAGAAATATATATATATATATACATAATACAATAAGTTTAATAGCCAAGCATCCTTTCTTTATGAAGACATCCTTTTTTTTCCACTCATTTACCTTGAGCAAGATGACTGAGTCAAAGAAACTACTGCAAGGGAACGCTGAGCAATGCAAGTGCTGATTAAACCTTGTTTCAGTGGAAAGTTCAACCTGAACAAACCTAAACTTCTGATAAAAATTATCGACACATCTCCAATGAGAAAAAGAAAATCCTCTGTAAATGTTGTACTAAGTGTGCACCAAGCTGCCAACCAGAAACGAGAACCACGGAGGTGGCTTTGCTTGATATTACCCCAAAGCTCTGCTCCTGGTTTTGTAACCCAATTAAGGGAATGATAGGCAAGGAAGAGTTTATTAAGGAAATATGAATAGCAAACACCCACCTCGTATGAGTATTACTTCATTTTATTGCAAAGATTCAGGCATACCACGTGCAAAACAGGATTTTGAAATGTGGTGGCAGATCCTTCTTGTAGGCCCTTCGGTTTGCTAAGCGGAGGCTACCCCGGAGCGCTCTGCCCCACGGCTGGGGGTCATGGGGTGCCAGGAGAGCTGCCAGCAAACGAAACCCAGCATCGGCTCCCTTGCAGCCGAGGGCAAGGAGGAGGACAGCAGAGATGGAAGATGACCTCAGAAGCAAGCACGGATTCTCCTCCTGATCCAACAGTGCGGCGGCAGCTGAGAACTGAGGGATTCAGTGAGTGCACGGAAGGAGCGGATGGGACTGAGCGGCACTGCAGGCACCCGCTTCCCTCTGGGCACGGCTGTCTCCTTCCCCCAGCCATCGCGTTCCTGGAGAGCCCGTGTTGCACAAGTGACCTCCAATAGCAGCAGCCCACACGTAGCCAGCACCTGCCAGGCCACCAGACCCTAAATGTCTTCACCTAGATTACCGTACTTCCTTCAACCTCTTTTTCTGAAGATTTACTTATTCCTTATATTTATCACAGCCTAAATTCCCCTTCTATGATTCCCAGTATCTGGAGGTTACTGGCCTCCTACCCAGCATGACACCAAGCAGACAGAGACATGTAATCAAAGATGAGTTTAAGAATTATTTACCTTCTTTTTCTTGGCCAGGTAAGAACCCCGGTGGCAATGGCATCATTTTCAGCATTTTAACAATAGCTCGAAATACATCTCGTGGAAAGAGAGAGTCCGTATTTTCCAAAATGAACAGGAAATTATTTTGCACGGATGATGAAAGGTAGCTACAACTTCCTTAATACTCACACCAGCTTATGTAGACACTTCCCAGTTGCTCATGATAGACGGTCAGATGCAAGACAGCACAGATCGCAAAGGCTATGACAGAACAGCTTCTAAGAACAACATTTCTGGAAACGTTTATGGGTTAAGGAATATAGAAAGCAGGCAAGTGGCACCCTGAAACCAAAGGCACACGGCAGCATTCTTTAGGGTTGCTCACAGAGATCTCTTGAACGCAACAGCAAATTAAATAATGTTGTTTCTCCAAGATTTGCCCATAGCTAAGCTGCTGCATCATAGCAAGGCAAAATCCTCGTTTATTTACAAAAATATATTAACTTCTCTATCAGTAGAGGAAATAAAGACACAATTGAAAAGGACATTTTTCTTTGGGGACTCTGATGGTACAAATTTCAGAAATATCAAAATATGTCCACTAATTATTTATAACTGCAGAACTGGAAAGGAAACAAGACATTGTCTTCCTGGTTCCTTTGAAAACAGCACTGAAATTCTTATTTGGAGCATTTTTTAAAGCTCAGGATTTACAGTAGTTTAAATGAATGAAATATTGGCCAAGTATCTCCACTTGTAACCGGCAATGCTCACATTCACTTGTATGCGGACCTCTATTTTCCAAAGCTAATGGAATATAAGGAGACATCATATGGCAAATGTACTCTGGATATATCATCCTTTGATTGAGAAGCCTGAATTGCAAAGATTTAAATCATTCTGCCCCATCTGCAAAAGTGTCTCAGTATTCCCACAGAGCATTTCTATACACTGCATTTGAAAAGAGTTTTTTAAATGTTCTTAAACCATTGGAGTGACTTCTGTGCAGGGTGACAGGGAGCACTGAATTGCTCAGTAGCAATTTTTAAGCTCTTTCAGACTAACGAACATGGGGAGGCACTTTCAGGACTCTCTGCCACTTACGGTCTTTTCAGGGTGCGCTAAAAGCTTTTTAATGATAGAGTTTTAAAATTAAAACAATGGCAAAACACATTAATTGAAAGGTAAGTTACAAAAAGGGAGTCAAAGACAAATTATTTGCCCATAAATGTAACTTCAATCCAGGAACACATTGTGTCCAGAAATCATATAAAGGAATTGCATTCAGCGACATGCATTAGCCCTCAAATGTCTGCCCTCGCTTTTCAATTAACTAAACTGCCTTAATCCAATCCGGCCACTGAAAGAGCCATTGGCTTCTCAGGAAACCGTGCGTTTTATTCAAAAGCTGAAATATGTCAAAAAGCTTTGGGGAGCTGTTCACTGACCACAGTGTATAGCGAGGGATTCGGTAACGTGCACGTGAGGGGGGATTCAGCAGGTCTATATTCACCCCTGGTCACAGTTTGGATTTAAATCCTGGATCCTAAACTCATGACACTTGCAGTATGCATCACGTCCACTCCTTCCCCTTTACAGCAATAGGAATAATGCCTTCCTTGAGAAACAAGCCTGGGCAGATTGCAGAAATATTGACTCAGTGAGGGCTGAGTTTCAGGTTAAAGTCAATTTCAATTGTACATGTAAAGAGTTTTATGAAGTAATTTAAGAGAAAAAGAAAGATACATTGCAATGCATTGAAACTGTTAATAAGTATTATATTTTAAATAAAAATTGACACTTAAGAAAATTGAATTTTGTACTTTGGGGCAATGGAAAAGTAGACCAGAAGTGCTAAGGAAATGGTAGTTCCTTAAAATGTGCTTTAAAACAATGTGCTAAGAGAGGTGGCTGTGCTAACTCTGTGCGATTACAGCCCATTGTATCTGGTTTCCAAGTAATGATGGTCAAAAAAATTACGGTGTTCCTCAAGCCAAACAAGGATGCAGGACCTCTACACACCAGAGAAGCCACTTCAACGTGCAGACACACGGCAGAGACACAGTCCAGGGAACCGTCTGCGTTGTGGGAGGAACTGGAGGAAGGATTGCCATTTTGCTCCCATCCTTCACAGATCCCTCTGGCAGAAGGAAGCTCTGGAGGACAATTCCCTCTCTTGGTGGATACGATCTTTAGCTCCTGCGTATTTCCCATCATTTGAGGCTTTTACACAAAAGATGCCCAGAAATAGTCCTGGAAACTATTGCTGGATGTATAAGCTTATGTAAACACCAATTTTAGCATCCCTCTTTCTCATGAAGAACCACACTGCTGTGAACACCTCCTGTACCTCCTGCCCATACAAAAACATCTACCCCCACCCCTTAAACTTTGCAAGTTTTGCACGTATTCTTGTAACATACTCAAAAGCCGTGAAGCCTTGAATAAAAGCACTGGCAACATCTGCCAGCCCCTCAAAGGCTCTGCCCTTGAAGGCCCTGGTTAGGAACGTGCATCGCCGGCGAGCTCCCGGCGAGCGCGCGCTGCGTGTGGGCGCGAGCCGCGGCCGCTGCTTGCTACGTGTGCGTTTACGAGAGCACCCAAAGCTCCCCCGGGTTGTGCCTGCCCCACGGGAGCAAACGCAGACCTGGAGCTGAGGCCAGGAGTGCACCCGGAGTCACGCGCACGGAGCGTCTCCCAGGCGCTGCCTTCAACAAGGAACCTGCTTCGGATGTTTAAATAAAACTTGTGAATTCTGCATTCCAGTCAGGATTCGGCAACAGGCTCCGGGTGACCTTCGGCAGGTCATTTAAGCTCTCTGTAAAAATAAGACTGATAACACTTCCACTATCTGCCTTGCCTATTTAGACCTTAAGCTCCTCAGGCAGAGATTGTCTCTTACTTGCACACGCCGAATCTATAACAGTTGGGGCCTCTAGTAACTACTGTAATACAGATAATTATTAACAACAACAACGTGAGCAGCACAGAGTTGCTTTTGCCACCCCCAAAACATAGCAAAAGGGAAAAAAAATACAGAGTAGAAAGTTGTGGCTGACCAGATAGGGATATTACCAAACACAAGCATATTTTTGAGCTCTGTAAATGCCCTGGAAGGGAGGTTTAGGGCTGCAGCAGAAGAAATCACATTATTACCTCCTTGCAGATTCTGACAGCACAGCCCCGTGCAGAACGCATCAAGGCCTGCCCTTTCTAGTCTGCCTGGGTGCTGTGCTGTAACTCCTTTTTTCTTCTTTTCATAAACAAAAATGTAAATGATCAGCAGCATGGAAAGCCAAAATCTCCTGGTGGCGGCTGCCCCTGCATTTTATCAATGAGGAAGCAGAGCACTGGGCATCATGATGTGTCTGTTTGCCTGTTTGCATTATCTCTTTAATGTTAACATTCAAGTCTTATGGAGACCACATTAAAAAACCTGGTGCAGAATGGCTATTTGAATACCACTGAAATGTGCCTTTGAGGACAGCAGGTGACAGCGAGGCGTCGCTCCTGCCCGCGAGCGCGGCAAGGTGCTGCAACGCCAGCGCGCAGATGTGCTGAAAAACCCCTTCCTCTCTCGGTTCTTTGTTTCCCCTTGCATCTTTCGGTCTTTCTCAACAAGAGCACAACCCAGGGGCCACAGGATCCCCCATATCAGCACTTGCCATCTATGAATGGGCATTCGATATAGCCAGGAGATTGGAAGAGCTCCCCAAAAAACACAGACTGACATTTTTCAGCTCAAATAAGCAGTTCCTTAAAGGATATCACAAAGATGCCTTTCACTAACCTAACAATCTGTCTGGCCTCCTGTAGCAGGAGGTACCAAGCGCTTTGGAAATTTTTTACATGTACCACCCAAAAATGCTGAGGCAGGTGCAATACCCAAAGGCACCTGTTTTTTAACAAGAAGCAGGCAGCTTTTTTTGTGGGTTCCTACACTCCTTTTAGTGGTTCCCAAGAGAAGCTCCCCAATTCCACCACTGCCTCCTTGCACAAGGGAAGTTCATCACCACCCGCTCTTTGGCACGGGAGCTAAAACACGACGGATGGAATTGCTTGCAGGAGTCGCAGTGGGAGAAGATGAGTCACTGGGGTCCTCCTGTGCCTGTGTCTCCCACTATAGATGGAAGAAAGGGGAAAAGAGGAGGAAGGTGGAAGCGCACGGGGGTTCCCACCTGAGTCAGTGCTGGTCCCCGTGGGGCAGAGCCCTCCTGGGCCTGCAGGTACGGGATGCTGCGCTGGCTGCCACAGCGCTCCGGCAGGAGCAGAAAACTCATTAAGTTGACAGTAAAATCACAACTCGCCATCATAGAAATCACTGGGACATAAGTGCAGGCCTAAAGATGAGCACAGTCCCCAATGCTCTCCTGAATCAGGGCCAGGATAAGCAGAGAGTGGAGGGAAGGGAGTTTTTTCAGCTTTGTTCCCTTCTGGCCGCTCCATATGCTGCAGCCAGCTGCTTGGGGCTTGTTCGCGCTCTCTGCGGCGGGGACGCGTGACAGACTTCCCTCCCTTCAGAGTGACTCAATCACATCGGGTCTCAGATGGTTTGCTCAAAGCTCCTGTGCAGTTTATGGCTCCCCGCCGCAATTTCCTCCTGCCGGAGTCTAAGCACGTCAGCAAGTCACAACCTGCAGCCCCTCGTCCTCCATCACACCCTGGCCAAACTCCCGTGCACACCTCGGCAGCCAGAGGGAACAGGCCTCGCGAAAACAACCAGCACAGAAAACCCATGGAGGTTCAGGAGGGCCCTTGGCACATAGCAGAGATCTGCCTGCACATCCCAGGCCCTCCTTTATCCTCCCATCCCCGCGAGCAGTGGGCACACACTGGGAATAATCCTGAAATTTTGTATTCTGTCCTGCTTCTCCAAAGCTGCGGCAACGTTTGCCCATAGCGGGCCTGAAACATGATGACAGGAGTACTTGGCTGTTCTCCTGCTGCTGTCCCTACCCATCATGTCTCCCCAGGACCTGCAGCTTTCTCGGGGCTTTTCTTTTCTTATTACTTAATCCATTCAAATAACAGAAATCCGTCCCTATCATGTTTTTTTCCAGTAGATTTCCCTTCCGCTGGCTCCGAGTGGTTCCTCCCACTGTTGCCCCACACGTTGTCTCTCAGCTTTAATCAAACTCACTTCTTGCGCATCTCCCCTCTGATTACCAAAGCGCTGCCTGCCCCGAGCTGCCCTCGGGGCTGGTCGAAGCAGGTGCAGCTCTGACGACGCAGCATCAATCCGAGCGCGCCCTGACTTGGACTCGTCTCCCTGACTGAGGCCTCTTGCTCCCAAATCCTTCTGGAAGAGCAGTCGCGTGGTTGGCGCGTGTGACTGAAGCGCAGCACAGCCGGAGTCGTTGCTTCCTCCGCAGCCTGTTCCCAAGATGATCAAACGAAGAGCTGCCTCAACTCGTACCTCTCTGCAAAATGTAAAACGCGGTCTTTTGAGTGCTCATCATTAGTGTTCTGGGTCAGAGAGGGGGATGAAACTGCTGAATGCTCCTGCAGCATCAGCAGGACCTTTATCTGCAACGGTTTCCACGGCTGGCCACCTTTGGCACTTCTTGTGTGCCCCTCCACGCCTGTGCTCGCCCTTGTCGGGGTCTCCCACAAGACTCTCCCTTCCAGAGGTCCCTTTCCAGCCAAGAGGGTCACAGCACAGGGAGCCTGTCACACACCCCGGCGGCCTCTGGTTTGCTCTGACGTTACTGCTGTGGCACCATGCGGGCAGTGAAGCCCGTCCGTCGCATCCAGCCCCTGGCATCCGCAGGAGGCAGCTCCGCAGGAGGCAGCTCCAGCGGCGCCGCTCCATGTAGCGGTGACCTGGGGCAAAGCAGGGAAGGGAAGCGAGTCTCTGCCCCGGCCTTAGCGTTTCCTGCTGATTTAAGGAAATGTCCATCCACAGAACCATCATCAGGGCACTCCCAGATCCAGAGCACAAGCAGGGCCAAACTGGAACTCGTCTTTAATTTATTTAAAGAAACACTTGTGCTAGAGACTTGATACATGTTCATAAGCTACAGGCAAGTGTGCTGACTCACACCTCCACAGCAATCCATTCAGGTTTTTTTCAATGACATCTCCCTAGGGAATTCCAGTTCTCATTTATTAGGTCGATTTTACTACAAAAACCAACATGAAGCTTCATATTTTAGACACAAGAAAGATTTGAGCGGGGGGACTCCTTGCTTCAGGATGCTGGATGCTATACATTCATAAAAGTTGGAAAAGTGGACAAATTTATGGGAGAAAAATCCAGCCCTCCTGAATACAAAGAAGTTATGTTTGTCCATGAAAGCCCCAAATCTCTGGGCAGCCATAGCAGGTATCACTTGGGAGGAGGTACCGCTCAGGCTTGTCCTCTTCCCACATTCCTCCTCAGGCATCTGCACAGATCCAACTCCCGCACAGGCCTCCAAGTGAAAACCAAAATACATCTCAGGATTGTGTGTCCACCTCAATATTCAGGAGGGATTTGCCCAGCACTGGCCTATTCAGGGAGGCTCTGCTTGGGCTGCAGTGATTCACCTCCTAACAGGGCTCCGAAGGGCTCCCATCGAGGGGCAGAGACCTACACTCACCTCGCTTACCTTGCGCACCCAGAGCGCAGAAGAAGAGGCAGCCCAAGCCTGTTTTAAACCCAGCAAGGGAGGGCAGGGCACATGGAGAAGACCAGTGGCCCTCGATGGCCTCACTGATCTCCCTTCCCAACCGCGGCGCCGCCACCACGCAGGGCTGCGCTCCGGTTCGCTCCTCAGCTGCGTTCTCCAGCGCGGGCGGGATGGACCCAAACCTCGGCGATGCAGAGACGCACAGCGAAACCTGCTCGTGCCCCTTCCCCGTCGGGGAGCTGCGCGCCATCCCCCTCAGCCACAGGTCACCCTCACGCTGCAGAAACAACCCTGCACAAGGCCGGAGCGTCTCCTGTTTCACCTTGACAGCTCGGAAGCACCAAACACGCCGGAGCATCTGGCTAAGCAGCCTGGCCCTCGCTGTCACTCCCTTGCCGAGGAGACTCTGACTGACAGATTAGATCGAACACACGGATGATGGGCTGGGACATCTTGAAGGCCTATCTCAAAGTGCTTGCTGATTTTTGTTTGCAGCATTAATCTCCAGTGACAGAGGGGCCCCCAACATGCATAAACCAGCTGTGCAGCCCTGTAAGTAGGACAACATGTCATATATGTTAAGGGGAGCTCAATGGTTGGGAGCAGGGAGGACTTTTAAGGTGCCTTGGTGCAGGCTGGGGCAGAAATCCCAGTTTCTGACTCACAGTCACCTGACGGGGAGGAAGGCTGAAAAGGCCTGGGAGAAGAGGGAACAGGCCCCCGAAAGAAGGGAAGGGCAGCAGAGATGTCCCAGAAAAAGGCAGAAGAGACTTGGAAGCCGCCCCCAGAGAGCTGTACGTGACTCATCGCAAAGCTTCCTATCGCTAGGAGATCTAAAAGCATTTCCCATCATGAGGAGATCACTAAAGTTTCTGAAATGGAGGCTGCAGAGCCAGTGACAACCGAGGACCATGTCGGACCCTGGCTGCCCTGCGCACGCCGTGATCCATCAGCCGCGCCGTTCTCCTCGCTGCAAGGACAGCTCTGCTTCTCCTTCCTCCACCAAATCCCAAGCGGCCCTCTCTGTGATCTCCGCTTCAAATATGCCGTCTCCAGACCCTCTGTCCTCCCTTGTGGCACATCTACCTCAGCTCCCACCGCAAAGCTGTGAATCACGATAGAATAATCAGCTCGTTTATGAGCTGCACACAGGCCCAAAGGATCAAAGAGCAGAATAAATCACTACAAAGCTCTCTAAGCTGATTTATTCATTCAACAGGTTTTTGCTTTGACTCTGTCATCCCCTAACTAGTGTCCAAACAATGCGGCAGTGCAACGGGACAAACAGCAACCTTCTTTCAAGAGGGTTATTACTTTTGTCTTTTCAAGATTAAGAGATGAGGTGACTTGTAACGGATTTGAATCCCAGCTCGACAGCTGAGTACATCACTGGTCTGACTGATGCTCAGCCTTGCGGTTGTGTGTACCATGTAAATGAACTGCTCACCCAGGCTTACAGCACACGGCTCCGCTGGGAGGGATACGGCCCAGCCTCTGGGGTCTTCTTGTCCACAGGATGTTGGCCATTTAATCATTCCCAGAGCAGGAAGACTTCCAAAGCTGCACACAGCTATTTGCTGGCTGATAAAATGCAGTATCAATAAATAAAGAGGGCTCTGCCTTTCTTTCACACTAAAGATCACAATTCTCTCTGCAGATACCTGTTTTTCCTGGCACAGCTGCATCCCTTTACAATGGCTCCTAACTGCTCACCTTATCTTACAAATGGGAAGCTGATGAAAGACAGGTTGCAAACGCTAATCCAAGCTTGCATTTTAATTCCAGAGCAAAGCTGGACAGAAATCATCTTGGTTCCTCATTGCCTGTCCCTCATCATTTCACCTCCCTCTGGCCTTTCCCCTGACTCACCCATTCCTCACCTGAGCCCCACCAAAATACCAGACAGAAAGTTACATTCCTGCAGCCTTTTCAATCTCATCTCAACTCAGGCACTGGGGATTAGGGGAACGCCTGGTCATGAAGGAGTTCCCATTTGAGCAATCACCTACAGACATCCATACACATATGCAAGCCCACAGCAGAAAGCAGGATCTAGTTAGTCTAAAGCATGGAACTTAGCAGCTGCAGACCCTGGACCTGCTGCCGTACGGCCCGACGGGCTTGGGAAAGCCTCTCCGAAGGTTTTCTCATTTATAAGAAACAGACAGCAATTGCCCCTTAAACTTCTGCTGGATACCTGCACTAGAGGACATCCAAAGGAGTCATACCTTGGCCTGCAGGTAGAGGCAGGTTTTCAGAAGTGCCAAGAAAACTGTGCAACTCCGCACCTCAGCCACAGGCACACTCACCTTGGGCCAGGAGGGGGGCTGGATCCCACCGCAGACTGTGCTGCCCGTCCCAGAACGCCCATGGGAGCGCTGGGTGCTATCCGAATGCACAAGAGTCGTCCCTACAGATGCTTTGGGCAGGAAAGATGGAAAGAGAAGGAAGCAGGGTAAAGACAAAAAAAAAGCACAAGATGGCATCTGTTAACAAGCAGCTTAGTTAGGGACTATTTGTAAATTGAAGGTATTAATGGATCTCTCACAGGCCCTTGCCATTACAGGAGACAGTTTCACACAAGCATCACTGCAGAAAGGAAGCCTTGGGAATGGGTAAGTTGTGTCCCTTGATTCGTTAGTTCCAGTAAAGTCCAGAGCGCCACAGAGCAACAAAGCACCAAATCCAGCCACAAGGAGCATTTCTCTGATCCAGAGCAGGGGGTTACCCTTGGGAGGTGGTCGGCTGCTTTCACTGATATCCTCCCTGCCAAATCCACAACATTTTCTGAAATCTCTCCGCAGAACAGTTGGATTTCCAACTGTGTTGCCCTCATGCTGAGAGTATCCCTAATTTATCTCTGTGGGGATGAAAGGAGCTGGGAGGAAGGCATTCAGCTCTTGCTCAAATTAATCCCTCTTTGCTTTCAAAACAGCCTAGGAATCTCTCAGCTGGCATTTTTGTTCATGACTAAATGCTGGTGGAGGGTGTAATACATGGCTTAAAGGAACAGCTCGCTATGAGCACATAAACAGCCGAGCTCATGTTGCCTTTGCTTTGCAACAGGACTCGGAGACAGTGGGCTTTAAATGGCTTTTACAGAGCTCTTTCCTTTACAGAAATAACAAGCTGATTATTCTCGCAACACAAGATGGAATCACGTTCAACAGACTGATGGCAGCAAGGAGCAAGGGTAGTGGAGGGGGAGGCACACTTAGCAACGAGAGGATAAATGGCTTCCAAAAATTGTGGAGGAGGAGCAGAAACTGCAAAGAAAGGAGGTGCTGGGAGTGAATGGGTGAGCTACTCTATTCCTGTAGGGGTGTACATTTCTGCAAAGCGTTTGCTTCAATATCAGGGTTGAGGTCCATTTACCAGAGCAGCCAGGGAGAATGTGAGAACCAAATTAGCAAGGACAACGAATTCTTCTTCTGCGCTCAGCGCAGGCTCGACTCTGCACCCGCCGCAGCCGACAAAATCTTTCAATTGACAGTAATGACGCTTGAAGGCTGCCAGAAAGGCCGGCAGTAGGAACCATTAGCAGGAGCCATCCAGGACTGACCAAATATGAATTTTCCAAGGTATCCCACGTGACCTGGCACCTCTTCAGCTCTACAGGGAACGGCCCACTGCCTTCCCACCCGCTGGAGTCCAGACTGGAGTCCTGCTGAAGATGCCAAGTGCTATAGGAAACACAGTTTGAAAAAGAAGGGCCAGCTCCATTCACTGCAGGCCTCTCGTCTTTAGGAAGGACGAAGGCACAGCATCCTCCTTCCTCAGCAAGGATGGAGAGCAACACGCTGAGCATTTAGTTCAGGGGAGCAGAGGTGCCCGCATGACGCACGACGGGCGGCGCGCTCGTGTCCGCCCCACGTGCAGCCCACCAGGCACCCGTTCAATTGGCCCACGCAGTTTGGGCTCGATGGGTCTGACAGGCTCACAGAAGGGGCAGTGTCTGCTAGCGCTATGCGTGGAGAACTGCCCTAGAAACAGCAGCTATTTCTCCGTCTGCGGTGGGACCTGCTGCCCAAATGGAAGAAGGGTTGTGCACCTGAGGTCCACACCAAAGGGAAGCATTTCCAAGGATGTCCATTATCCAGGCTAGCCCTGTGCTGCAATTCACCACATGACAGAAGCCACTCCAAAGCCATCTATGACCCCTGGAAAAACCTAGATGCACTTTCCAACATCCCCTGAATGTCTGAATGTCACCCAGAGTTTAAAGTTATCCCTCATCTGCCTCCCAAGAAGGGCAGCCCAAGGGTGATCTCACTGTCCTTACAGAAAGGTTCCCCTCCCTCTTCTTTAAGAATAAAGTTGCAGCTCTTGCATTGATTTCAAAGGAAGCCAGTGAGTTTGGTGCCTTCAAGAGTGCCCTGGATTCGAGAATCCAGAATCTACATTCTGAGGCCAAAATAACTTTCTTAAGTGTCCATACAGTGCTCTTGAACAAGGGGCTCAGCTTCTTGAAGGCGTTTTGCTACTACCAAGCAATTACTGTGGCTTGGGCAGCCAGGTAGCATCAAGTTTGTTACAAATAACAACGCAAAAGCTGACCCAACATCTCCCTGTTTTCAGTTTAGATTTTTTTTCTTACTTTTTCACAGAGAAAATAACCCGTTAAGTTTAGGTTCACATCAATAAATAGCCCAAGATAATAGGGCAGATGAAATGAAGAAGGGCTGACTAGCAGGAAAATATAATAAAAAGGTGCTTGACTGCATGAGTCAGTAGCGGCCTCTGTGTCAGAGGCACAATTAGTCCTCCCGTCGCAGGCCACACGGTTTGGTGTTGCATTTGACAGACAAATCAATCCTCCCCTTCTTCTAAGCACTGTCTAATGAATAAATCAGCAAGGTCACTGGTGTTGCTGCTTCGCCCTTTCCCTGCCAGCCAGCTGGATCTGGCCATGCTGCCTGGCTCCATCTGCTGCACTTCCACCAGGATCCAAGTGTCCCGGGGAGCGTGACTGAGCAGTCAAGACACGACTGGGCAGCAAGAGTCCCTGGGTTTGCTCCTGACTCTCATGTGTCATCTTGGGCAAGTCACATCAGCCCTCCAGGCCAAACGATGCATCCACTTAGCACATCCTGCCTGCTGAGCCAGCTGCGGAGCAAGAGGGCGATTGAGGAGCGTTGCAAAAAGGAAGAAGTATCAAAGGGCTTCGGGTCACTGCTCGCTTTGCTTTGCTTCAGATCACCGCGGGCGATGGTGTCAAAACCTGCCATGTCCAACCAGGAGCCCTCGGAGAGGTGCTGAACCCCGCACAAGACCTGCATGAGCAGCACTGCTGCATCGCGGGCAGAGACATGAGGCCTTCACCCCTCTCAGGGAGCTGAGCAGCGCCGAGACCCGCGGGGCTGGATCACCTCCACAGCCCCCCCAGCAGAAATATCAGAGGAAAGAAGGCCCTGGCACCGTGCCCAGCTGCTCGCCGCATGCCCGGGGCAGCCGGCACGCGGACGGAGGGCTGTCCACGTCCGTGGGGCGCAGACTGCTCGACTGCATGCAGAGCAGGGTGGGAGCTGCCTCGTGCCAGGGAGCCCCGAGCCGAGGGGACAGGAGCCCTTGCTCTTCTCAGCCCTTTCCCAGAGTCTCTCCTCAGTCCATAAAGGTCCCGCTCACCTGCAGCAGGAACAAACAAATTGGTATCATGATCTGTTCTTACGCACGCGAAGGGGCCCTGAGCTAATTAATGCAATAATAATAACAACAATAGCAGCTAATTAGTCGGCACCAAGTATGTCCTAAATGTTTTGCAAACACCCTGGAAGACCAGGCTGTAGTCCCAAAGTGCTATGTCTAAACAGAGAGGAGAAGGAGATGGGAAAACTTCCATCTCCCATGGAAAATCATCCCTGAGGAGATGGGAGGAAAGGGTGGCACGTGCCCGAGCCCGGCCAGAAGCAGCTTTCTGGGGATCTGTGGTAAAACTCCCCCCTGCCCTAGGGAAAGCGAGACCAGGGGGCCTGGTTCTCCTCTCCCTCATACTCGGGTAACGCAAGCGTTGCCCCCTGCTTACTGCCAGGGCTCAGCTGTTTGCGAGGGGAGGTTTTGGCTTCTGCAGGGATTCAGACTGGCCTAACTGATGTTTCCCTCCAGGCCTTTCCCAAGGAGGATTTGCCCCACACGAGGCCTCCATCACTGCTGCAGTTAGAGCTGAAGGTGGGAGTACCGATGCGCTTCGCTCCTTCTTCCACGTTGCCGAGCCCCCCGACGCGGCAGCACACCAGGGACCAGCACGTGACCTCTACACTTTGGGGGCCGCCCCAAAACGCTTCCCCTGGGCCTGAGCCCAAGCCCGCAAAGGGCATGGACGAGGTTTCCGCAGTGACTACCGAAACACCTGGGCCCTACCGAGCCCTCCTGCCTCCCGCCCGCGAGCCGCCACGCTGCCTTCCCGGCCCTCGCGCCAGCCCCGAGCGCCCGTCACGCCACGGAGCCGGCGGCAGCTCCAGCCACAGCCTCGGAGGCCGAGCACGAGCCGAGTTCTCACCACGCTCCATCTGCACACGGGCTCTGGGAAATGCTTCCAGGGATGGCCCAGGAGGGGTGTCCTGGATTAGAACAGCCCGGAGCCAAGAGGGAAGTGGAGCAGAAGGGAGGGCAGCGCGGGGAAGGCAGCGTGGGGCCTGGCACGAGGAAGCAGAGGATCGGAGCCGCGCTCGTCTGCAAAGAGCAGGAGGGACGTGGATGCTGGTGAAGCCCCTGGGAAAACGATCCAGAAATTGGAGCTTCTTCCTTGATTCCTTGACATGGCAGCCAGGATGAGTCCCGTACCACTAGCCTTGGGCCTGCAGTGGGCTCGGAAACCCTGACGCTGGGAGACGTGCAGAGCCTGCAAAGGCGTGTGCTTCTCCACCACGCCATCCTAGCCCTCCCAGGGGACAGGAGATGCTCCTGTCTGGGAAAGACACCAGAAGCAACCCCAGGCACAGCAGCGTGAGCTTTCGGAGCTTGCCTCGGCATCAAGGGCACTGCAAGGGCTTCCCTGCAGCGCAGCCCTCAGCGCGCCCCGGGCACTTCTGCCTGGGTCCAGAGGAGAAGGACAGCCGGTGTCCCCGACCTCCGAGGCTGCTGGCCACAACAGCGAGGGCAGGCCGAGCCACTGAAGACCCCAAGAGAGGAGAGAACCCCCCATGCAACAGTGAAAAATGACTAATCACTAGGCCATTGGTACAGATATTAACTACAAGCGCAGCTCTCCACCATACAGACCGCAACAGGCGCCCTCGTAATTGTGTGAATAACCAGTTCAGCTGCCTCTTTCCGTCAGACTGATGGAATAAGTAGGCTCAGCTCTCATGAATCACCAAAACGCAGCCACCTCTAGGGTGAAGCGCAAGTACACGCAGGGGCAGCACCTGATATATTAGGCAAGGATGAAGGTGGCTGGATCCAGCCAAAACACACGGGAAGTGGGGCTAAGCAGAAAGCCAAATGCCACCACTTCACTGGAGTCAGAGGAGAGTAACCACATCCAGCTGTTGTTGTTAACCCTGCAGCCAGCACTCGTGCGCAGTGACGCTCACTGGCGACTCCAAAGTTAAAGACACCTCGGATGCTCACACCCCCTCTCAAAGGCACCGCTTACGTGGCAGGAGGATGCCAGGGCTCGAGGATATCGTAAGGACAGAGCAAAGCACACGGGTGAGGAGAAGCCCACTGGGCGTTGCACGAGGTGCAGCTCTGTGCACTGCAACTCATCTCTGATCACATCTCCCTCCACGTGGCAGCAGCCAGAGGGATGTGGCAGGAGAGGTGTCTGGTTGCCACTGGCTTGGCCTCCCTTCCCTGCCTTCCCGCTTCCCTCCAGGATGGAGGAGGGAAGTATCCACCGACTTCAGCACGCCAAGAAGCACAAGAGCAGCGGCCTTATTTCTGCTTGTCAGTCTGGCCGTGCATTATCTCTCCCCGCACTTCTCTCCCTCTCTCTTTTATAGTAGCTTGTGTATACAGGTGCTCAGAGGTGGTGAGGCTGTAAATCCAGCTCTAGGACTGTAAATTCAGCTTTCTAAGAACACCCATCCCTTGTCAGAGAGCACAGGAACCCAGAGTTTTGCAGACAGACAGGCCATTAAATGCTTCAGTCAGAACAGTTGTATTTGACTGCATCAACTTTGACAGGTATAAGCAAAAGGGAGTTTACTGCTGCTTGGGATGGCCCCCAGCGCCGCAGAGCACGGGCACGCAGGCCACGCAGCCCCCCTCCCCAGGCCGATCGCACAACAGCAACCCAGCAAAAGCAACACGCCCACATCGCTACCTGGTCAGCTGCTATCAGGCCCATGAGAGCAACAGCCGGGTCCTTCCGAGACTCAAAGGCCACGAGGTTACATCAGAGACCCAAGTGCAACAGTTCTCTTGCAAGACAGCAGCACAAACCACAACTGAGCCAGGGGAGAGAGAATCCGGCTCTGGGTTGGAGGCCTTGGACCTTTTTTGGGTCTCTGAAGACAGGTAACGGAGTTGGCCTCAACATAGGCAGAGCAAGGGATGGTGACAAAGCAAACGGTAAAGAATTCACAGAGTGAACGATCACTCACACCAGTGACCACTAGGTAGCTCCCTGGCTAAGCAGGGCATATGCAGCAAAACTCCTCTCCCTCTGTTTTTATGAGGTCAAGCTTCCAAAGCTGCCTGAGGGAATATCTAGTTCCACTCCAAATTAACGTGAATCAAATATTCAACCCCCTGCGGTGACTTGGCAAATCTCTGCTTCAATACAGAGCCTCAATGTAATTAATACCAGGGGTAAGCCCTGGGACGCAGCGCGCGGAGACGAGCGCCGCGTCCCCAGCATTTCCCTGACGGCTGGAGGCTGAGCGATAAGGAGGCTGCATGGGGCAGGCGCAGCACGCTGCCTCCCTCCGTAACAACATCACGGCGCTGCGTCGGATCCTCAGCAACACGGCGGCCACGGAACGAGAGCGACGAGCCGGGCGCTGCCACCCTCTCGCGCGGCTGCAGGTTGTGCTCATGCTAGGTAACCGTCACTTCAGCGGACAGAAGATAAGATGGTGAGAGGCAGGCAGCAAAACACCGAGGCGGCGTTGCAGGGGAGCAGACGAGGAGAGACCAGGAAGCAGATACTTCTAGTTCCTAAATAAATCTGACAGGGAATATTCATCTTAAATCAGGATTGCCACCAAGCCAGTTGGATACCTGCCTGGCCGTTTTCCTGTCACTTTGCCAGTTGCTGGGGAGACAGCTGAATTTGCCAAGAGGATTTTTTGATGTCCAAGATCAAGAGCTGCTGCACATGCCTAGACACTTTGTACACGTCAACTGCACGAACCTGGCTTGGGACCCATCCTACTTTGCTCTTGCAACACAACCACGTGTGCAGTGCAATCATTTTCCAAGATAGGCCCAAATCTGCCTGAGTAGTGCTAAGAAAGCAGGGCAATCAGTGCACATTGGGCTCCCTCTGACCCAGGATTTAGAATAAAGTCCCCTATCATCCACACAGCTCTCCAGCCCAGGTCTGGATGTATTTTTGATGTGGGTGCTTTGATCTGGAAGGCAACAGTATAAGCCAACTTCAGAGGAAGTGAAGTTAAGCTAACCATAACTCCTTCAAAAACCCACATCGGTTTTCCTACCTTTTGCTCATTCAAGTTTGTACAGCCTGGGATCACCCAAATGATCCATGCTATACTTCCCAGACACCAGCCAACAGATAACAATGGTTAAAAAGAAAAAAATGTAATTTTTTGTCTGACATTTGCATTGTTGGAGACTGGCCTGGAAATAAAGAAATACAGAAAAGTGCTTGTTAAAATATAAATACAACGGGCTCAAATCATGCTTCCATTGGCTTTGAACAGTGCTATGCTTGAAGTGAAATAGCTCTGCTGGGTTTAGGCTTGTCCTCAGATATGTGTTGTGGGTTTTCAGCAATGCCACGGGAACTACATGGGTATCTCCAAGGGAAGAATTTGGCCAACTATATTTAACTGTTTAAAATTTCAGGGTTATTTGCAGAATATGGGCCAGAGTCCCATAAAAGCAAAACAATAAGAAGAAAAAGATATTCCAGAATGACTGTAAGACAGCAAACTGCACCCTCTTCTCTCATCAAAGCACATCAATTTACAAAGTGATCAGCATGGGTATTGATTCAGACAAGGCAGAGGCAATATTTACCTAAGCACCTGTGCTTATGGTGTGTTAGACTTAACAAACAGGCTGCAACCCTCACAATCCTATATTGTGGGAAAGAATTTGCTGCCATTCCAGCCTTAAAAGAGCCACGAGGCAGCAGACAGCAGCAGCAGCAGTGTGCATTTGGGCATCAGGGGAATAAGCCTGTGCTGAAGCCAGAGCCTTCTGTTTTGGAGCACATTGACTCACATGAGCTGTTAAAACCCATGCTCATGTGCTCTCCTCCCTCTTGTTGCTGCATTCTTCCCTTAAAATCCCTGTTTTGGGAACCTCAACAGGAATCTCAGTACCACTTGTCAGATTCAGTCCTACCCCAGTTTGGTCACCATTTTAGGAACCGTATTCCGAGGCCATGCACAGATGTGTTAGCTCACAGAGCCAGCAGCGCTTTGATGCCCCCAGAAACCATCTTTGGCTCCATCCCACCTCCATCTAAGCACATGTCCGAGCCCTGTCCATGGAAAGGGCTGTTTCTCCTTCCTGCCAGCTCGCAGCTGAAATGACAAGGCTGGGCCAGATACAGTGGCACGGACCTGGTACCACAACATCAGCACCTCGCAATTTAGGTGCCATTTGGTAGCACGTGCAGCCGGCCTCACAACACTCCTCCGCAGCCCTGTAGTGCCTGTTGCTTCCAGGCACTATTTGCAGGAGTGATGCAACCCACAGAGTGACAAACTTACTGCACAGGGAGCTGCCAGCAGCTTTGGAGAGGCCACGAGACACATCTCACTCTCAGCCCACTTCAGCGCGCTCCTGAAGCTGTCACAGAAGCCAGTGGTCTCCCAAGAGCTGAAGAGTTTCTTGAATCATCTCAGAAAAATCTTGTCAGCTGTTCAAGATAGCGAATGAAGAAGAAGCATACTCTGGGGAAAAGAGAACAAACCCCCCAAACTTTCTCTCCCAAAAGCATGTCTGGTGATGGAGGTTGGCACAGAAAGTCTCAATGAGGAGTCTGTGCTTTCATAAATTGGAAGAAAATTGGCTGTGATTTAACAAAGTTATGAGTGTATGAAAACTGCATACTTAGCATGCACTGGAGTAGATGTCTTTGCGTAGCCTTAACTCTGCATTAGCATATTCTTTTCCATTTAATTATGTAAGTGTTGCAAATTGTTTTTCTGTCAATTATTTCAGTTATGGACATCATTATTTTCCCTTTTGGAAGGCAGAGTCTATTTCAGGGGGGTTAATAATCCTGCTGACTCTCCTTTCCTAAACTGTTCATTGCTGCTGATAAGGTTCCATCTGCTTTTGTTAGACTGTAGGCTTCTAGTTCATTTATAATTGGATACATCCTGTACCAAATATCTCTAGAAGTGCTGATACGCTATCCCAGATGGTAATATTCTCCCTTTCCTCTGTGTCTAATCTCACAAAAAGGCCCACTGACAGCTAGTGTTTAAAGGAAATTTGTGTATGCCGACATGGTAGGTGATCTGATCTGCTTTATGTTAGGGATGGATAAATCCATTCAGATGAAAAAGAAGCAGAGAAGAGTGTGAGAGCTGGCCCTGGCATCTGGGAGTCCTGGGCTCTATTCCCAGCACTGCCACTGATCTGTTATGGAACCATTAGATGGCTCCACCTCAGCCTTCCTCGTCTAAAATAGGGAGATTATTGACTGTACCTACCTGGCAGGTGTCTGCAGGGCTTAGTTAATATTTGGAAACACTTTGAGATCCTCAGAGGGAAGGTGCAATATAAATGCAAAGTAGCTGCACTGCTACTCCATTAACTGTTGACAGCCTGTTCTGCTCCTGTGTTTGAACGCCTGCCCGCATTTCTGCACCCACTCTAGGCCACTCACTGCCTTTGCAAAGGGTCCGGATGAATAATAGTCCCAGTCAAAAAGCCATCCTGAGTGGAGCTTCTATGAATTTGCTAAGCACATGTCCCACCTCCTGGCCATTTGCACACAAAAGCAAACCTTTTTATGCAATGCAGGGCTGCTTGGCAAAGTATAAAGAGGTGAAGGCACCGTCAGGACCGAGCATGCATTAATTTAATTTACCATAACTTATTCAAGCCTTTCACATTTGCAAAACTGATCTGGGAATCTCAGAAAAAGAGTCTCTCCCTCTCTCCCTGGTGCTCTCTCCTTTCTACAACTTTCTGTGGAAATTGATTTTTGGCTCTTTTGCTGCTTCCATTCCTGGCTGGAACCAGTACAGGTTCATGAGATACTTCAGGAGAGTCTTCCCTAGGACCATACGAGGCAACCTGAGACTCTTCTGAACCTCTGCAGGGAAACCAAAACCACTGAGGACAGCATTGCTCAACCCGTGGCTCAAAAGATCTCTAAGAAAAAATCCCATATCTCTCTCCTTCTGCAAAATCACCCACACACCATGAACAAAGGCAAGCAAAGCAAAGGACAGAAATGTAACAGGCCTAGGCTGTTCTGGCTTTGAGAAAGACTAAAATGTGCTGGACTACAAGACCTCAAAGCATCCCACAGAATTAACCTCGTGAGCCTGGTCTATGGTGCTAATAACGGCCTGGTGCTATTATTCTTTCCATTCTGGAAACCTGGAGTCCAAAGGATGGAGGAGCACTTCCCAAAAATGACTAGGCCCTATAAAGAAGTCAAGGGAGGGGACACCTTCGCTCTGCGCAGCTGAACGGCGCTGCCCCTCTCCAGCTCCCTCCCTCCCTCCTCAGCCACCCGGGTTTATCTTTCCGTTAAATTCATGCACATCCCAAAGCAAACTAAGAGGCGCAGGCACTAGGCAGGGTCAAAGGCTGGCGTGTGAATTTACCGAACTGCATCCCTCCTCCCAGGGGCCTTTCCTGAGTCCTAATAAAGATCCCTGAAACGAGATGCTAATGCTGGATTATCCGGGTAATCTCCTTGAGTTACTTCCCTGGTTTGCCTGGTTATAAATAATGAATTAGGCCCTTACTTATTATTTCTTCTGCCCTTTGGGGTCGCTGCGAGCCTTGGGAAGGAATACAGATCTAAGAATATTAGACCCGTTTATTAATATCAATTTCTCCAATCCTGCATGAGAGACGTTCCTCGCTTGGCGCGTGCGACTCATACAATGAAGCGGCTGGGATGTTAATGGCATGGATCTAATAGCTAAAACCTGGCCCAGCCTTACTCACCATTCCCATAAATTGAATTTTAAAAAGGCAGATGGGTGCTTCGTAAGTGGAAACAGAATCATGTGCCAGCTTTCATTTCTTTTCCATTCCTGAGCACTGGTGAAATTAAAGTCTCCCCACTGCCTTTGTCCACAAAAGCCTGTCGTTACAATTTAGTCCCAGTCTTGAGAGCCCCTGCTATTCCCATCCTGGGTTTCTAAAGCTGCTCAGCCCATGCATCTTAACCATTCCACTGCTGCTCTCCATTGCACACGCATTCAGCTGAATACAGCAGCAGCAGCCACAGACAAAGCTCTTCAGGATGAGAAAACCAAAACACAAACCTGAACCAAACCGGAGTTTCATCCCTCCTCTTTCTCTCTCTTGCCTTATTCCAGCTGCTTTCCAACATTAAACCATTTGACTCCAGGCATGAAGATGAGTATAGTGTAGCTCTCACCTGGCTGGGATTCCAAGCAAGCTGAGCCAGACTCCAGAGGCAGCAATTGAGTTTAAGCCACATTTTGAATCCTGGTGGACTCCTTACCACGCACGAGCTGGAGGGCTGTGCCTAGAAGCCAAGTGAGCAGGAGTGTCTCAAACCCCTCCACCATTTTTGAGATGCCAGGCCTGGTTAGAGCTACGCTGGGCAACAACAGGATGGTATCACTACCAACTAGTCTGCACCAGCTCTCTTGCTAGTCAACACCTCTGCGGCCTCAGCAAGTCCTGCATGAACAAGGCACGTGGCACAGCCAACGTCACCCCCGATGCGGATGAGACCTCTGCATCCATCTGCACTGTCATTATACCATGTTCTTCAGAGTCAGCTCTAGGACCCTGGGCACCTTCTCTCATCTTTCTCAAGACCCCATGCTACATTTCTCCCCAAAACCCAACCAGTGAGCTCAGCAACACTACAGCTGCCATTGCTCCTATGCACACAATCCATCACCACCTTCTCCCCAGGCTCCAACTTGTGGTGATGCTGCAAAAACTTGGTAAATCTCAGCCAGGACCCATGAGGAAAGGATGCTGCCCTTTGTGAAGAGCTTCATGGGATTTCAAAATACTTCATTAGCTGGAGAAAAATGCTGTTTTCTTCCTTTTTCACTTAGATATCACTTCATCTACACATTTGAGCCACAGCTCCCCTTTCTATTAGCATAAGCACAGCCCTTTAAAGCCTCTGAAATGCTTAAAAAGCATCTCTCTAATATCCACCACATAATTAAAACAAAGGAAGGTGCATGAATCACTGGCACTGAGGATCGCCAGCATAGCTAAACGGATCAGGACTTGCCCTGATTGATGCTCTCCATGGAACAGGCTAGCATTAGTGGAGATCCTCTCTGGTCCCCATTTCAAACCCCCTCAACATTTGGGGATGTCTTCTCACTCGCACGTGAAACCCCTGGAAGTCACAATTGGCTCCTTAGCAGCAGATATTGCTGGCTTTCCCTCTTAGAAATGTTTGTGCTACCTCGCTAGGAAAAGCCAGTCTGCCGCTACACTTGAAGTAGGACTTAGCACTCCCTTTTTCTCCCTTGAAGCATGGGCCATTTGTTCTCCTTCTTCTGCCTCATGTGGCATAATTGAGTCCCTTGGGGAATGCTGATAATTGAATGGGAAGTGAGATTGTCTGAGACAGCAGAAAAGGCAGATGGTTACGGCCAAAGAGATGTCAGATGTAGCTTTAAGTTCTGCTGCCAACTGAAAGTCCATCACTCGTAGACTAGGTGGTTATCGGTGATGGTCGCAGAGTCCCAGGGTGAAGGTCACAACTGTGCACATGCTCTCCATGCCTTTGCAGTGAACACAGAAATTGAGGTGTAACATGAGGACTGTTGGAGAGGTGCCCACCACCCTCACCGAAGGCTTCCTCACGATGCCGATGCCGTTGGGGTTTTAAGCCCTTGGGTATGATAAAAGAAGGTTGGGTAGCAACCATGAGAAATCCTGGAGGGAGCTTGGCAAGAAACAGAGAGGAGCAGCAGTTTGGGAGGTTTGGAGGGGCAAGAGCCCTGTGCTGTGCCTATCTCATACCCCGAAAGAAATGTCAGCTCAGCTCTATATCTCACTGGCAGCCAACGCAAACATGTTAAAATTGGTCTTGAGCTGCTGGAGCTGGGAAAGAGCAAGAACAACACACACAAACACACACAAAAAGTGCTGCTGCTTGTGCTGAATTTTGTACGAAACGGGGTAATCTCAGAGGGCTGTAAACAACGTATTAGAACAGCCTATCCCAGAGCTTAGAAATGCACCAGCCAAGCAGCTGGCTGCCCGTCCACGGGGGAAACAGAAGCAGGCTGAGCCTCACCATCTTTCTGAGGCAATTAAAAAAGAAAAGGCAGAGGAAGCGAGCGAGAGAGAAGGAAGGAAGGAATTTCCTCACTGAGTATTACAAATACTGCACAAAGGGTTCAGCTTTAAGCCCAGACACAACATTTGACATCACCCTTGGATGACTTGATAACATCCCACCAGACCCCATATCCCCATCATCCCACAGCGAGTGGAAAGCGAATTTGCTGGCGCGGCTGGAGCTCAGGGGGCTGCAAGCTCTCTGTCCATCGCTGCAATGCTGCTTCTCACCCTCCTTGCAAGTGGAGAAGAGATTTTAAACAAGGACAGAACGGCAATGAGTTTAGATGCAGAGGATAAGAGAGAGCAAGGAGAGAGCAGGGAGGGCAGCGAAAGCCAAGAGCGGTACCGCCGCACCGCGGTGCCCCTGCCCCACGGCGCCGGCTGCCAAGCACCACTCCTGCCTCGCGCCACGGCTGCTCCTTCACATTATTTACCAAGGCAATCATAAAAGGGGAGAAAAAAAGAAAAAGATGCAGGAAGTTACTCAGATTACAGGTCTGAGCAATTAAAACCTTGATATTTATGGAACTGTAAGACAGAGACACATTAATAAATAATATTTTGCTCTTCTACAGCACTTTTCCTCTAATGATCTCCAAGCAATTTACCCGTTTTTGCTAGATGAGCTTCGCCAAACCCCTGCAAGGTAAGGAGAGATAAATTGGCCCCCTTTGCTCCTGTGGAAGCGAAGGCACCTCTGCCTGGGGGACAACGTCTCACACACCCTCTCCTCATGCTGGGGCTCTGCTCACGGCAGCCCCCGGCTGTTTGAGGTAGTTTATCGCATGAAGAAAATTAACTGGAAAAAAACGCAGAATTATCAGGGCGCGGGCTGCCCTCCGGCCGGAGCTCCGGCAGCATCGCTGGCACCCAGGCCCTGAGAGCCCAGACCGGAGGGTAGCAGATGGCCGCAGGGTTGGGGTGCAGCCAGCTGGCTGGCTCATGTCGGGCTGCTTGAGAAGCTCGGCGAGGCTCCGGATCATGGGAATTTCGCGCCAGTGGGGACTTAGAGCGGAGCGGCTCCAGGCCTAGCCGAGCTGCCCGTACCTGGAGCGGACATCGGCTCGAGCAGCAGCCCCTCCACCGGGCGGGCTCCTTCCCGCGCGCTCTGCCAGCCCTACAGAGACAAGGTCTGGAAAGGGGAAGAGGCCGGCCCTCCTCCCTCCTCCTCCTCCTCCTCCATCCCTCCTCCTTGCTGTGCCTGAGGACACTGGCACCCCGAAGGCTACAGAGCCGTCAGGCCACCAGCTGGTCCCCATTCCTTGTGTGACCCTACAGGATTTCCAGCATGAGCTCAGGGGAGCTGAAGAAACCTCCTCAAACCCTTTTGCTCTTCAGGCTCAAGAGACTCCCCTTGGCTTTTTCCCCCCCAGCTTTCCAAAGCCAGGCCCAGCGAGCACCAAGCAGCGACGGGAAGGTCAAGGGGGGACGGGACCACGCCGAGGGCAGCGCGGCGCACAAGCGGCGCCGTCCTCTCCATCCGTGGCACGGGCGGCTTTCCCCGGCGCGGGGCCACGCAGCAGCCAGCTGCTCTTCCCGCACACGCCTCGACCTACTTCCAAAAACAGCTGATTCCCCACTCTGGCAAGAAGAGAAATTAGCTGCCTTGCTCGGAGGTTTATATTTTTTCTAATAAAAAAAACGCCCAGTGACTACTAGAAATCTGTGTAAACCAGTTAAATACACTTTATAAAACCTTACAACAATATTACATTTTTACTGAAACAATCACAGGAGCAATTTCACCTGCACTTACTGTCCAGTCATCTGAGCACAAACAGCCCTGAGATTTATGTGTGAGTGGAAACATAATTTCTATTATCTCCAACATTAAACTTGGCAATGGAAAATCCCGTGCCTAGAGTACAAAATCAATTTCAATAACCAGAATAGCAAGAAGTCAAAGGCAAGACTTGGAAAGGACACGCGTTCCTCAAACAGGCAGCCCGCTTGCTTTATAAGGGGAGGCCACTGGGACAGGATGGGATGGGCAGTCGGATATTCGGGCCAGATGCTCCCTCTCAGTGGGAAATACTGCAGTAGCTGCATGAGGCTGGGTCTGGACACATCAGCAGCTCCCAAACCTTGTTTTCCTTGTGAGCCCACGCCAGGGGACACGAATGTCAGAGCAGATAGTGCCACTCTGCAGCCAAAGGGCAGGGCCCCCTGGCAAGCTGGGGCTCAGCACACTTCAACCACCAAATTACAGAATTTAAGGAAGCCTTTCCACGGACCCAAGATCCGGCAAGTCCAGAACCCGCTTCTCCGGCAGGACTGGCTATCGCAGAATGAGATCCAGTAAATTGTATGGGAGTAAAATCTGCCTCCATCCCATCCCCACCGCAGAAATGCGGCCTCAGTCAGACATTTCCAGGGCAACAATTTAGAGACGCAGGTAGAGCTGATCCTGCCTCGGAGAACACAGATTTATTAAGTAACCTCCCAAGATCCATTTCAGCCTGATTTGCTGCAATTACAAGATATTGCCTTAAGCCTGACACATGAGGCTTTAAATCTCTTCCTACCGTTAAGGTCTGAGGGTAAGGGATGGGGGCACTGTGGTAACTACGACGAGTCTGAACACTGTCATTTGCCAGCAATATCCCGGCTCCTTCTCTAAGCCCAGCCCAAACTGCCATATCCTACAACCTGGCACCTGTACCCAGGCTTTGCTCCTGGCTACCTCCCGGCATTGCAGGAGCTCAAGACGCTCCCCAGGTCGCGCTGCCAGCCCTGGAGCATTTGCTGCAGGGGAGGAGAGCGGCCGGCGCGGGATTACAAGCGGTGCCTTCGCGCCCCGGCAACACTGGCACCTCTTTTAGGACTTCTTTAGCACGGGCTATTTTACAGAAAGCCAGAGCGACAGCGCGGCTGAGCCCCTATGCAAACCCTCATGCACAACCTTGGGCAGCAGAGCTGCCTTTCCCCTCACAACCTGCTGCTTTTTGGAGAAACATGTCAGGTTTTAAACCATTACTCTCCCCTCTGGGGAGAGAGAGAGGCTAGTACTGGGACACATTTGCACTGAGAAGGCCAACCCTTCCTCCTCCACTACAAACAGGTCCCCCTTCTGAAAGGAACTTGAGAGCCAAATGGAAAATGACAGCTATTTCATCGAAGTCTATCACAGAAGGAAGACAAAGGACAGCACATACAGGCACAAGCACTCCAAATAGGTGGCGAAAAAATAAGGGCCACCTTCAGAGCAAGACCTGAGTTTCTGCCTTGAACCAACCTCAACAAGAAGCGAACCCAGGGCCGGAGAGGCTCTCCCAGCTCCCCTCGCTCGTGTCCACATGATAACCAAGAGCCAGCGCCGCCAAAGAGGAGAGAGACTCCTCAGTGATCCTTCCTAATAGATTCGTCTTTTATCATGTTTTCATGACCTTTGTAAAAGGCAATTTAAATTCTAATTGTCCTGTGAGCACCACAGGAATCAATTAGTGACAAGAGATGTTAATTGTACAGAGGGGGAGGAGGCACCGCTCAGCTGTGCGGCTCCAACACGAGGTTAAGAGCCCAGGGGAATGCCGGGACGGCCGGGGCTTTAATCAGTCCTCCCTTTTTAATAGTTTCCATGTTGGGCTGCAGTTGCCAAGGTCCATTAGTCTTCTGGAGCGCTGAAGGAAGCGGTGACATCCCCTCGCCTTGGGCACTCTGCAGGCACACAGGACCAGAATGAATGGCCATTGAGAAAGCAAGTCCTCAGACTCCTCCTCCTCCTCCCTTCCCCTCCGGGGACACTTGACTCCCCTGCAGAGCAATGAGGCCTGCACAGTGCCAGAGCCTGCAATGAAAAGCAAGGGCTCCTAGTCCCAACACCCGTCTCACGAGGGCCCTGGCACTGCTCGGCTTGTCCCTTGAAACGCCAGGCCAAGGGCAGGCTGCGTGCCCAGAGTCTGGGTCACACGTGGGCATGAGCGGGGACATCTGTCTGACCAAGAACCAGAGCACGGATCCTGACACGGCTCTTGAGCCCATCCTGGCACTGGGATGTCTCAGCGTAAACAGCTGGCCCAAGTGATGGGTGCATCCTGGCGCAGACTGTTCTATTCCCTGCTTCCCTCCAGGTGAGGGTGGTGCTACCTACACCTGCACCACGGCTGGCAGCAGCTGGACTGGGAGCTCAGCATTCCCGCAGCGCCGAGCACTGCCTCCCGCTAGGAAAGGTTGTGTACCCAGGAGGCTTAAAGCCCCAAGCAAGGACAACCGCAGCGCCATTTCCTATGACATGCCACCACAGAGTGCTGGCATCGCCCAAATCTCTCCACATAAGTAACCACCAACCTCAGCAGCTGCTTGGGCAGGTCCTAGGCCTGCACCTGGGCAGTCTGTGCTCTGCTATTACACAGAACTGCCACTTCAGAATCCCTCTTGCCAACTCCCCATGGTCAGGGCTTGGACTTTACAAAGCCTGGAGAGAGGCAGCCCTCATTCTTCATGAAGGAGTACCTGACACAGACAGGAGACAAACTGCAGCACAGAAGCCAAAGCGGCGCAAGATTTTTTAGATCTGTATTTGCACTCTCTCTCATTTCCCCCCAGGCACCCAGGTGCTCCTGCAGCTGGACAGGATCACCACTGTGAGCTCCATCTCCCCCAGCTCGGAGTCGCAGCTCAGTCCCGCTGTGCTCCCTGCCAGCCGTGCAGCCTCCACCTTCAGCCATCCGCTCCTTCTGTCAAAGCCCCTGGTGCTTCCAGACTCAAGCCCCACTGCCTCTGCTACGCACAGGTTACGGGATCTTCCTGCCGCCTGCAGTTACAGTTCTACCTCTCTGCTGCCTCAAGCCCATGACCAAGCGAAGCCAGCAGCAGTGCCCCAGGCGCTGTCCTCCTGCTGAAACCTCCCTCACTACCAGCTCTCCTGGAGCTGTTCATTCTTAGGTTTCAGATCCTTCTAAATTGAGAGTTCGGCTTCCTCCCCAAAGGCTGCCCACCCCCAGTGCTTCGCTAGGATGTTTAATTACTTCTGACTCTGCCTGAAGCAGTGTAACCACTTTCCTGACAAATGATTTTCTTGGGACTGCCCTCCCCATGGACACAGACTATTTATTATCTGTGCCATACTCTGTCTGTGCCTCTGGAACGGCTCTAGGCACTACAGGAACGTACTGTAGGACACCCCCGCTCCATATCCTAGCCAGACTACTGTGAATTTTACAAGCCCCAGACCAGAAGAGAGGAGGAGAGAGAGGTCCTCAGTCTGTGAAAGCCTCAAATGGTGGGATCAAAACCAACACAAAGATCCATCCTTGTAGCTCACTCATGAGCAGGCAGATAAGCCTGTTACCTGTAGCATGGTAGAAATAATTTACCTACTGCAGGCAAACTCTTCCATATAGGGCTGGATCTGAGGGCCAAAACGTTAACCAGCAGTTTTCCCCCCAGCACTCTCAGAGCAAGTGTTACTAATGCTTCTGCTCACCCTTTCCAGAAACGGCATTATTTGATTGCAGATGTCACGTGCAGGAAACTTTCTGAGGGTAAGAAGTCTCAAACACGTGGGGAGGATGTTACATGGAGGATGGTCCAGCCAGGAAAACTGCTCAGGGGCTGCCTAAGCGGGGGAACACACGTGGTGTGCTCAGGCCTGAGACTTCAGCCAGAGAGGCGGCAGGAAGCCGGCACCAGCGCCTCGCTGGGATTTCTGAGCTAGCGCCTGCCCTCTGCTAGAAACGCAGCTCCTCACACCAGCACAGGGACTTCTGTGGCACGAACTGGAACAAAAGCTGGCAAGTGTGAAGTGCAGTGCCCAGGTAAAGTACCCCCATCCCTCGCCAGCTAGTCCTTCCAGCTGCCACAGCCCTTTGCCTGCGCGGCGGAAGAAACTCACCTTCACTCCCACCATCTTTATGAAATAGAATTAGCAATTTCTCTGCTCATCCTCTGCCCAATGCATCTGCAAAGCCTTTTTGAATTTCCATTAAAAATAATAATGCATTCCGTTCTGCTTCACAAGGCCCATTGCTCACCTGCCCACGTCTCTTTCAGACTCCACTAGTCTTCCTTTCTTTCACCAGCATAATCATGTTATGCTCTCGTCTCTTCCTTCCATTATTTAAGTGATTGTGGACACATTTTTACTGCTGAGATTTACAAAACAACTCAGTCAACCTTTACACATCAGACCTGATATGGCTGTAAAAGTGGAAGGAATGACTGTGTTCCTGGGTCCCCATGCGACATACGTGACTGCAGTCACAGATGATCAGTCTCCGACCTGACTAGGACTCACCATTGAGTGAGTCCCATGTTGCGGTGCCCCAGCACGTGATATAAAATGCCACAGATATCCCTGGCAGAGCTGGAAGAGAGTTTGTTCTGGTGCATTTTCTCCTCTGCGAGGTTTGATGGCCTCATACAAAATTAGTGCCTAGTAAACCTAATCCTTCAAACGAAACAGGAACTGAACACCCTCTGAAGGCTCATGACATAAAAGAGGCCCATAGGTCAAGAGATTCCCCCAGGCATCAGTTGCCCATGCCTACATTGGCCAGCTGAGATGAGAAACTCCCTCTTGAGGCTGCTAATGCCTTCCTTGCTTTCCAAAGGGATGAGGAAGACAGGCTCCTTCCTTCTTCCCTTCGCACTCTATTCACTCACCAGCACCTGCACTGCTGCCCACGCAGTCCGCATGACCCCTCAACGGTCAAGGGGAGGCAGGAGGGGTCCGATCCAACCCACGGCTTCAGCCGAGGCGCCGTTCGCAGCTCCTCACTCAGAGCAGCAGAAGGGCCTCCTGTGTAAACTACTAACACACAGGAGCTGATGCAAACAGCTGCCAGAGGAAACCTTTTTCTTGGCATAGCAATTTCTAACAGTTCCATAAAGCCAAGGAATTAGGCTACGTACGTCGTAACACCTAATCTGCTGCTAATTGAAATAATAATATATATAACATATGTAAATATAATACAGCGATATCACAGTCAAAATAAAAGATAATGCAGAGTATTGTACATTTGCATAAATGCACATACTCTTAGTAGAGACTTCTCCAGGCATATCTGGTTTTACCTACGCTTCTATACTTTGCATTCACTATATATGCCTTAGGGGGTCCTCATTTCTCTAGTTCTAATCCTAAAACTTTAACCTTAATTTAACCTTCCAGAACTGCTGCCTTGCATGTCCCCCATGATGCTGTTATTTATTCACAGATAAAGGCAGTACTATTTTATCAGCCTGTCCACCTCTTGCTTTCCTACTTTTCTTTATTTGGAAGCATCTTTGCTTCTTCTCCTTTTTCTGTTTACCTGAAACAGCCTGTAATGGCTCCCCCATAGATCCTCACTGCTGTCCTCATGAACTGAGCTTTGCACAAGGCAGGCACAACAGCTTCACCATCATCCACCTTCTTTCTCCTCTGCTCCTCCTGGAAAGATCTTATCAAAAAAGGGAGAAGTTACCAAGTTCACCTGGACAAAAACACACCGGAACCTACAGTTCAGCAGCAAAACATCTCCTTGACTGGAGCCACGTTCATGGGAAAGAAAGAGGTTGAAAAAGAAGTGGCAGTCACGAGAGCTAGGTTAAAAAGAAAGGATGGCCAGCAAGGCAGAAATTTCATCTGTCAAATAGGAACTTAAACCGATTAGCCTTAAGTGGCCTGGCCTGAATGTTGACACCAATTTGACCTAAAAGCTGCTATTATTTTTCAAAGCCATTTTCTCCAGCTGCTAGAAAATATAACCACATTCAGAAACTACAGGAAAATATATCAACTTTCAAGCATCTGGGCAGCAGCCAATTTCGCTCGATGGTGTCTGGCGCTGGCCCCCTCCGGACCGGGCTGTCAGAGCAGTGCACAACACTTGCCCTTCCAGCACCAGGCCCCGCACCGCCAGCCTGGCGCTGGCCACAGAGCTGCCAGGCCACATCCACTGTCATCACAAACTCCGTTACCACCAGCCTGGCTCTCAGTATGTGACTTACAGAGCCATGATGCTGTGTGCTTAAATCTGCAGTGCCCAGCAGCAGAAAACCTTCGAGCACCAGGCGTCTTAGGTTACACTAACACCACGGCGGACCAACACATGTCTGGTCTAAATCTGCACAGCCCTGAGGTTACCACGGCTGAAGAAAAAACAACATTTGGAAACCTCAGCACCTACTCAGATCATTGCTGTCCTGGTGGAGAACAGAGCAGCCGGTGGAACAGATCCAGGCGTGTGAGAGCGCCATGCGAATAGGCAAGTCCTGCTGGACCACGCACCGGCTGCTGCTCCACTCTCCCAGCTCCGACTGACGGCGCAGAGAAGGTTACATTAATTTGACCGTGACAGATGGTTGAGGATTCACGGGCTGGTACCGCATTTCTGAAAGGCTATCACTGACAGTCTCTGTCCAGTCTGTTCAAGCACATCAGCTCATGCAAGAGGGAAAGAGCAGAGACAAGCCCCATGATGCACAAATACTGTTTGCTAGCCAAATTGTCATGTTTTCCATTCTTAAAGAGCAATCTCAGTTTCAGGAAACAAAGAGAAAAGAAAAAGAACTGCTCATGATGGCCATTATTTCAGTTCTCCCTGCACCCATGAGAGCCCTCTGGGGCTTGGTATGAACCGTACGGCTCCATCGGTGACGGCCACACCTGACACGCAGCCTCTGTGGACTGAAAACAAAGGGGGAACATAAGACACAGATCAGTGCACTGCGACAAGGCACAGTGACTCTCCCCTCTGCATCAGGCTGGAGTGGACGTAAATACAAAATAGCAGCAGCCACGAGCAGAGCTCTGGAAGGGAAGTTAATGTCTGCCCCAGCGAGGGACATCCAGTTCCACCAAACTATTGAGACAGCCACACACCGTTTGCCCCTTGGAGCTGGGCAAAGACGAGCTTGGCAATGGCTGCTGCAGCCTTTCCATAGGCAGACACACACAAACCTTCCTGAAGCTGTTTGAAAAACAAATCGCAAGGAAATGAAAGCAGAGGGGGCTGTCTGAAGGGGGTAGATGTGAGCTCACACAGAAGTTGGCCTTAAAGCTTCCTTTGGTTATAACTACATGAGGGTAAGAGCAGAGGACCTTTCTGCACTGTTGTCCCTTCAGTACCTTCAACAAGCAGTACATTTCAAACTGCTCCAAAAACTGTTTTTGCCTGTTTGATAAGGAACCCCACAATTTCCTAGGATCTCAGGAGACCCTGCTTTTAAGGAAGGTAGTAGTAATGGGTCACACAAGCTCTAGCTACACCAACTAGTTTGGGAGGTGTTCAGATCTCCATCTCATGGTGACGGACAAAGTGGGGGTCCCTATTAGGAAACCTGCAGCCTTCTGACACTTCTCTGTCCTGGTAGAGCAACTCACTAGAACAACCAGGGATATATTTAAAATGTAGCTTCACACGTATGGGAAAAAAATACACTCACAGACTGAGACCATGGAAGAGTAAGACGTGGTTTGAAGCTAACAGACGGCGGCGGTTCAGCGAAGCAGCAGAAGATTGTTTTAACAGCAACAACCACTGGGTGGTAGAGTCTGCTACCAAGAGACATGGTCAAGAAGGCCTTGCTGCAAGGAGCCTGCAGTAGTCTAGATATAAGAGTAATGGAGCTAATGTAGGTAAGTCCTGCAGATCCTGGAGATCATTTATGCCTCAGCTGTCCTTTCCAGAGCCACACTCAAGGTTTCTACAAAAGCAAAGTACAAAGACAGTATGTTTGGTCAGATGGTGCAAACAGGGTTACATTTAAACCCCTAATTAAACCGATGCAAGCTGTGCAACACCCAAATCAGTTCCAAGATCAATATTTCTATTCATTTACAGAATAACAAGGTTAGAGAGGTGAGCAGAGTAAATAATTAACTCATTTACAGTTTTTTTAAACAGAAAGAGTCATTTTAATCTCCTGGGTAATTAGCTATGCAGCTGACATCAATCACAACTGCAGCAATTACTTGAAGTATTTGATTAATCCGTCTAGAGAAAAAAACACACCTAGGCCAAACTATCCATGCTGCATTGCCCTGGTGGTCAATCAGTCACTAGGTAGGTGTTGGCTTTCAGGAACGTGGCACCTTCCCAGCTACGTGCACTGCGACAAGGCCCCCGCTGGATGACTACAGCAATAGGACCCTTGTGCCTCAATGGGGAGACGCCTTGCTTCCGAACTGAACTAAATGTATTAAAGCTGGACTTAACCTGTCGTAATTCTTGACATCAGTGGCCCTATGCCACGCAGTGTCTCGCAGCTACGTGACAATATGTGTTTGGACGGACCTTATGCTCCACCTGGAAGACCACCAAATACACATGGACGGGAGCGCGGGCCAGCCAACACGGGCAGAGGGCTAAAACCCCTAACTCCTTCCTCCTCATCTATGAGCATGAGCAGCTATTTTGACTCTGGAAGAGTAATGAACCTAAAAGATTCTGAGAATTATTTTTAATAAAAATTTAAAGAAAACTCATTATATTAACTTTGATTTTTTAAAAAATTATTTTCCCTTCTAACAGTCATCACATAGTGGAATTCTGGTTCACAACCTATACTATGGGTAGCAGAGAACCTGAGTTACATTCAATTAAACTTGCAGGCCCACGGAAAATTACTCAAACCAAATTTCAGCACCTTTTTGAAATGCTCATATTGTCACAGCTACCAGCATAAAGCTTAGACTTTATTAAAGCACATTCTCATCTGGTTTTGCTCTGGATTAGGCTGCTCCTTTCAAAAATGCAAATGTTAACTCCCAGAACAAACTTGGCTTGATGATGTTAAGCTTGTGTGTAAACTGAAATGCAGCAGATTTTCATTACAAAAGCTCAACCATTTAAAAAGATGGAAATTACAAGATGTGGCACATTTTTTAAAACAAATATTGGCGAATTCAACCTGTATTTTATTGATTGTTATTTCTTTTGCCTCCATCTAATGCTTCCACTGCTCCATACAAATGGAACTAAGATTTCTTCAACAGAAAAGCTGGAACTGATCACCAACCTGTTGGACTTCCACAACTCGTGCAGTGAATCCGTTCATCACGTGGCTATGACAATACGAAGTTCTGATGGTTGCCAACTGATTAGCAGACTTCTGAGCCCAATGCTGGGGAGACAGAGGCTTCCCAGGGCGCACAACGGGGCCCAGATTCTGCCACCCAAGAGAAGCCCATTCCCAATCCCTTGGGAGAGCCTGCCCTGGTCAAAGGTCCCTCACATGCAAAGCCAGGAGATTCCCACTTAGGTGCAGCAGCTACCATGTAGGAAAAGGAGCAGTATGAGGCAACCCAGTACATTCATACTTTTGGTGACATCAACCACTCCCAAGATTTTAGTCTGCTCTTCAAGCAGCCTATTTCTTACATCTGGCATACAAAACACTGTAATAGTGAACAACGTCCCATTTTGATTTAAATGAATGCATTTATTTCCAAATGGGAGACCATAAGTTAAACAAACACATTTCTCTCTTTGCACATGAAAGCATTGTTTTGTCACAGATGTACAGTATAATACATTTATTTTCTCAATTGTTTTGTATTTGTAAGGCATTGCCAGTTATTTGGATGGGTTTGTAAGGATGAAGCAAATTGCTCTGTGGGGCTCTATTCAGGGAACATATTATTCCCACAAAAGCACCATAATTCTGCATGCAGCAACACAAACTACCACGACTTTGCAGCAGCTGGCAGGGTGGATAGAGTTAGTATTATCAAAACCAGCATGACAACTCCACTCTGAAACCCCCTTACGTGCATAAATTAATGATGAATGTACATTGATTAACCCCACCCAGACTCTAAGGAACCCTGCCTTTCCTGAAACAGAATTTCAAAGCTTACTGGAGTTATTGCTAAGCTCCCAAGGCCTGGGATGCGCCTCAGCTTTTCTCACGTCACCACCTCGCCAGCCACGCTGCTCTGAGCAGTAAGTGGGGGAAGATCAGAGCGCTGGGGAGGATCAGATGCTGCGGCCCCTCTGCACGAGCCAGGCCTGCCACGAAGCAGATCCTGCCTCTCCGGGCACGTCAGTGTGATCCATGGGGATCACATCTGCGTTTTGGAAGCTGGATGTCAATTCGTCTTCTATGTCTCTCCCATTGGATCAAATGACCCCCTTCTCCAGGCACGGAGCATCGCATTATTAACTAGGACAGAAACAGCTTATGTGATTCTGTTTTGCACCAAAATTGCTAGAACTACGTACAGATTCAGTGCACCAAGCAGTGCAGCTGACAAACGTAAACTCCCCTCCACAGGCTCTCCAGCCAACGCTATGTCAAACCGGAGCCTCTAGTCACCACGGTGCTTCCAAAATCCAATTTAATCCTCTTTTATCAAGCTCCATGTTGTCTTCTACCACTGCCCAGCTTTTCTCAGTCTTCTCCACCCATTTGTCAGCTTCCTGCAGAGATCCCTCTAACCAGGTCCTATCTAAAGCTTGGCCACAAAACTTTCCTATCTATGTTAAGTCCTTGTCACTCAGAAAGAGGGAAAAGAAGAAAAGATGTGTTCTTGATGCACGCTGGCCCTATGGGCTGCCCTGGAAACTCAAGAAAAACACAACCTGGTAACTCACATTTCAGGTCAGTTTGTCTTTCACAATACTGAACCTGAGTGCAATGTCTCAAGCACATGTGGTTGTATAAGCAGGTGAGGAAGTGAGTATATATGGACAATATAAGGCAATAATAAAGAATACCTAGATCTGAGAGAGAAATAGCAGTCAAAAAGCAGGCTTTCCTATAATACTGCTGCTGTTCTCTGTATCAGTTGATCTGACCTTGAACTGAAGATGCCTCTTGGTGCCTCGTTTCTGTGGGTTACCCGAGGAGCTGCTTAAGTCAGGCTTGCCTCCTATTGATGACTCCTCTCAGCCTATGAATACGCTTTCGGTGCTGCTTCTGTGATCACAGCCCGGCTCAGCTTGAGCAAAGCCTGTGCAGCCTGGCTTGCAAGAGCAGGTGCACTGAAATTGAGCTAAAGAAAATCTGTGTCAGCAGGAATATCAAGAGAAGAGTACTGGAGAAGGGAGGGAGGCCTTAAAGAAACAACCACTACATGCTCTGAAGGTGCCCTTGAAACAAGCACATACTGTCTCCTATGGATGCAGGCTCACAAGAAAGCCCTGGCTAAGTAGACAAGTGCCACCAATGCCCAGGCTGGTCTTGGCCATAAGGCAGATTCCCAGCGGAGGCCCCTCTGTCCCAAAAATGGAGAGTGTTGCTTGATGAAGGTCTGTTTATTGGTCTAGAGTCTCCTGACCATTAACCAAGAAGGCTTCAAATTCTGCATATAGGTTTAACAGTAATCAAGACACTATCCTTAAAGTCTGCCCTGTATTGGAATCATTTCTACAGCATAGAGAACTTGTTCAGGATCACAAGGTCCTTCCAAATGTAAATGTCCATCACCTGCTTGCATGTGGTACTACTGTCTCTTGATGCTCACGGCCTCATGAAGTTTACTACGTGCAACCCTGACAAATAAAACTTGTAACACCATGGAGAAGGGAAGCTGTGGTCTCTAGGTTGTTTTTTCTTTGTTGTTGTTGTTTTTTGTTTTTTTTTTCTTCCATGACCATTCTATTTTTGATGAGTCCATTTGAGTTTTGATTAGTCACTTCCACCTGTGGCAGCCAGACAAGAGCTGCTCAAAGAGTGGTGATTACACACAGCAACCTAATGATGGCGATGCTGGTTTTCTAATGTATGTCAGGGTGCTAAGCTGTGTTCCACTGGCAGAACACACCTAGAAGAGACAGACAGACAAGGAAGAGTACTGCAGTATATTGCTGTGCTCCTCCCTAGATCAGCAGAAATGATGCTGGCAGAGTCCTGAAGAAGGTCTTGTCTTGGGAGTCTGCCTTTGCTGGAGCCTGGGGTTGGGGGATGCAGCAGCTCCACTGTCACACAGCGACGCTTTTCACATCACTTCGCAGCCGAGTTCTCTGAGGTCTTCACAAGGTGATTCAGACTACCTGTGTTTTTACACATCTCCAGGTGGTTATTTACCCAAAGTGACTTGCCCAAAGTGCGTCACCCTTCAAAAGGTGCAGCTCATCTTTGACTCCCAGGCTGCCATTCATCAAGCTGCAACAACAGACCCTGAAGGCAGGAGCCCTGACCACAAGACGACCAGTGAAAATCTCCACAAAATGCCCTGGAGCTCGTAGGATTTTCCTGCTGCTGGTGGCTCCCTGAGCAAGCCCAGGGAGGCTGTTCCCACAGATGCCAGAGGAAAACACACAGAGCATCCCACAGGGCTCAGGACCAGTGCCAGAGCCCAGCTGCTGCACAGGTGGGATGACCCCATTGCCAACACAGCAAAGAGACAAAGTACATCGAATAACTCATATGGGAGCTGGCTACACTTGTCAGATTACCTGTGCATTTGCAGAAGCTGGTCAACTGAAGCTACTCAACAAATCCCATTACACTCGGGTGCTGGGGCTCAGGGGAGAAGAGGTACCCCGAGTGCCTGGACAGAAGCACAAGAGCAGCCCAAACTGCTTCACGAAAAGATCTGAAACAAAAACTTGTCAGAATAAAGCAGTAATTGTGATGCTGAATAAAACACAGCAGTATCAAATGGCAATCAATACAAATCGAAAATGTGTCACTTCTGCAAAACAATGTTCCACTTCAAAATTGATCATTAAAAAAAAAAAAATTTAAAAGCCATTCATTGACACTAAACAAAACATCTGAAATCACACAACTGTCATTTGAACCTACACTTAAAGTTATTATGTGACTTGATGTCAGAAATGGGCATGTGTTTTAGCTGGAGGAGGAGGGGATGGCTCCAACCTAGCTGGAAGGGGATCAAAAGCAATCGCTCATGCAGCTCCAGACCCGGCACCAGGGAGCTCCTCCAGGTGACCGCTAAGGGTCTCTCTTGCTTAACAGGGGATTCGGCAGACATTCTCATCCCTCAGTCATGCTGTTTTCTCTTCCAAATTCACCTCTTCTGCAGCCCACCTGACCACCCTGCACTCCCTGAACACCTATCTGCTACCTCCACACATCATCTCCTCTCTGCACAAACAGACGCCAGAGTCTCAGTGGCCTCCAGACGAGTGCTCAAGGAGGCATCTTCCAGGCGTTTATGGGCACGCCATCCCACGGGCAATCTCTCCTGGGCAGGCAGAGCATGGACGGAGCCACAGGGACATTGAGCACTGCCCGGGATCTGTGGGCGCAGTGACAACGACGAGCGGCTCGCGGGCAATCAGGGAGCAAAGCGCCCGCGTGGCTCCGGCACCGCCGGGGAGAGCGCTGCCCGCCCTCGTGCCCGCCCTGCCGTGCGCCCAGCCCTCGCGCTTCCCGAGGAGCTGCCCGGCGGATGCTGCCGAGGCAGGGAGCCCCGGGAAGACGCTCACCGCGGCCGTGCCCACGCACCGCCTGCCCGGCCTCCCCGGCCCCGGTGCAGCCAAGCTCCCCAGTGCCACGAGGTCCTGCCAGGCCTTCCAGCGCCCCAGCCCCTCGGTGGCCCTTTGGCCCAGACCATCCGTGGCTTGGGCACCCTCTATAACATTTTGTTTACATTACTTGCCATGGAAATAGACACCTTGTCATTACTTCTCTGTTTGTTCTATTCCTCCTCATTTCTCCCATTCTGTTTTAATTCTTTTTCCTCTCTTCCTGCTCCTTTCTCAGTCCCATGCTGTCTCTGCTATTGTCCCCAACACTTTGAAGAGAGCTAAATTGTAAATAACAGCAGCAGCAACGCAGGGTGGTCTATCTATTCCCTGTAACTCCCCGCTACGATTTTTCCCTTCAACAGATTTGCTAGCCCCCAAAGATAGTCACAAAAAGAGAAAAAAGAGTCACAAAAAGGTTTTCAAAGACAACAGGGCTTGGACCTTGGAAAACATTTCCCCCGTGGATCAAGTGCAAGATCACAAGAAGAAGGTAAAAGCAGCTGGGCTGGCTGGCTGCAGAACAGAGGGCACTTGCCATGGCTCTGCACAGTTGTGGGGCATTAAAGCATCTTTGGAGCTGGCCAAGGGCTTCCTGGTGCTCCGGGAGCACCTTCCCGTCGCTCACGGAGCTGTATTCTGCAGGATACACAGACACCCTCCTGAAGGCCAAATAGGAGGAAGCCAAAGAGTTGAGTGGTGTTCACCTTTGGAATAGCAAACGTTTGAGTTATCAGCATTTCCAAGCAATAAAACAAATGAATCTGCTTCCATTCCCAGGGGAAGCAAGCAAAGTCTACTCCCCTATTCCATAGCGTAGAAGAAATTCAAGTGATTGATGGCACCAGAGTAGGGAAATGCACATTCAGCCTCTATTTCCAATGTAAATGATTTGCCACCTCACCCCTCTGCTTCCCGTTCCTTCTCGCACTCCCCACGTTCTGGCTGATAACTGCAAAACCTGTGCACCGAGGAGGGAAGCAAAAAGGGCAATCCTTGTTAGACTGCTCTTTTTTTTTCCCCTTCCTGTGCTAGATTCAAAGGAGCAAAGCCAGCACGTGCCAAAGAAAGGGCCAAACAGCTGCTGGGCGTGCAGCTCGACGCGGGGCCGCACTCCCAAGCCCTGCAGCGCGGCTCCGGCCCTGCTCCTTGCGTTGCAGAGGGCAAAGCACTGAGCAAGGGGGCTTTTTAAAACGCCGCGCGCTGCTGCAGGGCCCGGTCTGCTGCACGGGGAGGCCGCGACCACCACGGCGGGAGCATGGGGCCCACGAGACGCGGCCCTGCTCTTTCCCAAGCAGCTCAGGGAGAGGTGCTTATTTTTACAAAGTAGCCTCTGAGATCTTAAAGAGCCGATGCTGCTGTGGTGCCCTAAACCAACGAGTACGTGACCTACTCGTTCCCACTCTGTCCCTTGACCTTTTCCCATAGCATTCTCCAAAAGCAGCACATGAAAAATAGCCCTTCTCGGCTCTCCAGAGGTTTTGGAGACAGCATCAAAGCTCTGCGCTTATAAACAATCCCAGTGAGGCCCAAATGCCATTCCAGCCTCGGGGTCCCGGGATTTGCAAGACCCCAGAGGGGAGGGGGCAGGGAAGAGCAGCGCAGGGTGCCGTGGGAGGCAGGGAGCAGCAGCCAAGTAGCCAGGGTGGCAACACAGGGAGCTCCAGGGAAAGGCAGGGGATGCGATAGGGTTTATCCGCAGAGCTCAGAGGTTATTACATAGGGCCTCTTGTTGCTTCCTTCCTTATCACAGGGAGCTTGCTGAGCACGGAAGTAATTTACTGCATTGATCCTTCAGCCTAATCCCCCTCCGCTCCCACCGCAGCGCCGCAGAGCCGCGCTCGGGCACCTCTTGGGCCCGGCCGTGTGCCGGGCTGCGCAGGACAGGCCTCCAGCAGTTGCCAATCGCTGACTCTCCAGGATCTCCAGTCCCCACAGCAGCTGGGCAACCGAGTGTGCGCGAGCCCTGCCAGCTGCCTCTGCGGCCTCCAGGCCCTGGAACACCCTGATTCTGCAGGAAGGCTCAGCAAGCTCAGCTCTTCCCTGCTTTCCTCCCATCTGCAGACCTGGTTTCTCTTGGCAGAGGCTGCGGACACTCCTAGAGCACCTTTTACGGAACAACTGCTGCTGGAGAGGCTGCATAGCGGAGCACAGCTCTTCCTCAGGCAGCATCTTCAGCACAGCCTTCCCTGCGCCGCCGGGTCTGCTCGCATGGAGAAATCACTCATACCGCTGAACGTATCCAGTGATGTTAGCTGCAGCCAGGCAGGCTGGTGTTTGACCAGCTCTCCCCTAAGCGGGAACGGGCAAGTAGTTCTGCATGGCAAAAATCAGGGTCCCAGCAAGGGAACCAAATAATTGCACAGGAAAGCAGCATGTTCTTCAGCAATTCCTGCTCAGTGTCAGGTCCTCTAAAATGTTACTGTAAAGCAGTGGTGGGTTAAGGAAGGGAGCGCAGGAGACGGAGCAGAGAGAGGAGACGACAAGGCTGGGAGACTGCCCCAGTCCCCTAGGTCCTGGGGACTGATCTGAGAGGGGGTGAGACTTAGGACACGATAGCACCATCATAGGGTGGCATAAAGGAGAAATACAGCCGTAGGAATCCTTTTGCTGGAGACGTCTCTCAATTTAAGAACAAACCTCTCAACCTTACTTTGGTTCATCTCGTTCATTTTGTATTTTATTCGCGCCTCTTCTTCACCATTTTCCCTTTTATATAGCATCAGAAAAGCATTAACTCATGACTCTGTTCCATTCCACTGACATAATTGCTTAAATATCCTTCCTGATGTTTTGACATATATCACTCGGATGGACACTTAGAAATTTAAACCGTGAAAGCTGGAGGACATTTTAAAAAAATGCAGAAGATATGTGGACAACCATTCTGTTATTTCCACAGTATAAAGACTCAAGACTTCTGTATCTCTGCCAGCAAACACAGGAAAATATGTGCTTACTCTGCACAAATGTAAAACCGAGTACATGGCTTTTTAGAGATAAAACACGCTTTTACTACACATTTTGAGTACGCATGCCAGAACCCCTCTTTCACACACATATATTTAATGTGTAGGGAAGGCTCACAGGTATTTCCAGTGCAAAGCATCCTTTGGTTTCTATAGGAAACAAAAATACTCCTGGAGTATACGTTACCTGAGTACGCAAACAAAATATCCAGTCATTCTGTGTGCTAAAGATTTATGTCTACACAATCAAATATTGCACCAGTAGATCCATTTAGAATAAACTTGACATTAGCATATAGACAAGTGCTGCAAAAGGAAATAACATGCTTAATTGTTCAGTCTGGAAAACAGGAAAACAAAGTGACCCCTACGTACACACTGTATGTGCACAAAATACAGGCTGGTGAAAGCCCAACACCCAAAACAAACACACAGCAATGCCAAGAGACCTGTCCATGCATTAAGACCACGCTCAAGCGCACACAGACAGGTTTTTAACTCTGTTTTCACATGCACAAATGCTTATTAGAAGCACAAAAGCCCCGCATGTGTAATGAATCAGGAACCCAAACTACACGCTATGCAAGTCCCCAAAACACAAGCCGTGTGTGAAAGGTTTATGTGGCCCCGCCTGAAGACGCCTCCCGCGTGTCTTGCAGGAAGGCTGCACTGAAGCGGCTGCACGGCGCGGCACACACAAGCGGGCCGGAGCTTCCCGCCGGCCCCACATCGGCTCAACGCCCACGGCTCATTAACCAGGAGCAGGATTTAATCCTCTCCCAGAGGGAGCACCTGCATTGCTGGATTTAATTCCCCAGAGCTAACCTATAACTACGCGAGCTCCTGGGGAGCAGGGCTGCCAGGCAGCCCAGTGACCACACTAGGATTCGGGGTGAGGAACTGCAGCCTAGCGCCACTCTGCCCTCCCACCTCCCCGCTGCCTAAATAAGACACCCTAAACCCAAACAAATTCACCCAGCGGAACGCACGGGAGGGCAATGCCAGAGCAGCAAAGCAATGGCTTCGTTATTAGCCTGAAGGATGAGGCTCAACACGCTGGACCCTACTGAGTGCAGAGTGTCCTCCACGGCAGAAATTTTGGGTATAATATTGCCAGGAACCACTGCAGGCACTTGACTTGCACATCACCCTTATTCTCCACTGTCTGTGCAATACAGGCCAAACAAAACCCCAGTGACAACCAACTTAGAACAGACACATCCAGCGTGCGTTTGCACCTGCCTCCAGTAATGCCCATTTCTCTATGTTCTGATGGGACCAAGATGACTTAGACGCAGCTGTCCAAGTTGCACAAATTGCCACACACGTGTCTCCACTTTTTTTTTTTTTTTTTAAACAGTGAAATAGGATTTGCACCCTTAGTCCTACACTGCCAAAAATCAGTCTCTGCAAGAACAGTGTCTGTAAGGTATATAAAATTCTACAAACATGCACTGTATCTCACATGTTGGATGTCTGGAGCTGAAGGACCTCTTGCTGCTATCACAGTCCTGCCTAAGGGCTCAGGGATAGCACAGTCCACGCTCTGGTTCTGCCCCAGTCCCTTCCAAGTGTCCCTGCCCAAGCAAAGGGGGCAGAAATACAGAAAAACAGGGAAAATTTGCTTTACCCAGGTAGCCAAGTAGCAAGTAGAGCGAAACAGAACAGAAACAAAACAAATCAGGGGAGACTAATGAATAAAAATAACAGAAACACACTCTGTTTTTCTCCTTGTAATTTCCCCACCCCAGACAGCTGTAACGTGGAAAGTATTGAAATTTAAATCACACCTCAGTCTAACCTCAGCTGACAGGCTGCCGATGCAATAATCTTAGCCCAGCTATCTTCTCTCAGGGAGAACGACAAACCAACTAAAGGAAAGTGATAAATTTTCAATTTTATTTTAAAATATACCAGATGGGAGATTTTATTGGAGCCATAAATACGTCAAAAGCAATGTTGGTGTATGATTGGAGATTGCCCCCACCGAGGGAGCACCTCTCCCTATTCAGAAATGCCATCAGATTCCCAATAAGGGGCTCCAGTTAGACTGCAGTAAAATAGTCAGTGTATTAAACCAATGGAATTTCTATTTGCTATTTTTCTCCCCTCTGCCCCTCAGGTTCCAAAACGCAGGAGTAATTAGGGTGTGGGGGCCAGACCTGAATGTCACCAGTTTGGATTCTCTTTCTTGTTGAAATATGGCTTAAATGAATCATGCTTCCCAAAGAGTACTTGAAGCCTGAAGTTCACCTCAGTCAATGAAGCTTCAAAGAGCTTGCTAGGGTTTGCTTTCCTAGAATCCCAACCGGCAGATGTCAACTGAAGTTCAGCCTCAGATTTAAACCGCATTGAATTCAAGCGCTTAATCCAAGCCAGAGGTCAACCTCAAATTCTGGAAATAGCACTTGGCCCCAGTCCCAAAACTTCATCCCAGCTAAAACCAGATCTAAATCCCACGAGCCGTTTCCAAAACACGAGCTCCTTTTTGTAGCCGCTGCGCTTCTCCTTCCACCACTGGTGCTGTTGCAGATCACAGGCGCCTGGCAGGAAGAAGTCCGAGACTTATGTCTTTTTACTCTTTCAGAGGTTTTACCGACCAGTGCTGCCAGTTACGTTTTTGAACACATCTCCAGCCCCGCAGCTTCCTCTGGAAATCCTCATGTTCTCAAACCAATCAGCTCCATCACCACTGATTGCCATCGGCATGCAAACTGTCTCATTGAACCTTTGACACCAAAACTAAACACAAGACAACTCAAATGCAGCTCTAAACATACAGCAAGAAAGCTGTAGAAAAGAGCTGCATAATTAACAAGAGACCTAATACATAAGATATTACGGAATAGTCTCCAGTTACAGCTTATCTAACACAGTAACAGCACAGCAGAGTGGAAGGCAAGGGAGAGGCTTAAGCAAAAAGTAACTGCATATGATAGAGGCCTGTGGTCTTTGTGGACATTATTTGTCTCTCAAGAAATCAGAGGAGTCTAAGTGCTATTTTAGCAGTCTCTCCAACAGATTGATCATTTGCTGTAACAGGCTTTTCAAAATCTTTCTGAACACAAAAACCATCAAAACATTTATCACAAAATATCATCCTCCTACCCCACAGCCTCCAGCCCTGGACATGCCATTCATTGGTCATGAAGCAGCAGATGCATCAAGACAAGCTGAAGCTTTTAACAGGTTTTTGATCTGAAGGAGCAGATTGAAAGAGAAGCATCATACCCACCAGTTGTAAGTTTAAAATATTTTCAGTTAAATGTACTACACAGTAAAGCTGGCATTCCTCCGGCTTCTGCAGAGTTTTCAATGGGGACTTGTACAATTTGTCACTGATTGGCACAGGGTCAAGGGAATCTGGAGAAGTACAAAAAGCTGGGAAAGAATTCAGCTTGCAATAAAGTGCATTTGATAAAACATAAGCCCATGCTGAGGATATGAAAGAGGATGGCCTGGCTCTAATCTTCAGCTCTCAGGAGGACTCACTGAAAAAGCAGAAGGGGCCATTTCCGAGCACGTTTGAAATTCTACCATTTCCTACCCTATAACAAGCTTCAGCACCAATAACGCTTGAAAATCTACCATTTCCTACATACTAACAAGCTTCAGCACCGGTAACGCTGGGAGAACATAGACAAGAGTGGGTCGTCTTCATGGATTCAAGGTCCTGCTAGGAGATTTCTGTGATAGAAAAACCGCAGCAGAGCCCTGTGATGAGAAACAAAACAGTGGCCAGACGCTGTATACTGGTAACACCACTCTGGCTCTCATATATATGGGATTGGTTAGTGCTTCATCATTATTTTTCAACCTCGTGATGACACTATGAGAGAATGATTCAGTAGTGTCTGTAAGGTGCTGTTGCACAGCAGCACAGGAAAGCAGAGCCGCACGCTGTCCCGGGGAGCAACACGTCGGGACAGCACAGAGCACAACGGAGCTCCAGAGCCGAGGGCAGCCCCTCTGGGCGCTGCTGCACAAAAGCAGGAACCAGGGGCTGCGGTAACTTCGTTAATGAAAACGACGTAGGCATCGGGACCATGTATCATGCAGTTACACAGCACCTAAGCAAACCAGCCAGCAACTTAAGACTAGCAGCAACTAGCCAGCAACTTAGACTAAGCAGCAAATTATGATTAGCCCCAGTATAATTGTCTCAGAAACTCCCCACCTTTTTAGTTAGGCCAAAGAGCAGCTAATAACATATTCAAGCATGAAGATTTCTCCTTACAAAAGATTAGCCAAAGTAATTGATTAAAAACAGTCCAAAAACATAAGGATCTACGAATTTTGCATCCTTTGATCCTAGAAGGAACCAACCTCAGGCAGCTTGGTAAGACCCAGACTTTGATAAGATGCCTTTAGGCTCTTTTCCAGTTATTTTGCTACACTAAGAAGGTCTACTTAATTATTTGCATATACTTTACTATTTAACAAATCACTAAACAAAAGAGTGACCTCATTTAGGAATTAACTAATTAAATCACCTGGCAAACAAGCAATACCCAAGCGAGTTAGTGTTATCATTTCTCCAGGTTATTGGTATCTCTCGCTCCCAAGGCCTCCAGCACGGCCCAGGCCCCAGTCTCCCCCAAAGGCTGTCCCAGCACTGTGCTCCCAAGCCACCAAGGTCTCAGGAGAGCACTCTGCTCCTGCTTGGTAGCCATGTGACACCAGCTCCCCGAGCAGCCACGGGTATAACCTTTGGGGCATACACTGCTGCCTTGCACGGCGCAGGAGCAGCAGCCCATTCAGCAGAGCGCGACCTCCTTTCCAGCGTGTCACGGAGCATCCCTCCAGCGCTGTCACGTCATGCAAACTCACTTGTGCTCTTGCTGTCTGTCAGCCCTCAGGGAAAACCCAAGCATCAGTCCAGACGCAGAGCTGGAGGCCTGACTCGCTCACATTCATCCCTTCCTGCAGGATCAACACCAGCCACAGCCTGCAGAGATGGGGAACCAGCAGAGAAGTATCTGCAACCAGCCCAGCGTCTGCAGTCCGGGATCTCTCCTCTTTTTCCTCCCGCCCCAATCCTCCCTCCTTCATGCCAAGCCTAGAGACATGAGCAGACCCAAGGTTTCATTTGAGGCAGCAGCAACCTTATAAATTACACATCTAATTAAAATAACTATCGCAGTGATAACACCATCATCTGCAGTGTTTATGGGTTAATAAATTGTGTCCATGAATGAATATGGGCAGACTCATTAACTAAGCCAAAAGTGTGAGCCATTCATCGCTCCCTCAATGCCTTGAAAACCGGGGTCCCTCTTTGCCAGGGAATTCATTTTCATTTCCCTGCTCCAAGAGGGGAGTGGGAGGAGGAGGGAATTATTCCTCTCGCTCGCTTCCCACATTAGAGAAGCCCTGGAGGTTATTTAAATGGCAACTTCAAAGGAGTTGTATGATCACTCTGTTTACTGCTGTAGGAGTCTCATTTTACGCTCAGATTTAAAAGCCTCTCTGACTCAGAGGCAAACAGCCTCTCTTAGAGGTTCAGGAGCTTCGCAGACACAGCCCAGCTCAGGTGCAAGAAACTGGGGCAGGGGGAAAGACAGGGAAAAGATGCCCTTTGCCAGGGGTGCTGGAAGGGAATTGCTTTCAGAGGAGTAATGTCTTGTGCTCGACAGGGTGCTCTGGGGAGCAGGTGCTCACGCACACCGAGCCCAAAAGCTCCACATGGGGAGCAATGAGCTGCCTGCTGTGAGGCCAGTGCAGGAAAGGGATCACAGGCTGCTGCGTGGAACAACAGGGACAGTGATGCAGGAAGACAAGGGGAGGCTCTGTGCTGCTGAGCTTACGTCTCTCCAACAAGTCTTGCAGCTGCCTGGGCCCAGCTGCGACCCCCTGTGCATCCCTGTCCCCTTCCGAGGCGGGCGGCGGGGACACTGAGCTGGACCAGGCACCCTTGCTAGGCTCACTGACACACGAGGCAACGAAAAACACCCCACCTCCTGGGGCAAAAGGTGCATGCAATGGCTCCTGGTGCTCCCAACAGCTGATATCTCAGTCTGGGATTAAAGACTTGGAAGGGACGTGAGGTTTAGAGACAAGGTGATCCCTTCCCTACGGATCACACCTAGTGGGTTCAAGGAGCAGCGCAGCACCTAAGGGCAGCTCCTGAGCACCCGGGCTCCTCTCTTTGCATCTTCACCCCACTCCACTCCCCAAGAACCCTTCACACATGTGAAAGTTGTTATTTTTAAGGAGAAGGCCTATAGAATTTTTTTCCTCGAGAAGCAGACCCATGTTAGCAAAAGCCACTCTCTCCCATCTCTGCTTGTACAACAGCCCATGGCAGACGCAGGCAAGATCAAAGATCCCCTCCTCCCCAGGGTACCCAAGGGCAGGATTTGCAGACACGGAGCTGCTGTGACAGGGCATATGGACTTGCCCCTAAACTCCAGCTGGTCACAATTCAGAACTGTGAGTTTTCAACTAAATCTATGCATTTTTTTTCCCCCTCCATGGGCATAACTATAATGAAAATCTTCTGACAGAAAACCATTTTGACAATTTTTCTGACACATTCTCGCTAATACTGCCTACAGCAGGAAGCAGCGAGATTACATGGTAGAAATATCACCTTGTGGGAGAAATAGGCTCCAGGTAGTGCCAAGCACTTGCATATGGTTGAATACAACTGCTCCAAACATATTTCAACTTCTGCCTCCAACAGGATGGCAAATTATCACATATATATTCATATATATATATATATTTTCATTTGATACAAAGAAAGAACACTTTTTGAATGAGGATTTTTTTTCCTTGTCCATGAGAGAGAGAGAGAAAGAAAAAAAAAAAAAAAAAAAAAAAACTTGCTTTAATTAGAATCCAGGAACTAAAAGCTCTTTCTGGAGCAATTGCATCAATTCTGTTCCATTAGCCACCATTGCGAAGCCAGAACAGGAAATAACTTGATACATAAAGGAAAGTAAATGAGTACAGAGTAACAAAATCCTCTGCACAGAAGCAAGAATGCAAGAGGGTTTTATTAAGTTTTTTTTTTTTTTTAATATATATACATACATATATATATGTGTCTATATACGTATACATATGTATATGTGTATATACACATACATATATTCATCCTTATTTAAGAGTTTTATGCTTCTGCTAGTGATTTTAGTGCGTATGAAAGCACAGGACTGAGAGCAATAGCTAACGCTCCTGGCAAAGGTCATGTATTGAGGTGATAGGCAGGATTGAGATGTCTAGAAAAGGCAGATTCCTTTGCAAGCCCCATGATAACCATACATCCTAACGGACAGCCGCCCACTCCAGATGCCTGACAGGCTCTGTCAGAGGTGTTTGCTCTCTCCCAAGTTCATCAAGAACCTCCTTCCGCCAACCAAAAACCCTCTGGCTCTCACCATCAGCTCCATCTGCACTTCCATCATGCTCACCATTTTCACAGGTGCACCTGAGATGGAAATTGTGCTCAGGTCTTGGATTGCTGCAGCTGGCACATGACACAGTGGCTGGGTCTTCAAAGTCTTCTGAAAAAAAGAATAACTACAGGGAAGGGACATATGAAAAACAAGGTACCGCTTCTGCAAAGCCTTTCCATCTGAGAGTTGAATCTGACAGATGGGAGGGCTGTCCTCTGTGTAAGGCTCTGTTCTGGAAGCTCGGAGATGAAAAACAAAATGTAAATTCAACAAGTGAATATTCATAGAATGAAAACTTCAGAAGACTATTTTATATTTAGAAGCCTTTGCTTGAGAACATACCTCCCAAAATTAGACATTTAAACTAATGAACCGTCCAGACTGACATGAGCTCTGAACCTTCTCATCAGAGAGGCTCAGCAAGCAGAGCCTCTCGGGACATCTCTGGCTGATGAGAATTTCTCTCGCGGGTAGCAGAGCCTGCTCTAGGACTACCAGGGGTCTAATCTGATCTGTATTTTATTCCACCCCTTCTTCTCTTTCCAACTTCCTATCAAGATAATAAAAATAAGGTTTCTCATCTGTGATTTCCCTCTTGTGCAGGAGGAAAAAGGTCATTTTCACTGACTAATTTTCTTCCGTACACAGCTCTGAGATCCCAGGGTGATGACCAGCTTCCAAATGCAGTGCAAGATTTTGGCAGTGCCACCTCAGCTGACACACAGCACTCAAAGTAGCCCCGTCTTCTCCGGGCAAGTGCCAGCTAGTGCCTCATATGCTCCAAACCTCTGGAAAACAGCCATCTCCCAGGCCAGGGGAACACGCATCACACTGACCTGGGAGAGAAAACTGAAACAGGAGAGAGGCTAAGGAGTCCAGCAAAAAAGATACAGATTTTGGAAAGCAGTAAGTTTACTAAGTATTCAGGGTGCTGATAAATGACATTTTCTGTAATGGTATTATTTATTATTCAGTCTCTGCAGACAATGTACCCAGGTAGGATTCATTAATATAATAAAAATTGCTAATTTAAACTCAGTTAAACTTTGTAAAAAATAGTGTGCTTGTGGAACTTTATATAAATCATTTCATTTTAATCATGTATCCACACCAATATATACTTTTTTAAATGTGAAAATACGTCCAGGCAGCCTATCTATGGGCCCTGCATTATACAGGTTAAAATTCAACACTTTCATTATATTCATAATTCCTGACTAGTGAAAGCAGCCCACTCAAAAGGTTATTTCTGGCTCCTACACTCATGCCATTTATTTCCTTCTTCTCTTCATTATATCTTCCTGCACATTTCTGACTACTGTGCCATGCAAACAAAAAAGGACTGTTTTCAGAGCACTACATAAGACCTTTGCCATCTACTTGTAGAGATGTCATTTCTGCTTGTGTTCTTAAAGGCCACAGTTTCAGAAAGAATAATGGAAAAAAAAGATTTTACTGCAATATATAAGCAATTTTGGGCACATCCAAAACAGGGAAAAAAAATGTAAGTATATAGAAAAGTATGTATTACATATATATTGTATATCATAAGCCTATCTTACATCATAATAAAAAGACAGTAAGAAGTTACTCTCTCATCCTTAATCCTCTTCATTTTACATATATAAAGTGCCCATTGAAGGTAGTGTTATTAAACATCTATAGATTCCAAATCAGATGACACTGGTATTTTCTTGAGCACACACTCAGGCACAGTCCCCATCTCGGGCACCTTTCACACTAAATGGATTATGTTTACTATTACCATTTGCACTACGAACGAGCAAAGTGAATTGCCCAAGCAAGACTTGCATCGGTTCCTGTATTACCCTCATTACTGAGGTATTTGAGTACCTTTGGTTAGTATGCTGGTCAGACCACGTGGCCGGAGAAGTATCTACAGAAAGTCACACAGAAAGTCTACGGCCGACCTTGGAAATTAAACCCTGATTACCTGGATTCAGGCTCAGTCCTCAGACTCCATCATTTGGAACTGTTATTGCCAGAATTTAAACAACATGGATTGAACCTGGTAAGTATCTGTGACATAACACAGGCACATGAAAGAAAGAGCAACCCCTTTAATGGTGAAAGAGCACTGCTATTTTAGCTGAGGAACCGTATGTTCTTTCAGTGTTGCTCGGCTTTTTGGGAGTTCTGCTTTTCCCTAGGAGAGGCTGTGCGCAGAACTGATTACACACAGGCAGATGCTAGCAGGTACTGGCGGAGCCTAGGAAGAGCTGCAGAGCTGGTTTCAGCCTCCCTATAAACCGATCCCCCGTAGCTACCCCAGCTGCTGCAGGGCACAGCCTCACACCAGCAAGTTCAGCAACTAAATCTTCATTCATCTCAGTGGAGCCAAAACATTCCCTAAAAGTTTTGGTTCTACAAGACAGTATCTACCACAAGATCAAAAAAATGCCCAAACCAAATGACAACATACTGCCCTGAAACAAATTCACTCAGATACTTCTTACTGGTTTAGGGCACAAGCTTGTCCCCGAAAACTTTCCGATGCAGCGCTGTCCTTCCTCCATAACAGCATTAGCTCCATATCGTGCATTCGGCCAGTTCAGCTGAAATTACTGAACACAATTTCAGTACTAACCCTTCCCCACCTTACGCTTTTCTGCACCGCCCAGATCATTTTGCACCCCTTTTTTGTTGGGATTGCTGGGACTGAGTCTTTCCGCACGAACAAAAGGTTTCACAGGACCATCACAACCTTCCCTTGGTCAGGAACGGAGCAACTGAATGTAAGGAACTGTGGCCGACAGGACAAAGCCAACAAGAACTGAGCGCACTGAGCCTTGGCAAACTCTACAGCACAGTCGGATTAAAACTTCAACGCACTAACAGCAGTTGCCTATGAAATATTCTGTGATATTCTATTTTCTGTGTTACTGTTGTTGGTTGGAACCAAAGTCCAATTGCATTTGTAGGTGACAGTCACTTTCTAGGGAGGATCTTAGGCTTCCTGTCAGAGCCATTTATAGACCACATAAATTTCTTCTTGTCACCTAATGACAGAGTGATTTAGAGGCATGGAGCAAGCACCAAATGGGTAACTCCATGCAAGTGAAATAGCAAACCCCCAGAGTGAAGAAGTAGGGGGAGAAACGAGGAGTGAAGGTGAGAAGGGACAAAGATTATGTCAGAGCTGGAATGTATCAAGGCCACAGAAGACAGAGACCAAACCTTGCCTGTGGTTAGGCCTAAGCACACCTGCAAAAAATCAAGGGGTTGTATTAACCCAACATGGGATATTAGGTTTCAAAACAGATCAGATGATGCTATTTGTAAATGTTAAAAACATATTCAGTAGCATTTCCTGAGAGCAGGGAGACAACCCTCAAATTCACAAAACAGAACTACCACAAAGGCAGATGGAAGAGTTGGGATGAAAAAATATATAAACACACAAATGCGGCAAGTGTGTCCAGGCATCATCGTAAAGCTCAACAGGCGTGTTACAGCGTATACCTGCACTCGTCCTGCTTCAAATCACTCCTTCTGCAGACAGTAAGAGTACTGCAAAAATCCCAGAGAATAAACCGAGTTAACACCCCATTAAATACAGCAGACTTTCAATTCAAGGTAGAGACGTGCCTAGATTAAGCTACCTCTGCACAAGCAGACCCATGGGTAAAATACATCAGTTGTGCTGACTTCTAGCCTAAAAGGGACAGGAAGAAATTTCTGGAGATGCTTGCGTGTGAATTCCAGCAGGAGGGATTTCCATGCATTGGGAAAGGCTACATTCTTGGAAGCGTGCTGAAACAGCACACGAGACTCTGCCATAAGCATTCCCATACACTCCAGCAAGTGCCCCAAGGGAGAAAGTCAGGAATTTGCTACTTACCATATTTTATCAGCAACATTATATTCCTTTCTACTCTGCCACCAATCAAGATCTTGGCTTTATACCTTCAGTTCACTGACCCTGTCAGCCTCACCCTTGGAAATTGTCACCAGGGAGAATACACTTGTGCTGGGTTGGTTTGTTTCCTCATTTCACAGAACAGAAGATAAATTTAAAACGCTTATTCCTATAGTTACACATTTTCTAAATACTTCTTAAGCAACAGTAACTGTGGGGCCCTTCCAAATTCACTGTTCCCACAGTGATATTTGCTGTGACATAGTTCTACTAAAAGAAATTCTTTGCTGGGAGAGACCAAGTTTTCTCCTGGTTTAACAGGCGGAAACAACTTCATGAAAAGGACTGGGGACAGAAAGAAAGAAAAGCAGGAGAGGAAAAACATACAGCAAAGGGTACCTGCTCAGAAGCCAGGAATTAGACTGATTTAGACGGCCATGTGTTCACTAACAACCTTAGACGCAGAAATGGAGGAGGTTCTCTATAGCTAATTCTCCCACATCATTTCAGCGCAGGGTTTCACGAATTCCCGTGAGCCATAATGAAAGCAGGACACCTCCAAAAGGGATTGCCAACTTCCCCCCCTCCAGCATTCCTCTCCCATCCCTCGCTTGCTTTGCAAAAATTCTATTTCTTGTCAGAATCTCTATGTGAGCTCATCTAATTCACAGAAATAGATAAAAACATTCAGCAAGCAGAAGCTGGGTGGTTCTTGACTGTCTTTATAAGTCAAAGCAGCCCACAAGCGGGCATGGATATTCTTGGCTGGAATAAGATCACAGCGGAACAGCAACTATTATCACAGCAGCCTCGCTCTCGCTCCAGAGAGCTGACAGGAAGAGTGTGTAAATGTCAGGTCGTAGCAGGCTCCCAACACGAAAACCAGCTCTGCAAAGGCACCAAACTATGTAAATATCAACAGTTGCTAAGCTGCCATTACACGGACTTATGTATTTACAGCTTCCAGCTAGTAAGGAAGCTAGAGAAGAAATCAGCTGTGCTGATTTTAACATATCAGCCAACAGACAGCATCAGCTTTACCAGCTGGAAACCTTTATCACAGCCATTCCTTGCCATCCAAATGCCAACTTCAAGGACACACAGGCTGGGATCGTGTTTTATTTGCTGCGCCGGAATTCCTTGCAACACAGGAATGTTTGCTGTGCATCTTCCATCCTGACCAGCCCGTAAAGTAGGAAACAACAGGACAATATAGCAGCACGAAACAAAAGCCAATAAAAACAAAAACAAGCAAAGAAACTACAATCTGTCTAGAACAAAATCAGCGAGAATTGACTTAAATTTCCACACAGGGAAGCTCTCTGGCTCTGGCTTCCACTAACAGCCTTTTTCATTCTCATTTTGAGATATCAAGAATTATCATTAGAGGGCACTGCTTCCCCCAGCAGAAAAAGGATTCTTAGGAAGACAGAAATTTCAGACATCTGGTAATGTAGATTTACCACATACCTGTGAAATACTGAAACTAGGGCACAGCTAGAATTCCATTTTCACATTTGCTAGTTTTTCTGCTCAAAAGTGTTTCAGGAACGTATGGAACTTACAGGTCGGAGCCCAGCTAAGAAAAAAAACAACCATTGCTACACTGGCATTAGGTGAACACCAACTTTAGGAGCAACAGTTAGTTCTATTCCTTTAACTATTCCTTCAGGCTCTTGTTCCTGTTATCTTTACTCTACAAAATGCCCTCCTACGTTAATGGAGTTTAAGTGGGTGAGGGTAAAAGAGGAGAAAAATTTGAGGTGTAAGCAGAACTTGACAGTCTGCATTCAACATACCAGGGACACTCACTAATGCTAGTGTGCGTAAGAAAAAATACATCCTTCCCTTCTACACATCCAGTTCATTGTATGTGTTTGCAAGTCACATGCTTGTATACAGCCATATTTCTTCTATAGGAAGAGATGCTCTAGTTCTGTATAATGACAGTAAGGAAGTATTTCAGGAGAACTAAAGCTTGTTGATGACAACACCAGCCCTCCAGAATACTGATCCACAAGGAAAAGAGCTCATTGCACAGACAGCAGTTACACTAAGGAAGCCAAAACCCTTTTCCAAGGAAGGTGTGGGACTGCATTTCCAACCTTCCCACTCTCCTGCTCTCAGTCATCCCACAGGCCCGCACTTTTGTTGCGCTTCCTGCACCTCTTCCCCCAAGTCAGAACGGCTTCCCTCTCTTCCTCCAATACGAAAAGAAACAAAAACAACCCAGGCAGGAACTGGAGTGCTATACAGGAAACAAAGCAGCTTCCTCTGAGAGGATTGACAATACCAGCACCGTTGTTAACATTCATTCGGAAGGGTTAGAAGAAGAAAAACTCTGTTAATAGATAGGCCTAAAACTTCAGCTTGGGATTTCTTTGCAAGTGTCCTGGGATTAAGCAATATTATTTCAAATAAATTAGATGAGGGATTTTTTCACTTAACTAACAGTAGAACAGATTTAATAAAACTTATACTGCTCACATGAGACAGGCACAGAGACACCCCATGGTACTACTGCTGCGGACTGGTGTCACCTACATCCCCTCTCCAATTCCCTGCCAGCCAGATGTGCCAGTGGTGCCATTCAGCTGAATTCAGTGAAGCCAGACTCAGATGTACCTGCCAAGGCTTTAGTTGGATAGAAGCTCTTAAACAAAAGCAAAATATTTTAAATAAGAATTAGAATAAGACCCTGAAAGTTCAGATGGACCTGAAGGCATTGACAAACCTCTAGGGAAAAGTGGTAGTGCCTTTTACCTGCCAGAGCATGAGGTAGCAAAGGTACCAACACATCAGCAGTTTTTTTTTTTTGTTGTTTTGTTTTTTTAAACAACTTTAAGAGATAAGTTGTTTCATCACCAGAAGAAAGCACAGAGGTTCAATTTCACCCTTTCTTATACCTCAGAATAACTTGCATCTGTTAAAAATATGCCCCCATTACTATAATTTAATATCACTGGGATAATTTTTCGCCCCCCATTGCACTGCTGTCAGTCCCATGTTATTCTATGAGCTGTCAAGTATGGGGCCAAGGAAAGCAGCACCGGAGTCTGAAGCCAGACTGGGCAGGTATGTAGGCAGGGAATCAACAGGGCAAATGGCTGAGTGACTAGTACAGAGCATATTTAGACTAGACATATGCATTTTAGTAACTCTGGAAAAGTATCTTGCATATATTCAAGAGAATCTGCTTTTCTTAAAAAAGTTTTATTCACCTTTTAAAAGCTGTATTTTGTAGAAATTAGTCCTTGTGACTAACTGGGGCCTTTTTCAGGTATCAGTAGAAAATAAAGATTTCCTGTTCATTATAACCAGAGCTTCAATTCCTTATTCAAAACTTTCCTTTTCACATGGGTTTAAAAAGAGAAAACATAACAGCAGTTTGTTAGGGAGAAGCCTCATTTGGCGCAATGCACAGATAACCACACGTCTTCAGAAGACTTTGTATTTCCATCTCTCCTAACGCGAAACAACTGTTGCTCTAGTATTGCAAAAATAACTTGTCCCATGCTATCAGGTGAACTGCTGTAGCCCCCAGCAGGCCCATTCAGGATCCTACTGTCCTACTTATCATATAAATACAAAAGATACTGTTTCTTTCCCAAAAGCATGCAAACCATTGCTACATAAAAACCTTTCCAACATCAGCAAATTGTTTACAGACATTTACAGAGGAGTATGAGGGCTTAATTTCTACCCAGGTATACACCTGGGTATAAGTCTGCATGAAGGGAGATGCTGAAGGAGCATTCAAATAAAATAACATGGTTAACAATACGCAATGGCTTCAAATCCCATTCATGTAACTTAACTGCATGCAATAGTTTCAATATTCAAGTTTTTCTTAAGTACTCCTTTTTTTATTTCTTAAAAATGCCCCTGGACATTTTTCTTTTTATTTCCAGTCTACTGCACTGATGAGTGACAAGTATTCTGGGGATTCGAGTCAACTCAGCAGCACCAATCGCATGTACAAAGTTGACCTCCTGCCTAAATATTTCAGGATCAAGACCTTAATCTCTAGTTAAACTCACCATTTTCCCATGACCCAGTTCTGCACTCAGCTGAACAGTCTCTCCTCCTCCATTGTTTCTCTACTTCTCATCGCCACGCAGATCATTTCAAGTGTTACTTCAGCATGGCATTGAGTAATGAACAGAACCGGTAATATTTCAGTACTAAGTTTTACTTATTAGGACATGCATGTAAATAAAACCTAGAGAGTTTTCAAACTTCCCGAGCTAAGTGAATATTGCATTATGTCTACAAATAAGATGCAAAAATGATAAACTTGTGTTGCATTTGTCCTCATACAGGAGTGAGCCACGTGTAAAGTAACAGCCATTATATAATTCAGCCCCATCTCCCTCTCAATGACTCTGGAACTGTCTGCCACAGGCTAGCCAAGGTTCAGAGCTACTTGCCGTCAGTAACACTCTCTGCACTAAAGCATAGCTCAGAAAGCTTTAGAGTAGAAAGCTCTGTCCTAGTCTGATTTGTACAGTCACCCTTCCCTCTTGCTTGCCTCTAGAACAACACTTAGAAAAACCCCAGCAGCTTTTTGCTTGTCATTATCTTCACAAAAATGCTCAAAAAGAATTTCAACATCCACACTATACAGGTCTCCATGTGTTAGGTTATAGCAGTAAGGCAGGACAGTTATTCAAACTTCAAATATTCTTTTGCCTATAGCTCCCAGGCTCCAATGTTCATTTCTTCAGATACACAAACCCCCAAGTGCCTACAAAATAAATGATGGACCACCCCCCCCTAAACCTCAGAGCATGAGAATTACAAGTTTATTAATGTTGCCTATAAGTCAATAGTTGTGAAAGCTGTTACTTTTTGCATTATGTGTAACGGATGTGGTGCAATAGATGCAGCCAAAAAATGCCTATTTTGCCATTACGGCAAGTCTTGAATACGACCAAGATATTCTAAAAAGATAGAAAGAAAATTTCAATACCGTGAGCAATGAGGAAGGAAGATGAGGCAGAACTACTCACTGCTGTGAGCAAAAAAATTCTATGAGACACGTGAAGGATAAATGTTAACCTTCTGCAGGCCTGAGGGCATTTTCTGACTCCAAAGGACATAGCTGATCTGAAACAAGAGGTTAAAGAAAAAAAAAAATACACACCACAGATGTCATTTATGACTGCAAACACATTATTAAACAGGAATGTGCCTAAGAAACAGGAAAGAAATGATATTTTCCTCCTAAAATAGCCAAAAAACTTGAATCTCCCTCACTTCCCTTAACTGATTATTAGTCATGGATCCCATCCAGCAGCACTAAACAGGGTTTAAGAAATAGAAGAAAAACAGCAGAAATATTATACTGCGCTTGTAAATTCAGATGATTGGCCACCATCTGCTCCTGATGCCACATACAGCACTAAAAGGAAAAGCCTAGTTTCTTTCCACCTTGACTATGAGGGCACTGCTGTTTTGCTATACTTTTGGCAGGTCTATACCAGTTCTGATGTTGCCATCCCCAAGTCTTACCTAGCCACAAACACATAGTGGCTATGGTCACATAAAAACTCACTCTACATTCCTTTTACTTTTGAGATCTTTAGCACCTCATAACAGATCATCCAGAGTCCACCCCAGAGGATCCATAACCAAAGAACAATTTCTATAAGGCTACAGGACTCCACACCCAGCAAGCAAAAGGGAAATATGAGAAAATCTATTAGAGGAAAAGAAAATAAAGTTGGGAGGGGGCACAGTATGATACAGAAGGTTCCTGCAGGTAAAGAAAACAGATGGTAGCGGGAAATTAAGGAAGGCAGAAGAGGACAGTGATGTTAAAGAAAGCACAGCACAGGGAAATTCAAGTGCTTCTTAAGGTGACTCAAGCTGGGAAATTAGGACATGGACAGGAGGGATCCCAATAAATTTTTTTGAGAAGTCTCTGATTTTCATTCACTTCAAATAGCAGCTACTTCCTTTAGTGGTTTCAGAAGCAGATATACTTGAGATGTGGAGGGGAAGGGGCAGCTCTCCAACACTATTTGCACTCAAAGACCATCTTTGTATCAAGAGCTAATACACTGGAGTGCCGGAAGATGGAGTAGCCATTAGTTCTTGGATCATCTGACAGGCAGGATACAGAGAGAGCACTCGCCTACCCTCCTGTGAGAGGAAATTACAGCCTATCATGTCATTCCAAGATACATTAAAACACATACACAGTCATCTGAACGAGCTATTATAGAAAACATGCATTACCAATCAGAATTGCTGGAGAACACTGGTGATTAATAGGGAGTTGACAAAATCTCTCAGACAAGAAAGCCACGCTAAGTTAATGGCTCTTTCATTAAAATGCAGTTAAAATTGAATCAGAATGGATTCAATGTTGAATAATTTTAATGAAGCAAGTGTCAAACAAGCACATCAACTTCTCAAAAAACAAAAGAAACTCCAAAAGTTTAATTACAAAAACATTATACATAAAACTTGGCATCTCAACAATTCCAGACACATTGATCCAGCAAATGGACTCCATTTTCATACAGTTTTCTTAACATTTCTCTACGTGAAGGGAAAGCACTTTATCCTGCTCTTCTCATCAACACCCACTTCATATTTTTGTCAGCCAATACTGAAAAATGTAAACCAACGTGACACTCAGAAAAACACTGGAAAGGCAAAATCCATTTCATAGGGTTAATCAGAGGAGATAGGAAGCGTCTTAAGACAAAACATCATCTGTCATCTTGTTGATGAGCACAAACTTAATCTTTCCCCAGGTGCTTTAAGCCGGGTATAGCATCTCCCTCCTTTCTTCACAGGAAAAGGAAGAGATTTGTCAGTCTCCAGCTAATAGCATCACCTCAAATTTCTCAACCAAGAACGCTTACATGCTGCACAACAGAATGACATATTAGCAGTGCTCCATGAGCAGATACTTGTATTGAATTTATACAAACAGGGGCAGCCTGCAGCCACACACCTCGTTTAGAGCGAGTGTGGGTACTGCCTGGAATTGCATCCCACTATATTACATACCAGTTTCTGGAGTCTTCATGGGTTATAAGATGCCACAAACTGAATTTTAGGATCTTGTAAATCAACTTTTGGCTGGCAGTGCATTTTGGCCACTTCAATGAAAGTCCAATATCACTAATCCTGAAAAAGGAGGCATGCACAGAGCATGAAGGTATGGGTGCTTTTTCCTGGAGACATCATTAATCTGTAGATTTTTTTCCCCATACAATATTTGTTAAAGAATCCACTAAAAAGTCCATGCCAACATCAGTTGGTCTTCTCCACACTACAGAATGTGTAGATCGACGCAGCAAATCGTGGTTCTTTTTGGCGAAATCTTGCAAATGAGACTGAAGACAAGAGAGAGGAGTTTCCTCCTTGAAGGAAGACTTGAATTTACAGGGAAATCCTTGCTGCTTGATTACAGCAATAAGTCCACAAGCAAACAAAGACCTGACGTGCAATGTGTTGACTCGGAGGTGGCTTCACACAAGCACAAAGTCCATGTGAATCGCATGGGAAAGAAGAAACTACTTTTCAATCTTCAACTACTCGCATTACAGATACTTGAAAGCAATCTTGATTGCAATGCACTCAAGTAATGAAAGCCATCTCCAATTCATAACAGGGAAATCCTTAAAGATTTCTGAAGGAGAAGCAAGGAGAGTCATGTGGAAGAGAGTGCATTCCACTCATTCCTATGAAGCCCAAAGGTGTTCAACAAGTGCTCAAAGTCTGAATTAACAATTTGAAAGGAACCCAAGGGCAATGACTTGCATAAGCTGCAGCAGACAGGAGGTGCCTTCATCTTTGACAGGAGGTGCAGCGCGGCTTAGCAAGATTCCAGACTCTAGCATGCAAACTTCTACTCAATGCAAGTGAAAGGCCATTTAGGTCACAGTGGAATATAACATGCTGAATGCTACAGGCTCTGTAGGCTATACATTAACAGCAAGAAGGTGAAAGCACTTACGGGCTGCAGTTGAGCATTGTGGGCTGCTATGCAGACCTAGCTGCTAATAACCTTCTCTGCTATAACAACTCATGCAAAAATACACGTGCTGTTTCTAGACATATTGTTTCTCAGCGCTACAGTTTCAGAAGGGCAGAAAACAAATCCCCCTGCCCATTTCTCTTTGTATAGAATGAGATCAATCTCTTAAAAAGCAAGCAGTAACACCAAACCAGACTGAAAAAAAATGTATTGGAGGAAAGATGAGCTTTGTGGTTTTAGTCTAAAATAGAGATTTCTACTTTCCCTGCCAGCTCAGAAGAGCTACCCTTTCGCTACCTTTCTTGATTATCATTAACCTTTGCAATAGTAAAATGTTCCAGCAAATACTTTCAAGAGGTAACTGCAGATATTCACAGAAGAACAGGATGCACGTGCAAAAAGGGTGCTCAAAGAGAAGGGTGGTGGGAGAGTCTGTCCCGTACTGGAATCAAGTCCCAAAGCACCAATTACAGCCAGTTTCGGTAGGGAATAAACTCACATTTTAAAAGTCGCAGGACAACATGAAACGAAGAGTTCTGCTTAAGAAAAGCTTATATAAACAAGGCAGGCAGGTAGGACAAGACAGTGCGCTGAGGAAGGCTGCCTGCTGTGACAGGACACAGGTGCTGCTATCCAGTACTGCAAGTATCAAGTAACAAGATCAAAAGAAGAAAACTGAAGTGGGGGAATGAGTTCCCACGAGGTAAATGTAAAAAAAAGTAAAGGGCATCAAAAGACACAAAGCAATATAACACTTCAAAGTTATTACCACGATAAGTAGGCTGACAATTTCACAAACTGAGAGATTTCACCTCCACAGTCAGCCAGGTTACAGAATATATGCACCCTTACACCCAGAAAAGCTAATAAAAAATTGAAAATTGCACAGAGTCACATGCTCTTAAAAGGTTTACATAGAGGACAGTTCAAAAATGCTTAGTGGGTGGTGTCCGTGGCTTCTTAAGACCTTTCAATGCATTGATCTGTTTGCCCCAGTGACAAACCACAAAGGCAGGGAGCAGGACAAACCTGCAGATTCTGCCTCCCACCCCCAGTCTTTCCCTCATGGCTTCTTATTCCACACTGGCCGAAAAACTTTTGTAAAGCATCCCTGGGTCAAGAGACCTGCAGACGAAACAAAGAAAATAAGTGTTAGAAGACCACAATCTGTGAGGATGAAATAGGACACCATGACATTACTTTTGAAGGGTTTATTTGGAAGCATGGCATTAAAAAGTACAAAGAAGCGTACAGAGACAGAACTATGTCAGTATAGCCACTAATTTTATACCTGTGAATTCCTGCTTCCATCCAAAGAACAGGTTGCTAAATAAGAAACAACTTCCTCTTGCCACCATATACTGTATGTTTGCAGAAAGAAGTTATAGCATGCAGTACTGTTGCACTGTTGTGTTGAACAGAAACATTCACTGCTACAGTCAAGCAGCCTTTAAATAAAAGGTACTGAAGCCATCAAAAAAAAGAAAGCCAATTAAATTCTGCAATGCAGCATTTTTATAGAGTAATGAATATATATATATAATATATATTTTTATTTTATTTTTTACAAACCTTGATTTTGTAACATGTCTCAACCACGGGGATATTACTAGGTCAACAGAGACTACATTTCAGAAAAATTAGTGTATATCTTACGTGCATGTTAAGAAAGAGGCAACAGTCATGGCACTATAGGCTTTAATCAGATGGCAGCTCAAACTTTCTGTCCTAAGCTTTCCTCTGTTTTATAGAAGCCCTTTTCTTCATAGATTTGCAACCATTAAGCTCTTTTTCCATTTAAGATTGTGTCACAAAATACAGCAACTAACCCAACATTCACTTAGCACTGAATAGGCCTATGAACTACTGGAACATCCGGTCCAGCTACAAGCACATATCTATACCATGAAACCAGGGGAGTAATAACCATATTTTTAATTGCCTCATGCTGTTATGCTCCTGAAAGCCAGAAAGGTGTTGGTTTACAGTTTATTTCCACTCTAAGAGGAAGGATTCTAGAGGAAGAATTAGTTTTTCCAAGTCACTTCTAGAAGAAAAAAAAAAAAAATGGATTCATCTATAAGAAAAATGTGCATTTTAAGAACACAAAGCAACAATGATTTAGGAAATAAGAATCCTCGTGACGTAAGAATCAAAGACTTGATTTTAGGAGCTCTGAGCCATGATTCTGCTGGCAAGGTGTTTAAAGGGCAGACATCTATCTCGGTGCTTGGCATGCCTTTCTAATACCTGATTGCCGAGAAACTGCTTTCCCTCTTATGAAAATCTCTCAAATCTCCCCAGCCCCAGTTCTCTCTTTCTGAGCTCACAAGAGTGCTAATTGAAAACAGTTTTCAAAAAACGAGGCGGCCGATGAGCTTCTGAAAAATCCCAGACCTGGATCGACAAGCTGTTCCTCTTCACAAATAGCAACAGTAAAAGCCACTTCTTTATTCTGCTGGGAGCTCGGTCGTCTCTTAGAACCAGAGCCCGTTCCATCTGGCTGCCCTCTGGAAGGACAATGATCTTCTAGCTTAAGCCATGCTATAATGGGGAAAGCGTAATTAACTGTTCTGTGCAGTATCACAAAAGGTCAGAATCAGAAGGGATAAAAAGCTACGTCCTCGAATTCACAGGCGGCACAACTCATTTTATTTGCATTTCTAAACACGAACACACTGGAACACGCACAGTAAATCCCTTCATAATATACATCTAGAGAAAAAAGGCA
>VZSV01000137.1:479055-505988 GCA_013398735.1 Nothocercus julius
GAAATGCAGAGAAGCACAGTAATGCACAAAGACTTTTTTCTTTATTTGTTTCTCCATTCAGTCCTTGATTAGGGCTTTCTAAGCTGCTGATCAGAAACAAAAGTGCAGCACCATGAGCTCTGCAATACTGCATGCATAAACCTATGAGCATTAGAATCGCAGCAAACGCCACATCCAGCTTGAATCACACATCAGTGCTTCACTTGCATGTAAACTGTCATATCCAGAACAACTTGACTACAGGTGCTACAGACTCGGTGGTTTAAAGGTATTTTCAGTTCATAATGGAAATGAGCTCACCTGTAACCTCTTGATGCAAATGAGATTTCTCCATGACCAGGCCCTACATTTATGCAGAACTCTTCAAATTTACTTCACTTGAGAAAGAAACAATCTTCTACATTAGTCACCCTAGCATTCAAATGTAAATTATTGCTCTTCCTTTCCTACACCGTCAGTGTTCTCATTATTCACATCACACATCAAATACACTGAATAACAGGGCAAGTAGCTGTATTATGTCCTCATATGTATAAATATCTCAGAGCTAGGGAGGAGAATTTCAGAACCGTTAAGTGCAGTTAGATTTCTTTTCAACCTCATTTGACTTTCAGCAAGTCAACCTGCTCTTGTAGTTTTGAGGGGGAAAAAAGGGCTTTTTTTTTGGTTACGCAATAGTGATCTACACAAGAATCAGTGTCAGAACAAGTACCAGCTGTACAGAGTAGATAACATGCAAAAACAGCCTAAAAAAAAAAGAGCACTTACCCAACCACTAGCGCTCAAGCCGGTTTACCACCTCTCGGACCGTGGCTATGAGGTTCTCATTCTCCTGTGGGTTGGCCATAATAATACTGTGCAGCCTGTTCATGTACGAATCAATAGTTTCCATGGTGGGCGTCTCCCCGCTACCTAGAGTTAATATAAGTAAAATGAGCTAAGGAATATTTAGATGACTGCAGCAATTCCAAAAAGTTAGGACTAGCTCAGGACAGCTTGCGCCAACATGCAATAAAGGTGCTGCTATAAAGGTGCTCTTGCCACATATCACCTAATCTATTAGGCTCTGTAGAAGAAAGTTTCCACCTACCTCCACAAAACGAGTAGTTCCAAGGACAGCAGGACTAGTCAAGCCCAGTTTTCCATGGTTTGAATCTCATTGCTGATTATAATTGAAACTCCCCTCTTTTTGCTGGGCACTCAGAGTATCTAAGTGGATTCTCTGGCATCTAACAATGCAAATGCTAACACTGAAGCCTTTCCATTAATCAAGGAACTTATAGGTCCTGCCTTTTCTACTTAGTAACGCATTTTCACAAAACAAACGAAGGGGAACATAGACTGAATAAGCACTTTCTTGGGAACAAAACAAAGAGCAAGTGTATTTAACGCAAAAAGAAAGAAGGAAAAAGGAAATGAGGCTGAAGAAGCTCTGTTGATGCTAAGCATTCCCCCGGATTTATTCCAAGACTACAGTATCCAATACCAAAAAAACCCCACTCAAACAGTCCTACACTACAAAATTACAAGGCAGGCCATGCAACTTCAAAGTAACATTAGAAGTTAAATTTTAATTTGGATGGAGTCCTAAAAAAGTCTTACCTGGTAATGGGATTCCAGCAAAGCTGGTTGTGAGTGCTTGGCGCAAGGTCTCTAGATGCTGCTGCAGCACCGTGTTGCGGCTCCGCTCTTGTATCACATCCACCTCCAGCTTCTCCACGGCCGTTCGCATACTCTCCACATGCTTCTGCAGAGCCGCGTTCCTCTCCTCGAACTCCATGTTGGATTTACGGAGTTGCCGCAGCTCAGCTTCTCGTGCTGTGAACATCAGCCCATGCCCACCCCAGGAGTCAAACAAAACATCAGTGTGGTTGACAGTTAAAGCAGAATATTCTAGAGGGTCTCCTAAATCCTAAATTGATCTTTGAGAATAGTGTGGTTTTGAACTACACAAAACGCATCACATCATGGAGCTCTGATATTGCCTAGAATAATACTTACATAGTAGTTATAGCAGTTAATTTCTAGAGATAGGCAAATCAGACAACCAAAGCATGGCAACAGAAGTGAATAGAGCCTGAACCAACATCTTTCTGTATCTCAAAAGTTTCTTAATCCTTTGCTACTGCAATTGGAGCTTGGAATGGCTGGAAAAAAAAAAAGCCAGTGGTGCTTAAATGCACCACTTAAATGTTTTGGAAAACAGTGAGGCAGGAATAATTGCTGTCACAGCCATTGCATACATGTAGAGGTAAATACACACGTTGCCCAACTACACCCAAGTCATTACTTGAGGAACTCTCACACTGCCTTAGCTCAGCTGACACTACTGGGGCAAAACCTGGGAAGAAGAAAGAAGGCAGTCCCTGCAGGAATTTAACTTACCTTTGCTATGATTCAGGAACTCTTCTGTGAAGATCGGGATGTCAAAGACGGACCTCTCCTTTGTGTCTGCTTCCTTCTAAAAAGGAGAAAGAAGAAAAAATGTAAGCTAACATACTGTTAATGAAACAAAATAAAGACAGAGACTTAAAACTGAGGCAGATAAACCAACAACTGGACAGAAGATGGTTTTAACTCTTATTGATGATTTTAACAGAAGCTGAATGCTACGATCAAGAAATATCTGAGACTACTGAAATGTACTTTTTGCCCTAAAGACAATACACATTAGGCAACCACTGAGTAATTTTAAAACTTGAAAATCCAAATTCATCTGTTTTCTTTACCTTAATGGAAACCATTCCGCAATGAAACAAACGACATTCTCTACAGACAGTTTTAGGCTACATCAACAAAGAGGAAATAAACCAAGCAACATCCACGCCAAGTATGAAGGCTCTTTGTCTTTCATCTACCAAGGCTAAAGAGAAAAGAGCCGGGAAGAAGAACTGCTAAGAGAAAAACACACAACTCTTCCACAGGGTGCCAATTCCACATTTCTCCATTCCAAACCGCGATATGCACTTGGCCTCAAAAAGAGACGGGATCCTTCAAGGGAGCCATATCTTTTTCCAAAGATTTTTGAAGGATGCTGCCTCCAGAGAAAAAAAACATATGAACATGGCACAAAATGTAGGATTCTATGGGGAAACTTGTTTGCACAATATGTGTCATATTTTGAAGGGCTAGTGGGAGAAAGGAGAAGAAGTAAATACAAGTGTTTATGCTGCTTTTAGAAAACAACCATTTGTCCTCATCATGGCATGTGCGCATCAATGTGGGGATTACTTCAAGGAAGTGGCTGCCATCTCCTGCATTCTGCAAAACCTAACACTGCAAAATCTTTGCTCTTTAAGGCACAAAAGCAGCAGCATCATACAAATTGTGGTCAAAGGCATTCTAGAAACTTTCAAACCTGTTTATCTAATTTCCAGTAAGCCTGATGAGTTCAGCTATGTGAACTAGAGACTACCACTATCTAAGAGGTGGCTGCACTTGATGTGCAGGAGATAGAATACCAGTTTACAGCTCACGACTATAACAGGGATATTTAAAAGTCGTTTAAAGCAAAGGGACTCAAAGAAAAGAGGTACCATAACAACTGTTTTACTTCAAGGATTTTTGAGATTAAATTCAAATTTATTATTATTAGTGATACTTCAGTCACCATTTCTGCAAGTCAAATCAACAGAAATCAATGCCTACAGCCTGCATCATTACCAACAATGCCAATTTAAGCTGTATTTTTTTTTTCCCTATGATGAACTGCAGTAATCAAACTGTTACTTAATATAGGAACAGAAGTTAATCACCAGAGAATCTCTATAAATAGCAAGTTTTCAAACCCCTCAAATACCTCAGCTGGCAAAGTGCACCAAGAACTCATTCCTCCAATATTATTTTCAGAGCCAGAGAGAAAGTACCACTCTTAACTTCTGTCACTATAATAGAGGCCTTTGTATTTGAACATCTCAGGTTTTAAATGAAGTGTCAAATACGATTTGGTGCCTGGCAAAAAAAAATCCTGTTGTTTAACAATCTAAAGGGGAATTCTGCAACTAAGAGTTTCATATTGGTGAAGGGGCTGGACCAGGGTGAACTGAACGCCATCAACTAAGAGATGAGAGTAAAGGCAACTGCAAATGCTCATGAAGTCCTTACCTGAACACCACATTCATTTTGTCCTAACACCCCACCCCAAATCAGACAGAAATTAAGTTCACTCTGAAATCCAGGACATTAGCATTAATGTACACTAAACAGTGGTGACAGTTACGAAGCTGGGTTCAAATAAGTAAATAAAATATCCCACAACACTTGAAGAACAACAAGTCTAGAAAATTCATTATTATTATTGCTACTTGTCTGCCAAGAGGCACTGGCTGGCCCAGCAATGGCTCCTAGAGAGCAAGTGGTGGAGAAGGCACTGCTGATATTCTGTTTGCTGCTCCAGAGTACAGGTTCTTTAGGTATGAACTAAAGAACATTAAAGCAATTAGATGAAACCATTTGGTTTCTGAAAGGCAACCAAAAAATTCTACTTAACAGACAAATGATAATGAAAGCCATCAGCACTCTTCCATTACAGAACACATTACCTAACCTATAAAAGACGCTCTTGAGGGCTCGGAGATACTTAGACCACTCTAAGATTCACCTGGGATTGAAGTCATAAGGATATGATTACCTTCTCATTGAGAAGGCCCAGTCTGTTCAGGCTGTACATCATATTGTCATTCCTCAAATTAAAAGAGAACCAAAATTATTATTTCTATCTTCTGCCTTAAACAAGGCTGACAGCCTGGGAAGCATTTCTACCAATAAAGCCCTTCTCACTGGGTTATTAAATTGAGGTTGATTTTTGGAGGTTCCAGAACAAACTCGACCTGATGTTCTCAGGTACGTTTTCTGGTTGCATGCTCACACTACAGCAGTCATTTGTCTATCCTTGAAGGTCTTTGACATGACCAGGTGTAACACCTAAACTGCCTGGTGTGTTCACCAGCACCTCTGAAAGAAGCAACAGCAGAATAATGAAAAAAATTCATAATAGGAAGTTGAAAAATTCTAAGTGAACAAAGCAAGATTTCAAAGAAGGATGCCTGCCTTTGTGTTCTGGGCAATATCTACCTCACAAAGGTTGGAAGCCCAATAGGAATACAAAGAACTCCTCTGTAAGTGGATAAATGAAGTGTCAGATTTCAGCAATAACTTGTGTTTAGAAGGATGAGAGTCAAGACACACTGCATTTTTTTTATTCATCATCTGTACAATTTAAAGGATATGCAAATGTCACGGTCAATGACCTGGCACTTGTACAAAACCAGATTATTAGGAAAGCTTACAATTTAGGATTAATTTAGATTCAGAGACTGCAGAATCAAATTTTAGGGACTGTGCACCTCAGGGCTGGGAGTACTGCCTGTAAGAGTTAATCAAATACATGAAAACCATGCTACTAAAGCATTTTCCTGGAAACAAAACGTACTTGCCTTAAGGAAGACAAGAACAGTGGTACCCTCTCAGCAGTGCACTTTCTTGCCACTATTGTTATGAACCCATTAGCAAGCAACTTGATTGCTTTCCCAAGGGGGGAAAAAGATCATCAAAGAAAAGAAAAAGATCTTTCAGAAAGGCCTTGGGCCTACCTACTGAAGATGCTGTGTATAGACAAACAAGATTTTTCTTTTCCTTTTTTTAAATGTAATTTATCGGTAACCATGCAAGAAGTTTTGTGGCCTTAAGAAAGGCAAGGAGAGGCAAAAAGCTTCAGTGCTTGAGGAAGGGACATGGCATAGACTGCCAGGGCACACCAGGTTTATGACAGGTCTCATATCAGCTGAAGCATAATCATAACCCCAGACATCATTATTCTTTTCTAATATTTATGCATGCAAGGGTGCACACGGAAGGTGGGAGGTTAAACCAAAGATCTCCCAAGAATTTTAGTAGCATTCCATGTTTTCTTCTCAAAGAAACCACACCATTTACTCTGATGGAAAACACCAGTACCTCAAAACCACAGACTAAAGACTTTAACTACCCTTGAAAGCTTTATCTAGGTCTCAAGCTATATTAGTTCTACCTAGATATCTCCTTACCCAATAACATTTATTGGGTAAAAAGTGATGGTAGGAGGGAGAATTCAGGCTTCTCTGTTTTGAAAAGCTGCAAAGGAAAATTTTGAAAGTAGACCCTGTAATAGAACAGATTCTTAAAGTCCCAATTACACTCACTCACACTCACTGATTTAACAAAAAAAAAAAAAAAAAAAAAAAAAAAAAAAAAAAAAACAAAAAAAAAAACCACACACACACACCACGTTTCAAAATGCAAACCACAAAAAAGATATTCCCTTCAGTCTCTGTTTAAGTATACTCTTTTGATTTTCATCATCCTAATGTGAGTATAACAGTATTCAGTTGCTTCTAACTTAAAAACCTTATAAAAAGGGGAAGAATGCACAGTGATTTAAGCCCTTGTTTATTTTATCAGCTGGCATAAACTTTCCATTGATTTCAGTAGCAACCTTCTTCTGAAGATCCACCTACTAATGTGCAGAACAAGGAGGCTTACCTCATGATCATGGGCTGGCTGCCTTGCTCCATCTGGAAAAGAAAAAATAAGAAAGAAATCCCCCAAACAAAAGACAAACAAATTAAAAACAAGTAGTAAAGTTGCCACACAACCACAGTCACACAATGAACAGTTATAGATAGAAAACTTGTATAGCTTTCCTAAACTCATGTGTAAGTAAAATCCACTTTGGATGCTTTGAATTTACTTGCTCTAGTGCAACATAGCGGCAGTCATGTCTGTGTAAACACAGTTACTTTACAATAGTAGATGCAAACACTAAAGAAAACACATTTACTTGGTAACAACCAAAGGCTTTTCATGAACATGAGGCTATACTACTTGCTGGTCATCTTGTTCTATCTAAGGACAAATTTTTGTTCCATTCAATACCTTGTCTGTGCGATTTCCCTTTTTGTCTGTCCTGTGCTTTCCTGCTAAAGACTTTGTAGGCTTCAGTCTTCTGATACTGCTCCAGCTCCCGCATGTAACGCTCCTTATCTCTATCTGCTTCATCAAGGTATCGCTGAAATAAAAAAGCCCAAGAGTTTCAGGGAATTTCCTCCCTTTCAGGAAGGAGGCATGAAAAATATCTTGTCAGAGGAACTGCTGATCCATCTCACCTATGCAAACAGTAAAGTAGTGGAGAAACAATGAGAATGTATGTGAGATGCAGCAAACTAAGAATTCTGGATAAAACATTGCTGTTCTAGTGTCTTTTTGTCTCTATTTTATCAAAACACCATCCTGCTAACTTTTTGTTTGCTTGTTAGACCTAGAAGCAGTCAATTGCTAGGCTGCTCAGCTTAATGCTATGTATATACTGTAGAGCACATATTTAAGAATTGTGTTTCTGTGGCCGTGATCAAATGCTGCCCTACAAGAATCCCTTGTTAACAGGTTACCATTTAATACTCAGATCTGTAGCAATGGGATTCCTGTATGCACTTGCTTTCAAACCCCACAGGCAAAACTCTACCACCTCACCCTTTTCCCCTCATCTGAGAGGTACGCAAAACACTGACTACTCTAAAAGAAGAGCTGAAAGAACAGAGCCTACGAGGTTCTATCAACTGCTTTAATCTCTGCATTTACGCTAAAAGAAATCATTGTATTCTAGCCTGGAGGAATTTCAGGCAATTGCATAATAGAACAAGCTTAATTGGAGAATATTTTAAGGATACTGATAAACTGAATATCACTTAAGAAGTGGTCAACTCGGGGACCAATAGGATTTTTCCAAGGAAAAGCTGCCTTTCCCACCACCAAGAGTTCCCCTCCCCATTCAAGTTTAAAACCCAGAGGAAACCTCAAACCAGAGCAAACCTTAAGGTCTTGGTATGGTTGCTAATCTTCATAAAATCATCAAAAACCACTTTGCACTCACACATTCAGTGCATTTGGGACATTGTGTCTTGACCCTGTGGCAGTCACTAATTCTATTCCAGATCAGGGGCAAATTGGAGGAAGTTGGGTTTGTGCTGCTTCTGGACATTGCTGGAGATGGCAGGGAGGAATTATGGAAAAACAGAACGTGCTGCTGAAAGAGTGCAGACAATGAATGAAGCAGCCTGCAACTTTTTTCTTCAACTTGTGCTTTGAACGGATTGTTCTGAATCAGTAAGAATGAGGTTATGCTGTGCTAACTGTAATTAGATGTCTCAGGTTTTCTAGTACAGAACTGTTACCTCCCGTATTTTCCCATATAGGACAACAAAAGAAGAATGATTAATCATGTGTGGTTCGCTTTAGGGCTACAGCAAGGTAATGGCTGGGTAGAAAGTTGGTCTTTGGCTTTTTTTGGCACAGGCAGTATTTGGCTGCCTCAGCTGAATCAACTCATCCTTATGCTGGACAAATGCAAAGGGAACCAAGCAAGACTACTGGGCTGGAACAAGGGAAATGTGGGACTGTTTCTCCTCAGCTGTCACATCAGACAACTAGTTTGCTAATTGCTGGGGACCAGCCAGGAGAGAGCTTTACACATGCTTGTCCCATGGATTATTAACCCACACAGGAGAAGAGTACTGCCTTCAGCTCCACTGTTTGCTTTAGGAAAATAATGACTTTATAGTCAAAAGCAAGCTTAGTCAGCTTTAACAAGAATTTGGGGTCTGTCCTGTTAGAGTTAACAGTTTCGAGTCAACAATGCCCCTTCACAACCTTAATAAAGACTGGCAGGAAGACTAGAAAGAAACCAAGTACTTGGCAGTCCTTCCCCGACTCACTACAGGTTACTGAAAGTTATAGGTTAGTACAGGCTCCGTGGCCTTTTTTTTTTTTTTTTTAAAAAAAGAATATTTAAAAGGCTGCACATAGGAAAAAAGGGGATTGATTAAATGCTCTAGGTTGAGAAACTGTCTCAGAGGCTATAACAGTATCTTAAGCAGGAGAGGAATCTTTTCTTCTCTCACTTCCCCCTTCTCCCAACAGTCAGCAACAGCAATTGCACTGCAGCAAATCTGGTAACAAATCAGTTGGTTCAGTTGACGCATTTTCCATTATGGACAAAATGGTTGTCCATACACTGTTTTCTAACATCTCTAACTGGTATTCCATTAACTGACTAACAACAACATACTAACAAAGGCCAAGTCTCTGCATTTTTAGATTTCTAATAAAGGCTACAAAGAGTAGCTACTTAATTTCTTTCAGTAAGATGTCCTTTCAGGTGCACTTGTGTTATTCTAAGATACCAGATATTTATATTCCTTGATGCGTTTGTAAAATAAACAGAAATTTAAAATCATTTGAGCAGCTCTGAAACCCTGCTGAAATCTTCCCAACTGCAGTGAATGAACTCCTGCCCCACTGTTCTGACAGCTCTGGCCTTCATAATTCTCAGCTGTATCTGGGTTAGGTAGAACAGAAATTCATCCCCATAAATCACATAAGCCACAGGATATTTCATTACAGCCTTCCCCCAAGTTCCGCAGTACAACCTTGCACTATTTAGATTTTTTCCAAGTCACATCTGGATGAGCTGCTATGGCCTTACCAGCGTTCATTATTTGAACTCTGGAGGACCTGTGCACCATATTTTTAAACATATTCCTAAAACTTCAAAAGTCTATGTTAACTTCCTCACTACACAATATTGTTTTTTAACAATAATGATATTCCAACAAGGAAAAGGGAGTTTAATGGTACCCGTTTCTCCTCGGGAGGCAGTTTACTCCATTCATTGCCCAGCATCCTGGTGATCTCTGGGAAAGGAACTTCAGGCCTCTTCGCTCGAAGCTGCTCCCTACGCTCATTCATGAACCGCACATACCCTGTGAGGGGGGATTTGGGGGCATTGCTGTCCCTAAGGGGTTTCTTCCTCTTTCTCCCTTTGGCCCAGCCTCCTCGTTTAGTTCTTTGCTGCTGAAAAATGAAAATGGAAGAAAATTCAGATTGAAAGAAAAAGACCACCACCCCTGGAAGGAACAAATATTCATGTCTCACACATTTTCATCAGGAGTACGTGGCTACAATACATCCTGCCCGAAGATGCCCCACTTCAGACCTCACTTTAGAGCAACCCTGACTGTTCTCTAGCCAAACAAATAAGTCTCCTTGTGAAAAGTTTTTGTAGTATCACTCCTGGTCCACTAGCAGAATAAAGTAACATGAGCAGCAACCTCTATGTGTAAAACCAGGATACTAAGAAATAGTCTAAATATACTGAGGATATAAAATGGAGATAATCATCCTCTTTTTCTGGGTAGAAATAACATATCAGTTACCCCTTTTGTTTCCTATCTTACTCCAATAGTGATTCAGACTCTCCTCAGAAATCAGCTCAGAAAGAAAAGTCACATCAAGCTATTAAGTTTGTACTGGACAACTAAGCAGTAGCATGTCACAGATTATGCCTGACCAGAGTCTAATATCAGTTTATGCTATGGACCATGAGGAGTGATACACTTCATGAAATTATTATCTTTGCTAAAACAATTGCAAGTACTATCTTTGTTCTAAATCCCTTTTTCTTTTGCGTTTGAGTCACTTGTCTCAACATCATTTTGAAAAAAAGTTATATACTACCTACCAGTTGCTACTAATTTATTCTAGTTGGAAGAGATTCGGAAGGAATCTTTTAACTATTTGAGCATTATGTGCCCAAAATGCGTGAGAAGACAATCATTCTATACACTTGCTTCCCCCCATCTCCTTTTTATTTCTACCAAATACGTCAGAATTTCAAAATAAACGTCAAAAAAAATTCAAAGAACTTTGAAGAAGTTGAACATCACCTCCAATGAAGAAAGCCCTAAGCAGGGAACACTGCGAGACTTGACTTGCCTGTGGCACAAAGCAAGTGCAAGGGAGTGACATAACTAACACTCATCTTCCAGGCTTCATAGTACTACTCTAATCTCTGGAAAACACTGTTTTCCTTGCTATAAACATATATACAGCTATTTCAGTACTTCTAACTTCTCCCATAATCAACACGGTCCCTCCCCATCATGTTATTTTTGGTTGCCCTTCTGGATTTTAACTACAAAAAAAGTAAAAGGACATCAAAGCCGAAGACAAATAGCAAGAGGGGAAGATCAAATTTATCTATCAAAGAATCTAAATCATTTTCATGTCAAACTTTAGCTACTTCACCATTTAATCACCAAATATTGTGTGTGAGAGTACACAGGCAAGTCTAAAGAAGAAAGCATAACACTTCTAAAGACATTAGTCACTCCCAAAAAGCATAACAGTCTCTCCTTCCTGCCTCAGAAGACATGAAATAAAATGTGGCAATGGAACATTCAGTTTTCAGGGGGAAAAAAAAAAAAAAAAAAAAAAAAAAAAAGACAGTTTAAGTCATGGGACTCTGCTGGCTAAGCCAGGGAGATGTGTGTTTCTTTGTGCAGTTCAACTTCTAGCTTTCCTTTGCTATCTGTGCATGGTTATGCATCACACGAGAAGACTAGAGGATCAAAAGATGAAAATGGCAAATGGATGAATACTTGTGATCCTATCAAAAAAAATCTAAGCAAAAGGAGCTATAATGACAAAACTTTGCACTTCACTGTTTTAACAATATTATTTCACCTTACCTCCTCCTCAGGCTTCGGCTCTGTGTTTTCAGCAGTATTAGAGGACTCATTTTGCAGTTGCTGAGCTTGTGACAAATCCTCCACTAAATCTGGGTTATTCACAGACTGCGAAGTTCCACCACTGAATGAACTCTCAGAATGAGCTAACCTGAAAAAGCACATAATAGCGAGAAAAATTAAATCGCATTGCTAAATCACTTCCTCTTGTCTTCTAAAACATGCAAAAATATTGCAAATATATTCAGTTCTAACACAAGCAAGAAAAAAAAAAACATTTCAAAAACGTCACTTTTGAAGAACCATCAACACCAGATCATTCCATCTACGCAAGTGCTGTAAGCACTTACCATAGTTGCCAGGGACTTCCAAACACCCTTTGAGTTTTAAAATGATATCTTGTCTAATTTTTAAATAGGTCTTTGATTACACAAATAAAAAACTGAATCAGTAAGCAAAAGCAGGAATCTACCCCAGAAAGAATTTTACGTGAAAGGTGCTATCTTCAACTAATATATATCCTTTGGATGCATTTAATAAATTCCTCCAGAAATACTCCTGAAGGATTGTGATTGCGTATGTTTTTGAATGGAACTTCATTTGATACGAAGTCTTGTTGATCTACATGGGTATTTAAAGCACAAACATGACTAGATGCCTGCAGGTGCCTGAACAGTCACTATTTAATTCCGTTACAAGGTCTGTATCAATCCACCACTATATGAAGGGCCCAGTGATACAGAGGCAGAAAGTCAAATACGCACATATATACAGGCGCATATCTGGAGGTATAAATAGATGAGTAGGTATTTTGGGACAACTATCTCCTAGTCATTCTAACCACTGTGCTCCATGGATAAATTCCTAACAGAGTTTAGGACTCTTGTTACAGATTCTAATCCCTTAAACCTGTTGAAGGTTGCCTGGCTTTAGACAGTTCCATTCATGAAAATTACTACAACATACGCTTCAAATCTATTGTGTCTGATTATTCATAGAGCTGCTTACGTACAAGACAAGCATCTTAAATATTCAAAATAATTGTTCCCGTTAATGATGCAGTCTATAGCTGTGGAAAAGTGAGGTATAACCACAGAATTGTTAGCTGAATGCCTACAGAAGAGTTTGTCTTTAAATAGGGAAAAGAGTATCTTCATTATTCAGTACAATCACCATTTGGGACATAATTACTGGTTAAGATACAAAAGCTGGAGAGTTCTGGGCCTGACTTGCAGATATCAGATTGAGTTCACACCACTCGCAATCAGAGAGAGAGGAAGGAAATACAGCAGGCAGCCTACCATTAAAAGTTAATTAAATTTGATGTGTCAGAAAGAACATGCAACAATGTAGTTAGATTCTTTCAGAATCATTATTAAGATCTGAAGAGGGTTTTCAGCTTTGCTGTCTGCTGGGTAATAGAGTTATCCTTTAACAAGAAAGCTTTCTAAACTCCATATATGTATAAAGTTCAATGAAATGTAGCCATTTGCAGTGAAAATCGATGAAAGCTCATCCAACACATCAATCCCTCCTAAACCTAACTCAAATGTGAATGTTACCTCGTTCAGCACCAGAAAAGTCTGGAGTCCCAGATATGCAGAACCAAAATCAGACCAGTTTGAAGTGAGCATCTCTGCATTTATTTCTACAGGGTTCTATCTGTCCACAAAGTTTGAATTTTATAGCCTGGACAAAAGAAAAATGCCAAGTACCAAAGCAAGAAGCCCATGTTCCCCCTAAAAGACTAGGTTTGTTAGCTTTTCTGGCTACAAGAGGCCACTTTTTTATGCTCTTAAAACAGTCACCTAAAAAATGAAAAGCATTAGTTTCTCAGCAGTTTTGGGAGATCACCAATGAGCAGTATATCATTAATAGAATGATCTACTCAGCAGGGACCACTATAGCCAAGTGATATACCCTCCTTCTCTGCCCATATTACGCTAAATCTCTCCAAAAGACTAAAATTCTATGGAAACAAGCTTTTAAAGTTAACAGGGATGTAAAAAGAGTTTGACAGTTTTTATTCAGTTCAGAAGCAGCCACGTTCCTCTTCATGCAAGGTCCTAGGTTGTCATTATGGCCAAGGGAATGTTTCTGCGGTTTTCCTTCCTCTAAGGAGTTTCCTTAGCATACCTTTCTTCCCACTGAAACAGTTTCCCTGGCAAATCTAGACATGGGGTCTATCAGACAAAGCTTTTTTTTTTTAAAAAAAAAAAAAAAAAAAAAAAAGTATTTGCTTACCCAGTTACAGTAATTTCACTACCTTCCTTAGATCCATCTTCGTCCGCAAAAAGCGGAGGAAGGCCAGAGCCAGTCACCAAGTTCTCCATGCCTCTAGTAAAAAAGAGGAGGGAAAAAGAAATTAATTCTTTGCTTCCTGTAAGCAGCACATCCTTTTACACATTATGCAAGTCTAATTTACTATCAGCTCAGACTCATTAGCCCTGTTCATTAACCCAGCAGCCACCAAGCTAGCCAATTTCCCATCTTTTCAACTTTGAGGTTTTTTTCAATTCAGATCCACAATTTTTGCACATACCGTGTGCTCCTCTGCCACTGCACTGATACCTCAATACATTTGCAGTGAGAGCACAGAACGAGTTTCCTTTTCCACTCCACAAACCAACGTGCCAGTCAGAGCCTGTCGGGTTCAGGACAGAGCCTACAAGCAGCTCACATTAAGGTCAGAGGAGGAGGAGGTCATAAACGATGCTTCACCCAGAGTTTACCTCTGAGACCAGGGCCAGTAACACACTGTAGCATCCCAGTTCCTCCCTGTAGACAAGTTTACATTCACCATATAATCAGCACACCACTATACAGATCTCACTTCTAATCTACCCTGTTGTCAGCCTAGAAATGTTTCACCACGCATCAGTTCCTGCACCAGCCCAGAAGAAACCTGCAGCTCCCCTGAATCTTCATTTCAAGGCTGCATTTGCTAATTGCTTGTCCATATTTTCACAATATAGCTGTACACATAGTTGAGTGTTATCCCTAAATAAGACTATGCAATACTGGTCGCTGGATTATTTTCAATTTACAGACTTCCATTTAAAAAAACATAGAAATAAGTAATAACTTACTTGAGGCACAATGTAACTTCTCATTCAAAACAAACTAATCCCAAGTTGGAATCCATTTCTTTGATATCCCTGTTGCGTTTCATGAATATTTGATGTGCGAGGTAAGAAAACCAAGAATAATGGAACTAATTCATCCCCTTTCTTACTTGAAATATAAAATTTCCCCCTTCATAATTTCAAGAGTTTTTTTTTTTTTTTCCTTCCTATGAGCAGAAGTAATTACGCTTTCTTATGTTTTATATCTCTTGCTTGTGTCCCTATCACAACAAACACCATCATCCTCCTCTCTCTATTTTTTAATAAACAGAGCACACTAGAAGGGCAGGATGTACTGGCTTGGGTACCAAAGTGGTGAGGCTCAAGGAAAAGCAGAGCATTTAACTGCCAAGAGTACTACTTTCTTCAGCTTTACCAAATCTGACATCCTGTTCTGAGATTGCGAGCTCTGCTCTTCTCAGTTCATGACTCACTTTGAAAGCACAGGAGTACTTACTTCCTTTGGTAACATATCATCTCTGCACCTTCACAAGTTATTACGGATGTTAGAGGCCTCACTAGATGATAAAAGAATCACTCTGATAAGTCTCCAATTTGTTCAGCTAAGCAAACATTCAGGTAAGGCTCACATGAGCACATCAATTGGAGGTCTAACTCACACAGGCATTGAGTCAATCTAATTCCCATCAGAGTAAATTTAAGTTTCCAAACAAGAAATCTTTCTTTTATATGAAAAAGGAAAATGCAAGACAGGAGAGTTGCTACCTTCTCTCTATCTTTTTTTTTCAGATGACATCCACCTTTCTCTCTTCTGCTTTTCGAACTGTTCAGATCTTTGGATAGTCCTTAAGAATCCCATCACTCTGATCCCTTATCTAGAAAATAATTCAGACTAAGCAGGCTGTTTCTAGGTAGCACAAACTTGGACCTAGAGTAGAGAAACATCCTTTTTCATGTAAAAGGAAGACTCAACTAGGAAGGAAGGATATTGAATTCCTGCTCTAATACTATAAATTGAGTCTAGTTTTGGGATCCCAGTACAAGAGAGATGTGGCAAAAACGGAAGAGAGTTTGACAAAGAGCTGCAACGTTGGACAGAGGCCTGGAGCATGCAACCTGCCAGGAGGTGTCTGAATGAAAGGCTGGACTGAGATGACCTCCAGATGTCCCTCGCAAGATCCACTGATCTATGAACTGGAACCTCACATCATGCTTTTTTCCAAGTGTTAACAGCTCCTACAAAGAAAGGGAGGATGCTGACTGGAAGTTCCCACACAGTGCAATGCTTTCAGGGAAAGTGCTGACATCCACTCATGGAATAATTAGAATTTTAATTATTAATGAAGGGAGAACAAACAGCATTTTTCTACATGTAGAAAATCTAGCTAAATCAAGGTTGGACTTTAAGTACAAGAAAAAAAAAAAATTCAAATGATTTTCCAATGAGCTCTTCTCTGATGACCTGAAAGCTGGTTAAGCACAATTACTAAGCATAGAGCATACTTGATCACTGTACAAAACAATTTAAGAGTAATCAAGTTTTGCTTTGCCATACAACCTCTCTAACCTCTTTTTAAGAATGTCTAAGAAGTGAGAACGAAATCTCTTATATATATATATTTTGAAATGTATTTGCAAAGCCTTGCGCATATCTTAGAAAAAAAATAAAGCAGCCTTCTCTGTCAGGCAGGCTTCTCCAGCAGCCTTCACAGGAGACAAGGGCCTCTTCAGAACCTCGCCCTGCTGAACTGGTGGCACTCAACACTCCCACACACACTCTCTGCATCTGAACATACCATTACAAAGTGTTTCTGTCCCTCATGCCCATTGTGTCCTTCTCACCAGGTTCTCCATTTGCCTGTTCACATCTGGACCCAGGCAGCTGCAGCAGAGTCCAAGCTGGCTTTCAAATGTGGGGAGGCAGCCGGACATCAACTTAACAACACAAACAGAACACAAACACAGGAAGCTGGGAGAACACACGCTTCATTCTTCTCTAATACTTGTTTTACTTAACTCATATGCTTTAGTTACTAACTCTTTCAGCTGATACTAATCCAGGTCCTGAAGTTGTTTAACATCAGGAATTTTACCAAGGTTCTTAATCTATCCCAGCAAACAAGAAAACAAAACTGCTACCAAAAGCTGAGAACTGATGGGAATCCACACAAGTTATTTCAGCTGCACTTCCTGAGCTTAACAACATCTCATGACTTTACTCCCAAGCCACTGTACATAGTTTCAACCCCACTGCAAAGCTGCATGTTCGTTTTAGAAATATGATGAAACGAAAACCTACAGAAATCAATGATAGGGATTAATATTTAGTCATCTAATTAAAAGGCAAAGCTATAAATATATAATAAATTTAAGTATATTTAAATATGAAGTCAGTGTCTGAAATACAGCCTGTAAATTAGATAAATCACTGCCTGAGTTCCGATTACCTCATCGCCAACACTAATTTTAGAAACGTTTCTGCAGAGTGGGAGATTTTCCTCCCATATTTCCTGGGCCTGATGCCGCTCATACTTCTTCCCCAGAACTAAGCGCTCCAAAACTTACCCTTTAGAGGAGAGCAGATAAAATCTTCTGCAACGTCACAGAAGCTGCACAGTATTCCCTGCTTAAGCATCAGAACTGAAACATTTCATGCCTTACATAACTTAAGACTCAGATGATTTACCGAGAGAAAAACCATAGGAACATCACGTCCTCTGTCTGTCCACATTAAATCTAGTCAGAATATCAAAGAAAACTGAAGCACGCTCCAAATCAACACCATAGTGCTTTGGGATTCCTCAGAAGTTCAGATTCTCTCGACAGCAGCATTGTCTCCCATCAAACCGGAGCTGAAGTGTATTATCCAGCATCCTTGATTGCAAAATCAGATTTGACTTTTCCTACTGATAACGCATTAAACAGAAGTCTTTGTCGCTTCAGGAAAATTGCAAGCCACCTAATGAGATGAAGGTCAGACTAAAGAATTTTTCTGTCAGACTAAAGAATATACAGGAGAATAGCTAGCTGCTTTTATTTTTACTTCTTGACAGTTCAAAAAATAAACAAAAAACAGAACACCAGAGCCCAAAACAAAGACTTTCAGAAAATAAAAAAATCCCAAGTTCTATTTCCAAGGAACTTCAGGAAAAGATGTAAAGCTTCGTTTTTTGTTTAGTTTATTTGGATCTTTGTGGGAAACACTGACAAAGCTATTAATACTCAAGCCTCAGTAATAGCTGCCAAACAGCTGCAGAAATGTATTAAAAAAACCCTTACGTGTTCAGTTCTGTACTCAGCCCTATTTGTAAGAATGCATTATGCTGTGTCATATATGAGTTCTCATAGGTAAAAAATCCTTTTTTCTTGAGTTTATGCCCTTGTTTAGAGAACAAAACTGTATATGCAACTTTCCAAAGATAAAGGTAAAACCATATACACACTGATCTCTTCCCTTCAAATATATTAAATAAATCGTGCATCATACAAGATTTTTCAGATTACTTGAGAAAATGAAGCCTCAGTTTGAGATGACCATACAATTAGGCCTGCTACCCACCTCGAAAATCATTAGCTAAATCATTAACTGCCACGCAGGTTACAAGAAGGAAGGCTTTGACATCCAGTCCTTGATAGCAGGAATTAAGTGTCTGAAGACTGGAATATTTCATATTTTTCTGAACTAGTTTTCCTAATTAGCACCAGTTGCCACTCTAGGTATAACATATCTATCTCTGCAAAATTAATTGCATCATGTCACAGGTCAAGCACATCAAAACATTCAGATCAGGGGAAAAAAAAAAAAAAGTATTGAAATAGATCCTGAAAATTCCTTCAATTCATGACTCTATGCAAGGGAAGCTCAGTGTGCCCCTATCAGGAACAACACAAGTTTGTGCAGTTTGTCCCTAAAAGGCCTCTTCAGAGCATTGCCAGTTACTGTAAGCAATCTAGTTACCACTTCATGCTTTATTATTTGGAAATTTCTCTAGAAGAACCTAAGGCCCTCATGTTTTGTAGGACATCTAAGTTTTCCAATAGTTACTTTTACATTAAGGAGCAAAAGAGCTAGCCCCAAAATAATAAAACGCACAGCTACATAATGGACACAAACAACGTCTGGAGTACAAACATTTCCCTGAAATCAGAGATTATAAATGATCAAAGTTACCAGGTGCTGCTGCCTCCTCATTCAGTGAGTAAACAGTTACTTTTATCCAAAATTAAAGTTCAGTTTCCTCTGAGTATTTATGTCAAACTCAATCATTTCAGTGTTTGTGCCATGCAAGCATAATTGTCACGAGCTATGCATTTTATTTAAAAGATAAATGAACAGAATCTAAATCTTTTTGTGGCATTGGCCCAGCTCTAACACCAGCATCACACAAGCAAAGTAAGAAACAGTATCAGATAATAGTTACAGACTGCTGTGATGATTTTAAAAAGCTAAAGCTAGAGAGAATAACTGCATGCCAGGGAATCCAGATTCTGACCAAGCAGAGAAGTGCTAAGTTACACATTTGAAGATAATTTAAGAGCAAATACAACTACTGCCAAGGCTGGTAAGTTGTTTTAAAAGTAATTTCACCACTTCTGCTACCTCTCAAGGCCCCACTAATAATATAAGTTGTCAGGAAAGCTATTGTATCCTCACAGTTCACTTAAGACTTCTTGACTGGAAGCTGTAGCCACTGTCAGAGGAAACCAGACTGGAATTTCTCATGCACATACTCAAGAAAATAAGTCATTACTGATCATTTTACAGAATGGGGGTTGAATATTTTGCATGTGAGAATATACTGAGGAGACTGAATATATGCTTAAGGGAATGACTCACCACAGGCTTCATGACCCTATGTAAAAGCATCTACTCTGACCTCAAGAGCAACAAAGGCAGCATGGAACTGGATGTTTTAAGGCACTGATATCAGTATAGGGGCAAAGGTTAGAGGAAATGAAGTGTGGGAAGAGTAAATGACTCTTACACAAAAAATGCAGCTTGTTCGGCCTGGTTTTAGAAACTACTCATCTTTAGAAACATATGACATACCAGTTTCCATATGCATTTTCATCTCATTTTTCTCATGCTTGCCATTGCCTTGCACTATTCCAACACAGAAAGAATGAATTCGAGCAGACAAAACTTGTAATATCTTTGCAAATAAATATATCTTTAAAACTTATACATCTGTAAGAACTTATGTATCTTAAAATCACCATTTTACACAAAGTTAACTGTGCAAAATAACAGTTATATAAATGCTGACAAGCTGATCTGCTATTTCTTTCCCTTCTAAAGGATCAACAAAACTAATGCTACCAAAATCTTTCTAATAACAAAAGTAGTGAAGAACTGGAATAGACAGCTTGGGGGGCTTAGTTTCTAATCTGTTCTTAAAGCTCTCCAATGATGGACAAACTTCGATCAGGGAATGACGACAGTATGCAGGAATATTGCATTAAGTGCATCAAAATCTCTTCTTAGCCACAGCTCTTCTGAAACACATCTTTAATTTGGGAAGATTTTGCATGCATCATTTGCACAATAGGACACAAATTCTGTAGACCTCAGAAACAGAGTATGAAGGAAAAAATAGTAAGAAATGAACACAGGGAGGAAAATGCATGAGGTTCAAGCAAAGATCAAGAAGTCTGTAGGCACCGTGTGATGGAACCTCACCTTGATGTGTGAAAAAGGAAAGGAATAACAAACAAATGACAACCACAAAGCATCAGTCTGCCAAAGTGCTCTCTTTTGGAACAGCAGACAGATGTTTTGACCAATCCTAATAAGATTTGAATTATTCTCAGACCACCACTAAAATGTGTAAAGATAGTCATATGGGAAAAGACTACAATCAAAATTTCAATAAAATAATTAATTTGTTCTTAAATGTGTTTTTAAATGGACACATATCAGGATTCCTGTTTTACCACAAGAGGAGAGCATACAGAAGCTATAAAATCATTTAAGAACTCACATTAAAGGTAAAAATTATATCAATAATGGGATGTAGACATGATATAATAAAGCTTTACCTATCCTCATCTTCCTCCACAGGAATGTCATAGTTTCATGCTGGAACAAGCTGACTGCTCTCCAGTTCTAAGCAGAACCTTACAAGGTATGCAAAGAGACAAAGACCATATTTCAGAAAGATCTGTGGCATACAAAACTAAAATCCCCAATTTTACTGCTGAAAAAGCCCCAAAAAGAAAGAAGCTATGCCAATATAGTGCCTAAATATTGTAGGCCAAGAGTGCTCCAAAAAGCTTGCAAACATCTTCACTGCTTCATCTGATCCTCAAGCCCTTTCCCAGTAGCCTAGACAAATTGCTGAGGCTAGCTGCTAACTTCTTCCACCCACTATCTTGACACTGCCAACTCTTCTTTGCACATATCCTGTAGCATCATAGGCAAGAAGCCAGAGAACCCACAGGAAAACAGTGACTAAGAGCAGAGCATCACTGCCTGGAGTTTGAGGCCAAACAGCAAACAAGGTGAATCTGGGAGAGTGGCAGCTGAGACCTGGAGCTGCTCTCACAACAGCAGCCCGTCCAACTTCCCTTTCCCCCCACTGCTCATCTCACACAGGAAAGGAGGGGTTGCAAACAGGAAACAGGCACAAGCTTGGCAAGAAGAGCTGATCTACGTATACAGTAAATTCAGCCCTGACAGAAGCTATGTCTCTTCAAATAGGCTGCAGAGTGAACGGACAGGAGGATGGTGCTCTTGCATGGAGCCCAGCCAACTTTTCTGTTTGAAAAGATTCCTAATTCATGTTTACTTTTAAGTGTTCTGAAAGATATCTGGCATTCAGGTTTGAGCATTTACTGTATTTAGCAAACAGTAAAGATTTACACTGTTTTTACATTTCATTTTGATGATTTCATTTTTTTTATATATATATAAATATCTATATATATATAAAGCATAAATAGTATCCCAACATCCCTATATATGGGTAAAGAAACACAGATGGATTAAAGGACATCATATAGGAAATCCATGAGAGCTAAGAATACCACCAAACTTCAGAAACAGCCTGATGCTTTAAAGTGCTATTAATCTTAATCCTTTCACCATGGAGCCCTCAAAAACATACCACTTCACCTTGCATATATCCAACTATTAGTCATTACTCAGCTTCAGACATCTAGAAGTAGCTGTGACAATCTGGTTAGAACACACATTGCACTATTTTTATTGCAGCACTAAAGGAAAACGCAAGTGTGCACAATCCTTGACAAAAGGTCAGCAACACTAATTTATTCACACTATGGAGTGAGAACACAGAGATATGTATTTTCAGAAGGACTACAACCTACATTTCACCTCAATATAATCTAATAATCCAAAGTTCACTGCATTAATCACAACAAGATACTAGGTAAACCCACAGAACAGAGTAAGCTTTGTTAATATTCTCTCTTCTCCAATATGTGGGGCCCAAACATATCCCAGCAGAAGTACAGGTATAGTACTGCAAATTTAGGCAACTTACTTTCCACGGTTACCTTTTACAGCCTGTTGAAAATAAGTACATGGATTACCTGAGGATCACTAATGACATTTAATCCTACATTTTAGGACAGAGATTTTCAGTTAGACAACTATTACAGCCATAGGCACTCCCTTTCCTTTTAAAGGGCTGCTCTCAAAAAGATTTTGCAGCTGTATTTTGTGCTCCTCCCTAATATCCCACAGAACACAGGCAAAAAAGCAAGACATTGCATTTTAAGCACAGTTTTAAAAGCAGAAAGCATTCAGTTTTTATTAAAAAAAATTTATAAAAAAAAATCACATGTGATCTTACAGACTTCCTGAGATAAACATTATGTCACAGTGATGGAAGTTCAGCTTTCCTGGTTTTTAACAGCCCCCCAAAACAGCTAATTCCTACCCTGGAACTGTTTCCTGACCTCTAAAAAGGGTCATCTATGTATAACTGTGGACAAATATACCCATGGCACACCAGTGCTGCAGGTTAAGGTCTCAGACAGAATTCTGCATGTTCAGCCCATACCTAAACTGATCTTTTTTTTCTTTTCTTCTTCTTCTTCTTCTTCTTCTCCTCTCATGATAAAACATCCTCTAAACAAACAAAAAAAAAACAAAAACAAAACAAAAACAAAACAAAAAAAAACACACACACCTTCTAGGGAACCTTCACCTGGTTGCTGTTAAGTGGTACACAGAGAACGATTCTCCAGCAACAAATAAAGTAATAGCTATCATAACAGGAAAGCCCATATAGAGTCTAAACTTCCAGATAAATGCAGCATTGAGTAAACCTTCTGTAAGGCTTTTCTCTAAAAGAATTAGAGGCAGAAAACAGTGAAGACGTTTCCAATGACCTCGCTAGAAGAACAAGCTTAGAGAAAACTCAGCTCTCGATTCTTAGCTCACATCAGCTGCCTGAAAATACGGTAACCTCAAAGAGGTCAACCCATTCTAAAGCGCAGGCTACAGAGTTGTGGTTGCGGAGACATTCGTTAGAAAAAAAAAAAATTCATTTTTACAGTGAGAACTGGTATCTGAAGCCCTACTGTCTCACACCAGTTTCAAAAACTAGATCTCATCAACCTCTCTGCCTCCTTTCTGCCATACAATTTTTTTCCTCCATCATCATCTCCCTATACAGCACCACCACCTCCTTATGTGCTTCAATAAGCCTCCCACACACACGTTGAATTTCTCATCAAAACTGCTTTTACAAATCATGGTTTGTCACTCTTGCAGTATTTAACACAATTCTTGCTACTTCTCCTGTGCATCCATCAAAGAGAAACCATGTTATTTCACTGAGGCATCATACCTTCTCTCTTCCTTCTAGTATCAATTGCCACTTTAATTCTTGTCAATTTTTGACAACGTGCTGTCTAGCTTCTTTGAGGTGATTACTTTGTGTTTCCATTGTCCTTTAAGCACCAACTTATTTAGCAATAGAGATAAAAAACAAATCATATTTGCTGGAGAATGACAAGTAACTTGTCTGTCTTACCTGGAAAAACATTCAGTTGCCTTTTTTTAATTACATCCTGTTACATAAACATGTTTGACAGAGTAAGACACTAATGAGCAAGTCCAAAACCCCTATGAAAAACCTCATACCTCTATTTTTGAGATTTGTAATGCACATGACACACACACTTCCTACAGTAAACTGACAACTCACTTGAGTGAAATATATTTGCGTATGATAGACCAGCACACCCTTTCCACGATAACCATAACTTCACATTGGACTTGCAAGGCTGCATTTGCACGATCCTTCCTCATTGTCACCCACAGCCTCCCACTGACTATTCAGTCACTGATCCATGGTCACACAAGTCGCGGGGGAGGCAAGCAATAAACCTACAGACCAGTAAGTTCCTACATTTTCAAAAGCACTATTTAAATGCCTCCATAAAAAAGTCAATTATAGACTCTTCTGACAAATGTTACTGACCTCAAACTTGAGAATAAATAGCTCATCATGAATAGAAAGAATTGGTTCTTGCATATTTAATTTCCAACAGTCTGTAAGATCTAAGCTGAAGGCTGACATATTTTATTGGATGCGTTCAGCATTTTCTAGGCATTTGTGATCTCCTCTGTATTCACACTCTTTCCTCATAATAAAATTTTAAACTCTGTGTGTGTGTGTGCTTATCTGCATATCAATATTTAACAATATTCTCCCAAATAACAGCACTGCACAAATCTAACTTTGAAAAACTACAAGAAAGTTTCTTGCAATCTGTTATTCTCTTCATGCTTTGCAAACCCTTCTAATAGGTATCTTTTTCATACTTCTTTTGGGAGACACTTTCCTACAAAGTCTTTGGGATTTGCTGTTTGTGATTAGCAATAAGAAATCAAATTACTCTTTTACCTAAATTATTATTTGAAGATTTTTTTCTAAAGACAAAATGCAAGTAAACCATCTATAACTGAGTTCAGATATCTTCATACTTGCAAATTATTTCAAATTCCTGTAAGGTTAAGAAAGCAGTATCAGAAGAGGTTTATCAGAAGAGGTTTCTCCAACAACAAGAGTAAGTACCTTTCTTATTAGCAAGATTTTCGTATCACTACTCACTTAAAACAATCCACGTAGAGTCTCACAGATTAAACATGCAGTTATTAATTCAACCATTCCTGGATCCCAACCTAAACATATTATCAAATCTAATCTTTAGTTAAGACAAAGACCACTTTGGTTAGACTAATATACATACTAGCAAGATTTTTACATTTTCAAAAAAAAAAAAAAAAAACATGGAATAGAGTTAATACATATATCTTATGTTTAGTTCCACTCTGCAAAACTAGGAAACTAGCACATACACAGACCGGAAAGGAATACTGTGATCACTTGGCCCATCCAGTGGGTATATTTTCCTGTGCCCATATATCTGTCCTGAAGGAGAATACAGGACACAAACAGGACTTTAAATATACATAAGTGTTACCCAGTACTGCTTAAAGATTTCCAGTAAACACTGCAGTCAGCTGCCTCCCTTGGTATTTTATGCACACTTAAAATTTACACATCACACCTGATCTGAATTCACACAACTTTGCCTGGTAGCAGTCAAATTTGGATTATTTGAAAACTAGATACCCAACAACCTTTATCAATAAAATCTGATTAAGGCACGATTTGATCAACTTATCCTTTTGAAAAGTTAAGCAGATGTAGGCCCTGGAATCAATTTAGGACTGAAAACATGCCTTTAATTGGTTTTGTGATTCTTCTTTGACCTTTTCCCAGTGTGCCAACAACCCTTTCTGAATTCCAAAAGTAGCTGTAACAGTGCCAGCTGCAGAAGACACATTACTACTTGCCTGCTGTTTTTACCCTTAAGGCTCCTACCTCCTAGAGCATTTGCTCAGAGCTGCACTAAACACACACCATCAGCTGGATTACCCACTATCATCTGCAAAGCTGCTTCATATCACTGTTTCCAAGGTAGTCTTCCCTAACCTATAAGCATAAGCTTTCCTGTTTGGAAATATACTACTTTAATATGTGGCCAGGAGTTCCATACTGTTTGCTTAAGTCCAGTCTTCCAAGCAAGTAGTCGGCTTTGAAGCCTAAAAGCACCAAAAAAGGGCTGGTCTCATTACCTCTCCCTCAAGCTTCTGCTTCTACTGTTTCGCATCCATCAGGAGCTCTCCATTCTCCCTTGCATTAGCATTGGCATTTTTGGATCCTTTCCACAACTCAATGTGAACCACTGACACAACAAAATAGAAACCATTTTTATTCTTCTGACAGTTAGGAAATGCATCAGCTTGCGGAAGGAGGCCCCTGAGCACCCTGGTGTGAAGCCACGGGCATATGAACAAAGAGGAAGCAAAACCACCCCTGCTGTAGCATCCACAAACAGGGACTGCTTCGGCTCACAGCACCCATCCTCACAGGAGTGACCTGCTGCCATCCCATTCCAAGTAACTCAAAGTTTCAAACTGATGTATTTTGATCAAAGACGTCAAATTTCAGAAAGCAGCAAGAACCTCTACTTGTGACTTCATGTCTTATTTAAAAAGCCAGGAATCACAAACGAGTATCTACCAGAAGCCTTTTTCCTGCCTTCCTTTTTCCTCTGCTGAGAGCATGAAAAAGACAATTCTTTCTGTTTTGATACTAAAGCATTCATAGCATTAGTAGACAACAATACCAACCCCAATCATGTCACACGGCAATTTACACACCAGTTTCAACTGCTGAAGCAGCACATGAAGCTGGCAAAACCCTGAGAAGGAGGAATAGCTTGCAACCACAAAGCAGGGAAGGCCTCAGTCCCTTCTCCTCTCATCTGCCACCTCTAGAGCCTACTGGATTTTTTACAGAGCTGCTCTAACTCCTTTCCTTTGGGAAAGGCAAGGAAGAGAGCAAGCTGTCTGTTTATAATGGCAACTTGAGCCTTTTTAACTACAGACTACTCCAATCGCATCCTTTTCAGACCAGTATCTCTCATCGCTGGGCAATAGTTTGTGTTTCAGCACACTAAAGAAAGAGCATAGCTTTTAGTTGAACTATAAAATTAGTTTACGCCAAATTAGAGGCTGTAATGGCCCAGTAAAGGGTCTAACAAGTACTGCAGCCAGCTCAAGGAAAAGGGATGCAAGTGGCATAGTCAAGAGTTAGTGACTTAAATTTCAATAAAATTACAGCATGAGTTTCAGCTCTCCTCTCTCACTGAGGTTCTACCAGTGTCAGGAATGATGAATACTTGAAATAATTCCAATAACCGAGGGCCCAAAAATAGTCAAGAATGGGAGGAAATATGATTA
>VZSV01000137.1:512382-618084 GCA_013398735.1 Nothocercus julius
CGTTCCTGCATCTTGGGTAGCTTGTGTTTCTGGCTTTCCAGTTCTTTAGAAAGCCTCTCTACAAACGTATGTTTGCCAAAAGGTGCATTATTTTGCATGTGCTTACCAAATAAGTGAATTGGTTGGAATTGATCACTTAAAGATAAGCTGCTGTTTGGCCCCGTGGCTGTTTGATGAGTTTTTGCCTAGCCAAGATAGTGAAATCTGCTGTAAGTAATGCTTTCAGGTCACAGATGTTAGTAATTCCTGTAAAGTTCCTCTGCTGTGATAGGAAAAAATAGTGATATGAAAAGCTAACTATCAAAATAGCAAGCTGTAACATGTTTTCCTTACCTTGCATTCTAAATTTCAGCTCCTCTGTCTCTACTTTCCTTTTCCTTTTTCCTGTGTAGCCTTTGCTGTGAGACATCCCTGCTCCTGGGATGAGCTAACCCTCATCCCTGTGTGGACTTAGGTCCTCCCATCCCCCCTGGCTGCCCTTTCCTTTCTTTTCCCCTTTTCTTAAAGGGATCTGCAGCTTTCCTTTTTTTTTTTTTTTTTTTTTTTTTTTTTTTTGTCATTGCTTTTTTCATTGTAATTCCTTTCAGAGAGATTGACTTTCAAATGTGGTTAACTTGATAGTCCTGTCTCCTCTTTTGAATGAACAACTGGGGCTCCTTTCCCCAGCCCTTGGCAAGGGCACCCGAGCAGTCAGAAGAGATTCCCGAGTTTGGACCCAAGCCGTCTCCCACCCACCTCCGCATGGTCCCCGCTTCCCAGGGGTGCGTTTCCCACTGGAACACAGTGGTAGCGTGGCCAGTATGAGGCTCCTGGGAAGAGGAATGGGAGAGACCACCTGGTGTGGGAAGCCGAAAACTGAGCGGTCTTATCTTTCTGCTACTCTTATGTAGTAACTGCAGGTGTTCTTACCTACCTGCAATACAAGAAATGGTAATCTATAAACCATATTTTCATTTGTTAGTTCAAGAAAAGTTCAAAGAAGTAATGCTGAGTTATTTGCAAGCCAAGTAGAGTGTTTATTAACCTGTGAATGGGAGCCGAATACCCCAAGGGGTGAAGCCTTACCCTATGCATGTAACAGGTTATAGGGATTTGGGACGGGGAGAATTGCTGCCCCTATCTACAGCCAAGGGAAAGTGGGGGATCTGGAGCCCTTTTACCACTACAAGAAAATATCCACACTCTGCCAGAGTGCAAGGGAGGCAGCTGGTTGCAGAGACTCATCTGTAGAGCCTTTTTTTTTTTTTTTAGGGTTAGGGTTTTCTGTTCAGGGCTCCCACGCATGACCACTGGTCAAGGGCTGAGCATCGCGCTGTGCTTTGCTTTGGCCTGAGGCTGAAACCTTTGCGTTGTTTCATAGGTATCAGCGCAACAGCATAGGATTGCCATTTCCATCCAGCCTTCAATTTAGAGTGGAAAAATACAGACTGTAAACTGGAATGCAACTTGCTAGCTGGGTTTCTGTATTTTAAAGCAGAGTGAAGTAGAACAAGTGAACAGGGTCCCCCAAGAAGAACGTGTAAGTGTTAGTATTTCTGAGGTGCTGGTGACAGGGAGAATAATGACTTGTTTTCACTTGGTAACAGTTCTAATTAGTTGTCCAATATTTTAGTTGCAGTTTTAATAAATTGTGGCTTGGTATTGTAGGTTGTGTGTTTCCTCTTGACTTTTGTGAAATTGTGGGTAGAAATTATCAACCACATGAGATTTTCGTTACTCATTTTCCTAAGATAGATAAGAGTCTGAGTCACTAAAGTGCTTTCTTTCTTGATATCTCTTTAATCGGACTGAGTTGGTTTACTTTGGTCTTAGATTGCTTGATTTTGGAAAGTGTGGGTAGAGGCAAACTGGGCAATGGGTAGAGCTCTGAGGTCGCTTTCTTTATGTTGATTTTCTTTGGAGACTACATCTGCTATTACAGAAGTCCCCATGCCTGCTCATGGAGTTGCAAAACAGCTTCACCACAAGTGGTTTTGGCTTGATCTGTTTAGATGGCACCAAGAACAGGATTTCAGAACCTCTCTGGAGCTTCCCCATTCCCCTGCTCCCTGTGGTCACAGCCAGCAGTGCTGTGTGAATGCAAAGCAAACCTAAAACTGAGTCGTTTTAGGGGATAGTGTTTTGCAGTCAATATGTAAGTAATTAAAAAAGAAAGGGAGAAAAAGTCTTTTCATTATGTTGGGCCTTTGACTTGGGGGAAAACTGACATCCTGCCTAATTTCCCTTTGTGCAAGTCCTTGTGAGGCAGATTGAGTCTGTTCACACCGCAGTTCTGATACCAAGCTGTACAAGTTGGGGCTGACCCCTCATCTTAAGATCCCCTAGCAGGGTCGCCGCTGCATCTGCTGTGAGCCTGCCCTTAACCGAGATGTATTTGTGTTATAGAGGCAGTAATGAAGATTATAAGGATGTTTATTTGGACATCTGCACTTTGATCACCAAATGCTTATGTTGGAGCTTAAGATGTGTAAATACATGCTGGTAAAAGTATTTAACGGCACTAATTTGCTATCTGTACCTCAAAATGCCTTCCAAATCCTTAGTCCTTCCTGCTTAGGTTTCTCCCTGTTTAGTTGCAATATTTTAGAGGAGGCGATGTTTATTTTCCGTCTAAAATGAAGTGCTCAACATGGAGAGAAAAAAAAAACCCACTTTTTTTAACATTTTGAGAGCATACAATAAAATATTGTGTGAGGAAGACTTTTTAAAATCTTTGAATTAATAGGAATAATTAAATGCTGAAAAATGTTTTCCGAAATCAACAGTACTGGTGCAAGACTATTAAGCATTCTCGGCAAAGTTTTTGAAATCACAGTAAACAAATGGATAAAATCATGCCAGGCTAAACATCACAGACTTCTAGTAATACTTACCTTAATAACATCTAGGCTGAGACACAAGTTCAACGTGGTGCTAACCAGCAGGATCCTTACCTCATGAAGTCACTTCTATATTGGAAAATATTGCGACTGGTCTGAAATTGGTCAAATAAGCACAATCGTGTAGGTGATTAAACAGATTGGAGTACTTTATTATTTGATAGAGGTTCTGTAGACAAGTATTTAGTGGTACCTTCACAGCTTGACCTTAAATGTTTTTGCAATTCCATTCAGTAAGTTGGACTTTGAGTCCCAAGATGTTTGTTCTTGGATGGATGCCTGTATTTATACAGGCCTCTGTACAGAGCTCAGTATAGGAGGATAATGGTATATAATGCAGAAGAGGTAAGGGATGTTCCACCTTCCAAAACTGGCAGGTAAATTCAGAAACACGCAGGTAATGCCCGAACTCAAAATCATACAGCTCTTGAGTTCAAAATATCCTTGTATAGGCATATGTGTGTGTGTCGGGGCGGGGTGGGGGTGGGGGGAGGAATTATATATAATTTTGGTTTGGGTGGCAAATTTTGCCATTCTCTCCACCTTTTATTTGTCCCTAATTGTGCTCTGCAGGGTAACTTCAGAGCCTGTTTGCAACCCTATTAAAATCACAGGTTCTCTGTGCAAAGGCTCAGGATTACACCAATATTGCTTCCCTAAACTTTGAAGTCAAATGCAAATACATACCAGCTCTGAGAGAATAAATATTAGTATAGGAGTTTTCCATGGAGTCATGTTGTGTAATTGGTTTTCCATTTGTTTTAAGCCTTGCTAATTATCTTCCTCTGCCTCTCTCTTCTAGATTGGGTGGTTTTGCTTAAAAACAGGTTGCACAATATTCTCCATTCTCAGACTTTAAGTCTGTAACTATACAGTTAAGGAATGTGACTCCTACTGTTTGGAATGATCCTCGGAGAAGATAGTTTATTTAATGACTTTTGTACTGTAAACTGTAGACGTTCTTAGTTTTTAGAAACAGGGAGATGGTTCGTAGTAAAGATGTAGAAAATCTTTGGGGAAAGAAGACTCCAAATGATCAGTTAGGTGTGCTTTGATCATGCAGTAATTTGCAGTTCACTGTAGTCAATGCAGCTACTTGCTGGGCTTGGTATTAAATACATATCCAAGGCTTAAATGCTGACTGTTTGAGAGCTTTATATCTGTACAAATTAAGTTTTCAAAGACGACTGGTATTTTTTCAAAATTTGTTTGACGGGGGAGGCAACTTTAAGCTAATTGGAAGAAAAGTCTCAAACCTGCTCTGCAGCTAACAAAGCTGTCAGTTTGTAAAAAGAAAATATAAAAAATACCAAGTCAGGCTTTCTTATATTGAGGTGGACTTGTATTTATAGGTCACTCTCTCGGGTTTGAAAAGATTGCTTGTAAAATACGAACAGAAAAGGAGTGTTAGGACAAAGCTTGCAGAAGCTGGAAGTGCTCCTGTGCCTGTGAATTCTGCCTGCTAAGAATTCCTTGTACAAGGAAGGCCATGCCCCTATAGGAAACTCCTGGGACAAGCACAGCTACAGTACGTTTCATTTACCCTGTAATCTACATGGGTTCTGGCCACTGTATCGTAATTGTCATCTTACTCCACAAACCTGTTGGCATCTTTGGTTCCTGGTTCCTTACAAGTTAACCCGTTTATCCCAGAATGGGAGAGCATCTCCTGCAGAGGTGGTTCTTTTCTATGAGTTGTTTGGAAACTGCTCTATCAGAAGGAACATCACATCCTAGCACGGGAAGCACCTGGTTTTAGTAGGGGCTGGAGAGATACTGTTAGTAACAGTTGCCATGAAAAACCTCTTGCGACAGCTTTGCAGATTTAAGGTGAAATTGCCAAGCGGTTGGGCAGAGATTCCTCAGATGCACGGGAGCTTTAGTCATGGTGAGTCCTGCCTGCTTCTGTGTAATTATCTCCTTTTTTCCTCTTGTTGGAATGCGAGAAGTGTCTGATTGTTTTGTTTGTGCAGTCGCTTTCAATGAGAACAGCTGAATCAGTTTCCTTCTCGTTGGTATTAGCGCTCAGCATCACTATGGTGTTCAGTAAATACATTTTAAAATACAGTCTTTCAAGCCACAGTAGACTGCATAACATTGTAAATAGCAAGAAGTGATGCATTTAAACAACTAAAGCCTATTTCTCAACGTATTTTGCTTTATAAGTCTGTAATTTTTCCCTATAGTGTGGTGATAGTAATGGTGATAACATTGCAGGCTTTTTCCCTAGTCTGTCCTTTGCAGATCGACTTTGTTGCTTATGTTGTACATTATCTTTGTTTATCAGCGTAAATCAACAAACTATTCCTGAACAGTGGTGATAGCAAGGGACAGAGCTTTTGAAGCCAAATTTGCAATTTGAGAAACAGCTTTGTGTAGGAACATGTTGCAGAAGATAACCAGTGCGGGTTATCAGAGGGTCCTGCTCAACCCCTTGCTGATGAGATTATGGAAAAGGCCGTGTAATGGTATTTTATACAGCACTCCAGCCCAGCTGCCAGGGCCCTTGATGGATAGTACATGCGTATGCTAATAATTTGTAGGTGAGATCACAGTAAACAAGTGAAATACCAAAGCAGCAGCACTTATACTTAAGTGGGAATTATATTCATTAAGTTTCCAAATGTTATGTAATTGTTTTTTCTAGCGATGAGCACCTTCAGCTGTCTGTTTGCTAAGTTGCAGTCCACGTGCATAGAAGGTTGACTTCCGAATGCCTTAATATGAAAGGTGCAAACACGAGAATGAAACGAATCTGGAGAATCCATATCACGAATAATGTTGTCGCCAGCGGCAAGCACTGCTTCCTGTGAGAGGTTTAGCTTTTTGGCCAGTTGTCTCTGACGCTGCATTTCATGAATAACACTTAATTTTTTAGACTGTGCTGGTCTAAAGAGTAGTTTGTTTTTTCCTTCTAATTACAAATGCAAAAAGATGGGAAAATACCATGATAGATAAGAAACCAGCATATGTTTGTAGTTGCTGTGATTGTGCTGGATGCAAATAGCTGAGTCACAGAAGAAGGAATTATTGACCAAGTGAAATAAAAATAATCGTCAGTGGATAAGCAGATATATGCTGTGCTTTTCCTAAAATCATGGTGGTGGTGTATTTTTAGTGTGTGCATTAGAATGTTCATCAATGCAGTCTCATATCAAAGCCAATCTCTCTAGAGCAAAATAATACAGCTTCTCACATTTGTCTCTTTTGTTGCTTTTAATGAATGAGATGTTTATCCATTCCAACTTGCATATCAAGTGATATGGGAACAGTTTTGATTATCATCTGAAGTCTTAATTTCTTTCCTTTTTGTGAACAGGAGGCAATAGCGGCTTACTGGTAATTTCTCTTTGGCTTTCTGCTACCTAGTTATAAAATGTCTGTATTCTAGGTATTTTAAATGACCTTTGGTGTATATAAGCATCATTCCAGAACAGAGAAATATTCAGAGAACAGAAGGGATGTGGTTCTTGAAACTAGTCAAGAGTTGAAATACTTGAAATTTAGCCTTCATATAAAGAAAAACAGGAATCTTGCCCTTTATTTTTTTCCATGAGAGGGAAAACTGAAGATTTCTCATAGTAAAGATAACTTTCTCTTTAAATGCTGCTTTGCTACTTGGTACAACCCTGGAGGGTCTGTAGTGTTTTACTGTCTATACTAGGACATATGATAAATATTTATTTTCAGATAAGCTGCACGCGATATGAAAATAGAGGCAGTATAATCTCATCTGCCCCTTTAAAACATGCTGGAATAAATGTGTCTTTTTGAAAGGTCTTTTTTTGCATATTTTTCAGATGAGCTTTTCTCTTGAGTTTTGTGCTCTTTATTACATAAACTTTATGCTTTTAGCTCTTAGCATTACTTTGGTCTATTTTTATTTTAGTTTTAGGAAAGTAGTTTTTGCTTGTACCCCTGTAAAACCTGAGATGTTTTTTCTGCCTTTTAGCTTTGAGAGACCCACAGCCCCTACCCCAGTTCACATGAAAAACTTGAAAGTGCAGTTTTTTGAGGAAACCTTTTTGTATAGTACTTTCATGTTTCTAAATCATTGGAATGTGCTCTCTGCAACTGAAGAAATACTGGCACAAATTGCAGAAGTTCTCTTTTTTTGAATTTTTGTTCGAATACTCATTTTGTCTGGAATATTTCTTTCTTGGCTTCATAGGTAGAGGCTAGTGGACAAAATAAAATTTGGTCTAGAGGACCTTGTTTGCAAAGTGGCAAACCTAAAAGACTTAGGAAAGTGAATGTGTTGCTTTTGAAAAACAGTGTCCTGGAACTGAAAAAAAAAAAAAAAAATTTAGTTGAAGCTTATTTCTTAGTTCTGTTAGGGCAGGCCTCTGCACACTTGTTAGTTCTAGTATTTTATGCCCCAAATTCTGCAGTTTCATATCACGCATTTACTTCTATGTTTATTTATAGAAAGCAAGTTCTGAAGAGGTGCGTATTAGTAATTGTGAAAGTTAATATAAAGAACTTTTGTCAGTGGTTGAAGAGTACTATTTGGTTGTAAATAGCTTCAATTTACCATAAAGCAGGAAGTTTTTGGACAGACATGGTCATTCTACATTACATGGTTTTAAAATCCTGAGATTAAAAAATAAATAAATAATGTTTCTCAGTTAGCTATTTAGTTTGTGCTGCGAAGAAAGCAAAGCCTTCTGCATACTGTCACCAATTTTACAAATCAAAGATGTAAAGGTTGTGCAATGTCAGTTCTCCCAGGGTTGAAAAGAGGACTCCAAACCCTCTCATGCTCATAGATACTTTGCTGCACAATGTTTTGAAAGCAGCCAATTACACTAAATATTTGTTTGGTTGCCCTAATACAGTGTGGGTATTGACCCAGCTGTTTGGCTGCTATTGCTTCTGTTGCAAGAGGTTTAAACTTTTAGTTTATATAGTAAAGATTTCCATTTTTATATCAAAAGTGTTTCTAGAGGCACGTCCTGGCATTGCTGTTGTAGCTGCCTTTTGCAGCTCGGGCGTTATCTTTCTCGTGGAACTTGCTGTCACCACGTGGCTGGCATCGCGTGGTGGGATCTGCTCTGAGTAACAGTAAGTTTCACTAGTTGACTATTTCCGCGCGTGAGTTGGAAGAGCAACACTGTGTATCTGAACTCTGCAGTCAGATCTGCTTAGCAGTGCATATTTTAGCTGATTTTTATGTTGTTCAAGGACAGCAATAACTTGGATAATTTTTCCCATCAGAACTGTTCTATTTTTAAGATGGAGAAGAGCCCCTAGAGCGCTGGAGGTCTGTTCGGAGTATGGAAGACATTGACTTTAAACGCTAAGCTGAAGATTCAATAATATTTTATAAACAAGGAAATCCTTTTTCAGAATCTTCATTTCTGACCCCAGAATCACTTTTTCAATAGTTGTAATGGGGAAAATCTGCCAGGCTGACTGCAAAACTGTAAAATGCAGTAAAGTGTCCTAGTATTGTCAGATATGTCCAACTTGATTTGCTTTGCAGTTTTTGTAAGTGCACCACAGATTGTCAGTCTTATTTTTGCAGTGAAAATGGAGGATCTTGCTGCATGGAGGCCTGGAAGCTGCCTAATCTGGCTAAGATTCTACTGCAGAGTTTCCTTCCTTAATCTGCATTGAAGATTTTGAAGTAATGGCTGGATTTTTAGCAGGCTAATACAGATTTTATTTGATTTAAAAATACACAGAGTAATCCTACTGTAATTAGGGTGTTGTGGTAGTTTTTGGCATGTCTTAAATTGCTTACACAGTAGTCTGGTACTGCGAGAACACGATGCACTTTGAGGGAGGGGAAATGAGCACAAGGTGCTAATTAGTTCATACAGGCAAATAGGGATTCGCTGGGAATGAACGCTCGGTGACCCTTCTCCGAAAGAGCGGCTGGGACTCTGGGCTCATTGATTGATTCCCTTGTCCATCAGGCTCCAAGTCACGCTCTGATTGACAGGCTCCTCGCAATTCCTCATGTTTTGGGGTCAGCAGTTGACAAACATTCCCAGACCAATGATCTGTGAAAAGGGTCTGTAAATCTTCCCGTGGCCACCTTCCAGCAGCTTCCTTGTTGCAGAGTAGGAATGACTATCAGGCCTTGTCCTAGATGATAAAAATTCCCAAACTCGAAACATGCAAAAGGGACGATGTTGGTTAAAATGTTATTGAAGGTCTTCTGTCCATGGAAGGATGAAGATATTTTGTTAGCTTTGAACTTTTTTGCTAGTGCTGAGATTTTTTCAGAGGGGAAGCTGTGAGATCCTCAATAAGGATGACTTGGTGTCTTTGCCTGTCTTAGAAATTGAAACTAATGTATGAAGTAGTCTGACGAGCTGATGTTAGAAATTTTTGTTAATTCAGAAATATTTACTACTCTTATTGTGAGTCTTTGAAACAGATTAAATGCAGTAGCACTTTGTAGTGAGAAAACAGTATTTTTTAGAGATACATCCAATGGGAGAGTAGTTATCCCTGTGCCATGACTTGGTGATAGCCTCTTGTCTGGTGTGAAAATATGCATCAAATGCTATATTCAAGTATGTGTTTTCCTCACATGTGGAGCTTTCTACCTACATCAGCAAAATGTGTTTTCTGTTGTTGTTTCAAACATCTGTGATAACAGGGCCAAGCTATGCTGCTTTTTTTATATATGTAATTTTTTGAGGAGTTTCTCATACAGTGGCTCTGGCTAATGCCCTTCAGCCAGGCAATGTATCAGGATATCTCTATGATGAGTTCCTATCTCTGATTCATCTACTAGCTCTTGTCCTTAATTTTTTATTTAAACACAGCATTGCTTGTTCTCTGCAAAATACCTGCTAGGGATTTGCATCATCTTGAAAACAAAGCTTTTTTTAAAATAATAAGGCTTCCTTATATCCTTGTCCTTGGCACAGACCTTCCATTTTCTGCTTTAGTGGTGTGTTGTGAATTGTTTTGTGATGTAGCTGATAATGTATTGTTGTGGACATCTTGGTCTTGCCTTTGTGTGCTTGAAAATTGGTGGAACCAGTTTGAAACTGTGCTAGCGTTGCCCTTTCCCCGGTGGGACTCATCAGCAGGGAGAAGCCGCCTGATGTCTTAGGTCTAGGAAGGCACGTAGGCAGTCTCCTCGAAAACCCAAACCATGTGGAAGGAGGGGAGCAGCTGCCAGCAGCGTCACGCCAGGCTGGAACTGGTCATACGAGCAGCGCTAGCCCTGCAGAGACTGGTGTGTCCCATTCCTGCACCGCGCTCGTGATGAAGTTCCTGGGCTCGGGGTGCCTCGGCTGGTCTTGAGCTTCGTCTCTGGGCTATTTAAAAGCCTTTTAAAGGTATTATCCAGATGGTAAAGGAAATGGAAAAGAGGGAAAATGGACTTGCTAAATGGCTCCGGAGCTGATTACCAAATCACAATTTTGTGGTTCATTTTTATTTCAAGTCCTACAGTGGCTGCTAAAGCTGGCAGTTGCCGATCTCATTTGGAGGGAGGCAATTTCGTTACATCTTTGCAGAGGAGGAGCATCATTTGGTTTTCCTGTTGCCACGTGTTTCCTTATGCAATGAACACGAATTCTGGAAAAAAACTGTGTAGATAAAGCCATTTTTCTGTCAGAAGAATGGCTTTAATTTACACTCAGAATGTGGTTTCCTGCTTTTGCTCAAGCTGTTTGCATACCTTTTAAAAATAGTTTGCTTTAACTTTCTTCTCCTGAAATGTGTTCTTCCTTAGCTAGAATTGGTTGAGCTGTTGGTTCCTTGATCATTTGCAGGCAGTTATGGGCAAGGAGTGATCCAATTCGGTCACTGAATAATTGGCCAGATTTGCAAGAAGGAAAGCTGATTACACTCATCAGAAAAACAGGCTGCTCATGAAATCCTACATATGCTAAAGTCACTAAGAGTAAAGCCTATGATTTAGGAAGGTAATATGGCCAAACAGCACAAAAAAAAAGGGGGGGGAAGCCAAGAAATATGTGGGTTTTCTTCCTGCCTTTGTCATGCTTCTTGTAGCCTTGGAAACTGAGAGACAAAAGAGGTGAAGAAATATTCTTGTTCATAAAGTAAAGATGAGATACATTATACAGCTTATTTTGGAGCTTCATTTCTTGCTCTGCAGAGCACTCAAAGTGGAGGCTTTTTATGATTGTTATTTCAATATAAGCTGTATGATGTCACTTGTTTATTTAGGCCTTGCAGATGAAGCCTATGTTTAGCTATGTTGCTGTGCCTAGTTATTAGGCTGGTGCTTTGTTTTAGGCTGTCGGCTCTTCAGGCTGCTGCTCCATCCCGCTGCTGTCAGGGGCTGGTGGGTGTTTTAATCAAACCAGACAAGTTGAACTTCAAGCAAATGCCAAATCCTTGCAGTGTGTAAGCATGCGGAGGAGTGGGAGAGCACCTGGGAGATGGTTGGACTGGGTGCTGTCAAAGTAGACTTGTATTTTCTCCTTTCTCATAGAAATCAGGAATTGGGGATTGTGCGATCCGAGCACTGCCATTTGCTTTTAGCAAAGCGGTCAGCTGTGGCACAGTTAAATGCTCTGAAATCTGAAGGTGACATTTCAATTTAGTAAATATTTGCACTTATTTTGTTTTAGGTACTGTCTGGATGTTGTTGTGCCATTTATGTCAATGTAGCACCTTTGTGAGCAGTGCAGGCACGTTTTGATATTGTAAGATGATGGAGACATTTACTGGCCAATGGCTATGAACTTTATATATGTATAAATGTGTATGTGCATGTATATGTATAGTGTGTGTGTATATGTATAGTGTGTATATATATGTAGGAATCCCCATCATGAAATAGACACAGCTCAAACACTATGAATTTGGTTTTCTTTTTCTTTTGAATCTTCTTGAGTATTTAACAGCTTTCAGTGTATCAGGTTAAAAAATCCCCATATTCTAAGAAGGAAAATTTTCTTTAAGAAAATAAGAGTATTATGTGTTTAAGAAAGGAAGTAGAATGAAGTAAAATGATTGAAAGTCTTAGCAGGTAATTCTAGAAATTGTCTAAGCGTTTGAGAGGAATAGTTCCCATATAGGCGAAGGGAATTAGGAATTTAAGTATTATCCAAGACAATCAGAATTTGATTGAAGAAAGAGTCAATGTAGTAATTTAGACATTAGGATACATTGGGTTATTATGAATCCGAAGCCTCCACAAAATATATATCCCTTCCAGAACAGAGAAATGTCCAGGCAAAGCCTCTTGTGTAAAAGAACAGTTTTCAGCAATTTTTACCTTTCTAAAACATGAAAGAGAAATAATTAGCAGTAGATTTTAAGCAAAAGTGGCAGAAGGGGAGCGAGTTGTGCTTTGTGGATGTGTTAATGATGAGAATAATTTTAGAAGCCAACTTTCAAGGACAAAGGGCTGAAGACAATTCCAAGATGTGTAAAATGGAAATGAGCTGCTGCAACAGGGGCTCTATTGTTTAGAGGATGAGAGGATAGGAACAATTAAGAAGTATCAGATCCCATCTTAGAAATGCTGGAAACCAATATCTTTGACAATTACTTTGAAAAAGAAGTTCACTTACAAAAACCATAGGCAATTGCAGATATGTGAATCAGGAGCATAGAACTATATAGTATCTTGAACTTAGAACTTTAATAATTAAAGTTGATCCCCTATTTTATATAGAAAAGAAAATCTATGAAATTAGCTATTTAAAACCTCTTTGAATGCTTCTACATCTGCTGAGATTTAGTTGCAGCATTGTAGTTGGTTCCCTTTTGCTCTTAAGTGCTCTAAAATCCGCAAGCTTATTCTGTCTCGGATTGCTGTCTCTTATGGGAACAAGGGGATAGATTTAGTGGGTGAATTACAGCGTAATTTGATCAAGGTCTCAGAAGATATGATCTTTCCTCCCTTCTAATGTCAACACTGTGGTTTTTAAAAAATAATAATTTGCACATACCCTCTGAAATTCCAGCTTTGGCTCTTGCTTGTCCTAAGCTGTTACCACTTTGTTGGGATTGATCTGATACCAGTTACTATCTGACAACTCTTATTTCTGTAAGAAACTAATTTCCAAATTATATATTACAAAAGTTTGATCAAAAGATAGAACTTGAACTAATTAGATGAATAATTTACTGAGATGAAAGTAAAATTGGGATGGGGCAAAGCAGAGAGCCTGAAGCACTTGTGTGTTTCCAAAATCTTTCCTGTGGATGAGTTACTACTGCTGACCATCGTGTCTGCCTGTTTTCCACTTCCTATTAATATTTCTAAAAACAAGGCTTTTTACCATCCAACAAAAAGTCAATGAGTTTTCATTGCAGAATACTAGATACGTTTAGATATTATTTTTGCTTCAGGTCTTTATGCAGGGAGCTGCTGCACCCACCAGCCCCCTCACAGCTCGGTCCTGCTCTCCATGGGGGAAGCCTGGTATGCTCTTTTTAAGCCGAGCTGGAGCACGTTAGGGGAATGCTGTCCCTCAGCTGTTGGCTACCATCACTCAACTAGTGGTTCCTGCAGCTGTGATGCAGAACAGAGCTGCAGGATCTCTTAACTGACTTCAGGATGGAGTAGATCAGCTTTGCTGGATACTGCTGACAGCAGCATCATGCAGATGGCTGCAAGACTGTAAGTGTATAAAATGCAGCGTAACCTGCTAAACGTGGCATTGGATCATTTTCTGGGTTTGTTTACATGGAAACTGCAACAGATGCATGTTGAGGCTGTACCAGATGTAGTCTGGGCCCTGTTCAGTGGCTTTTGTGAGCTTCAGGGAGTGTTAAAGAGAAGATGAACTCGGGCACTTCAGAGGCATGCAGCGAGAGGGCAAGAAGTACTGAGTGCAGGTTGCAAGCAAGGGAAAATTTCCTATTACACGTAATGGGAAATCTCTTCACCTTGGCTATGGTCAGATGTTGGAATGGGGCCTGTAGATAGTGGAGCCTCGGTCTGTGGAGACGTTCAAAGCTTGACTGGATGAGGCCACGAGTGACCTGATTTGAGGATGGATGTTTGACCCAGACAACCTCCACAGCTCCTTTCTAATTGAAAGAACCCTTGAAAAGGACTGGTAAACATCAAAACCTGGTTTTCATGCCTGTCGGTTAGAATAAAGGTGCTAGCTAGCTATAAACCTTGCTGTGATTATCTTAAATATACACAGAAGCCAGTGGTTAAAACGCTGCTGTCAGTGCTGTATGCCAGTTTATCAGTGGCAGAGTCGAGTACATAAATGCAAAATCAGTTTCAAATTTGTTACTTATTCCTCTTACTGAAATGGGAAACTTGTGTGTACAATGAGAGTTGGTGAACAAGTTCATTTTGTTCACTGTTTTCTATCTTTCGCTCAGCTCTTTGTCGGAGTCTTAATGAAATCCTAGTGAAAGCAGGCAGATTCGTAGCAGTCACTGAAGTTAGCTTCCCAAAGTCACTTAAATTAGACATGTTTCTATTTCACGCTTGTTAGATTGTAAACAGATTCTCCTGTATGTGTGAAAGTTGGTAGAAGATGGTAAATTTAGCCTTGCAGAAGAAAGATGGATGAGATTTCTGATCTGAGGTGGCGGGGGGGAGGCACTTCCGTGGTAGCTTCTAATATTTTAAGAATTATTCTAATATATTGACATCATTTGAATGAGACTTCTTACAAGATATTTTCCTTAACTGTTTAAGTGAGCTTCTATCAGTGTGCCTGTTTGGTTGCATGTTTTGTTTTTTCTGGTTTGTGCCCTTTTCAACCCCATCTCGAGCGTTCCAGGCGAGCACAGGAGGCGGTGGCTGAGTCAGCAGCCTGGCGGGCCCGTCTGTGCAAAACCTGCCGCTTCCAGAGCTGCTTCCAACTGCCCACAGGGCTTCCATGTTTTGCGATTCCAGTGTGCAAGCACTGCCATTGCCTTAGCTGTCTTCAAAGTGAGACAGGCTGGTGTATTCCTACTGCTTCATGCTGGAGAGCCACCGTATGACACGTGCTGCAAATTTAGCTTGTGACTTCACCGGGGATTTGAGCCGGACCGTCCTTCAGCCACGGTTACAAAGGCAAACACAGTAGCTCGGCACAGTCAGTAGCACTTAGCTCCTGCTTCATGGCATGGTAGGAAAGAGGAGATCCATAAGTCACACAGCGCCCACTCATTAAATGCTCTTTAAGTGTCTTAAAGTATTAGTATTATTCCGGTGACCACGTATATTGGGATAATGCTGACCATGTATCAGTGGGATAACACTGCCATGGTTGTGAGCTCTCCGCATCCTCACGCTGGGCTCGGGCTCGCAGAGACATTTGCTGATAAGAGCTCTGCAGTGTTTGCTGATTTATTTGCTCTGCAGCAATAAGTTTGAGAATTTATGTTTCAGTCTTTGAGGTTTTAAAAAACAGCCTTCTGCTTGTATCAAAAATGTGCAGAAAGTTGGTCCCTTTTTGAAAAGGCTGTAATATAAAGTGTGAAACTGCTAAAAACCTTCAATGAGTGACAGAATTTAATACAACTTGTAACTTGTTAGCAGAGCTATCACCTTATATTCTACTGGTTTCTCAACAGTAGTAAAGCCATGTGCTGTTGTCCAGGTTAAATGCAGATTGCAATGCTTCAACTGCAGTGATAATGTTGACAGCTAGGCTGGCACGTCCCAAAAACCCTTCATCAAAGGAACAGGAGGTTCCAAGGATCATTTCATATAATGGTAGCTTCTAATGATGCCTGATCATTCTCTGTGAAGGCAGAATAACTTGACTGCAGAGGGGAAAATTAAGTTATTCCCAAACTAGTCCTGGATAAGTCTTTTGATTAGAACAGGGGAAAGATATATATAGTTTTGAGAAGTGTGTGTGGGGGGGGTGAGGGGGGGGTTTTTTTGTTGTTTTTTTTTCTCTTAACAAGGATATTTTAAAGGGGTTTGAATTAACAAAGAGTATCACTTAATGATGTAAAAGTAAAATGAACTATGTGTGATATTGTAAAATCACACTTTCACTATGCCTGTAAAAGGGCCTTGTGTATGTTTTTTGGTCATCTTTTTGCATATTCCCATCCTAAGGGTGGGAGACAGAGGTAAATGAATGAGTCGTGTGTGTCCAAGCTCCCAAGCCTTTTTCCATTCCTCTTCCTCGTGTGCAGTCAGTTTTCCCTGGAGCTTGGGAGTTGCTTGGATGGGGCTAATGCCCACTTACTCCCTGCCCCTGTGCTAGCCAAAGCTCACACCACCTAGACCGTATTTGATATATTCTCATGTGAAAGGTGTGTGATCATTTATAGCCTCGCAGGACTCTTTGGAGTGGCTTTTATCCGAGGGAGAAGCTTTGCAGCAGTCGTTTTGAAAAACACAGAATTTGAAGAAAACATACTTCTCCCTAAAGGATTGTGTGGGAGTTTAATACCTTCTCAATCTGATGACTTTCATAGGGAAAAGTCTAAAAGCGGCGTATCTCAAAGGAACAGGAGCAGTGCTTTGGTTCGTACAGCAGTGTGTTGCTTTAGGCCACCTGAGTGCCTCCATTTAGGTTTAGACGAGAGCCCTCGAGGTTCTTGACAATCTCGACTCTCTAATATTTTGGGATATGCTGGGGTTTTGACTTGAGAATGAAAGGTCCCTCTGTTGTAGTCAGTGAGGCAAGAGTTTTACCCTGTGTTTAGAAGGAATAAATTGTATTAGTTATAAACAGATTGAAAAGAGCTTGGGCATATTATATCTGAAGAATCCTGTAGTTATAGTGAAAATGGATGTTGTGAGACCGCAGTAAAACGTTGTTACTTCCTCAGTGCTGAGCTCCTACTAGTGGACACGAAATGAGGAGGAGGAGGAGGATTGCTTTTATGGCACAGAGCTGTTGCCAATGCGATTCTTGGTTGCCATCAAAAAACTAATTTCACTTAATGGCTTTGGTAAGTTACGAGTTCAGACATACTAAAATGTTGTGTTAAATTATTATGCTATCAAGTCCTGCACACTTCTCATCTTTTTCCCGAAATAGCTGTTTTGCTATCCGATGTGTCAGAAGCAAGAAAACGAGTCCTTTCAAGGTTATAGCTTTTCATGCTTGGATAATGTAGCGCAGAAGAGCCTAAACACAACATATCACAATATGGGAAATGATGCATGGCTGCATGCCTCCGTAATTTCGCAGAAGTACGTATAGATTTCCATTCTTCCATTTCAAAGCACCCCTGCGATATGTCAGATATTTACTTATAGTTATTGGACATGTTGCCTGCCCCGCCAGAGCTAATGACTCACACCTTTCCCAACAATTGGAGCGCTTCCTGGACAGCAGCAAGCCCAGCCCTTCCTCTGCTGATTCACCCTCCTGATTCACATTTGTTTGTTGTCCTGTGGCAAGCACCATTTGGTGTGTTTACTCCTAGGTCTTAATTACCCTGCAGCGGTATTTTTCTCTTTATAGATCTTGTTTCCTTTCCTCTCAGCTGTTGCATGAAAAAGGCACCTAAATTAATCCAAAAAATGATAGCCTAGTTCTTCCTTCCATCTCCCTTCCTCTCCCCAGCTGCATGCTGCTGCTTCCACAGCACCTGTGGGCCCTCCACCGCACTTATTCAGCTTGATAAAGCACAGAAATTTCATCCAGAGAAAGAAAAAAGAAGGTTTCAGCAATGGGCTTGGAATTGGCTCAGTGAGGAGGCTAATGAGCATCAAAGCCAGCACGGAGGAGGGAGTCAGACTTTGGGACTGGGAACATGCAAGGGAAGAACAACCCTGTCAGCAGCAGTAAGCTGTTAACTCTGCTCACCTGCAAATCTGCATTTATTTAAACTTTTGTGCTGGTTTTGGTCCCTGGATCAGATGAGCCCTTGTTCTGGAGCATGCGAGAAGGTGCAGGCTTTGCTGCAGGGCCGGAAGAGGAGGAAACGGCACTACCCACCCTGGCTGCAGCTAGTCCTGCAACCCTTTAACTGTAGCCTGAATATCCGCCCATCAGCCCTGGTTGCTCCTTGGGCAGGAGTATTGCACAAGCCCTTTTAAATAACTGCCCCTCTCCTCCTGCCCCGGCTCCTGCTTTTGTGCTGGCACAAAATGGCCCTGCAAGCCTTGGCCTCGGAGACCTGAGGGGACAGCAAACCTGCAGAGCAACAGCAGCACTGGGAGATGGTGAGGAGGAGATGGCAGCCAAGCTGAATTTGTCACCAAAAAAAAAGCACTGTTAGTCTTGGCTTATGTATATAAATTTCTGATGCTCTCATTTGGATCAAATAAAAAGTTGGAGATACCAAGTCAATACGTTGTTTAAAAATACAGTGGAACATTCATAGCCTGAAGAAGTGAATGTGATGAAATCAAGGATGTGATTAAAAAGGAGCTATTTTCAGGACTTGGGCTCAAGGAAGCAACATGCTTTGACTTTTAAGTTCTCTGGCAGTGTTATCAGCCCTGTGCTGAAGAATTTGCTGCATGCTAGATCAGGTCTCCGAGATGGCCCCCTCGGCACCACTTCGGTTGCCCAATCGGTCTTCATTCCCGGCATTCCTCTGCCCTGGGTTTACTCTTCTTCCAGTTTTTCCTCCTCCTTCCATATATTCTTAATACAGTTCATTTCTCTAAATGTAGCTCTGAGTATACCAGCTATATTTAAGCATTGTTCCCCCACCCTAAACACCGCAGATGTTTTTCCCCTTTTAGGAATTCCTATTGTTAACCATTTACATTGCTATCTTATTTCTGTCCCATGGATTCCACAAGCTAAATATATCGGATTTGAGCAGGCAAGCAATCTTATCGGCAGGCTTGAAAAATAATCTAGCAAAAATGCTGGTAGGAAACTAGCAATCTTCTTCTGCCCAAAATAAACTAATATACAAAACCAACATTTCCCCACCACATCCCGCTCAAAAGTCTATCTTAGCACATAAATAAGAATATTTGAAATATTATGAGATTCCTGTGGGTTCTTCTTTTGCTGTCCCAGGTCTTAAAAAATAGTAATTGAAATCCCAAGTGCTTCCCCTGTGCTGGTGTAACTAGACCACACAGCTTGCAAGATGCAGATGAGGACAGTGAAGGACTGTGCTGGAACAAAGTTTATAGGAGAAACCTGGAGGGAGGCCATCCATGAGCCAGACACATTAGGAGCATGACAGCTAGAAGCTGTTTCTTTCTGTTGCCCTTCTGGATGCTGTTTGAGAAAGAAATTGAATTAACATCCCTCACATTCCTCCACCTTGTCCCTTTAGGGACCCATTATGTTCACCCTTTGCTTAAAGGCTAAATATATCATTTTATAGTCAAGTGTTGCTAAACAATGCAAGAAAGTGTGGGGTTTTTAGTGCTGGAAAACACAAGCAGAATTGATGTTTTGAGAATATTGCAGTCAGTGTCCCAGTTTTGGAAAGCTTCTCTCTGTTTTTGTGTTCAGAATAAAGCTTCCTACTCAGATTGGCAGGGCTTTGATCTTAGTGCAACAGGGATAATGCAGAAGAGATTGTTTCTTTTTATAAACTAAGAAAACTGCTTTTGGGGCTACACTTGCATTTGTGCTAACATATTGCAGTTTATTTTAATAACCCAAAGCAGGGTTTTTTGAGTAAGCTGGTTATAGACCCTGTCTCTATATGAACTTTCTTCTTCCCAGTGCACAGTCCTTCTGATAATTTTGATAATCTTTCATAGCGTGTGGAACAGTTGATTTTTTTCACAGGCCGGGTTGTAGCTTGTTGGAACTCATTAGTCTGTCTGTTTTTACGTTATTAATGAAACTCCGAACAAACTCCTGTCTGCTTATCAGCTTCTCATTGAGGGAATTTTGCCTGAAAAACATCTTGGCAGAATTCAGCAACTATTCCATTCTGATATGCCAGATATCTTCATCATATATTAACAAAATAAGTTAGGATACAGTGATAAATATCAGCTGGCAACATGCGTTGCAGTAGTTGTGTTTGGATAACTTTCCATTTCTTTAGTTTCCTTCCTGGATTGTTGCATGTGTATAAAATAAAAAGGGATGGTGCCATACAGAGATGCTGATAACCTTCCAAATGCTAAATTAAGTGCTATTTTCCATGTGGCCGCAAGTTCAGCGTAACTGATATTGGAGATGGTCTCAGGGAACTTGTTACTGCTTGACTCCTTGCCAAATCAGAGCCACCAGTTACCCCAGCAAAGGGGCTTAGGAGGACAGGCAGAAACAAATCCTGTCCAAAATGACCAGTGTGAAATTCTGTGTTAAAACCATCAGTTGCTCTGCATTCTGTGGTAGTCTAAGAGTAAAAGCACAAAGGTTTTACTCAAAAGAAATCAGTTTTTTTAGATATTAACTGCCAAATTGTGGATTTTCTTCAGAGAACTACTCAAATCTGATGGTCAAAATTGAGAGCCAGCTTTTTAATGTGTATTCAGGAGATAAGCTGTCGCCAAGGTAGGAAAGGGTATTTTGTTTCCTATTACAGATGAAGTGAGCTGAGACAAAAATGAAGTAATTTAAAACAGGAGCCTTCTCTTCTACTGAGAGAAAAAGAAAAAAATTAGCACAGGAGGTGATTCTGTGAGAACTTATTGGAAAAGTAATCTGCAAATAAAATGTTTTTATTTTTTGTACAGATTTGAGTATATATAATAAGGTGGGATTATTGGAAATTTACCCTAACTTCTTGCAAAAGCTTGGAATAGCCCTTGAGATAAATGTTTGCTTATACTGAGCAGCCTAACAAACTAGGTCATGTTTGATATCCGCACTCCATATGTAAATAAATCTTATATAATAGTGAATAATTAAGTGGAATAATCTATTTAGCTGGAACTTTCATGCTGTTGATTATTCTATTGGGATTTCTAAGGAAGTGGAAGGGCTTGAGGTCACTGGAAAATTTTAAGTGTTAGGGTGGACAGATAAGAGGGCTGGGAAGGCAAGTCTGTTCACGTCAGAAAAAGGTGGACAAATGTTTTTGCAATGGAAAACATCGGGTTTATGGACAAAGTGATTCACAAAAATACATTAGTTCTCCTGAACTACTTCACACTTTTTTTTTTTTTTTCATTTTTCGGTAGAGCGGAAATATATTGTATTGACCATTTCCCTTTAGTAGAGATGAGATGCTTAGCATGGTATTACTGCTTGGCATAAGCTCAGAACTGAAAAATGCCATTGAGCATTACATTTCATTTAAACAAAATTGTTCTCCTCTCATGAAGCCGCCTGCACAACCACCCAGGCGCCTTCATCGGCGGAATGATGAAGCAAAGCGCCGGCCCCGAGTCTTATGCAAACTCGAAATCTGCATCTGCCCAAATGATGGTTTCCAAGGCCCAGCTGCTCATAAATTGTTTAAAGAGAAAAACAAAGATACAATAGTTTGTTGCTTTAGATATATTTGAATATATTATGGTAGATAATTTTAAAAATAAAGTATGTTTTAAGGCAGAAAGCTCTAAACAGATGGTTTGTATCCATGCAAACTAAAGAAAGCTCTGTAGTCCATAATGTTTTGTACACTGCTTTATTCATGACATATATTTCACCCCATTTTTAGCTTCAGATTCAAAGTTTGGGGCAGATGTCAAAGCTGCTTAAATATTAGGAATTAGAGAGGTCAGTAATATCATGAGCTGAGATAGGGTGCATCTATTGGTAAAGTGTGATTTTTGTCCCTGGGCTTTTATTTTTCCCTCTCTCTCTCTCTTTTTTTTTTTTTTTTTTTTTTTTTTTTTTTTTTTTTTTTTTTTTTTTTNTTCGCTTTATTTTAATTTGCACTGTAAGATCTGACTGTTCATTCTAGATTTTTCCCTTGATTTCAGCTGATTTTTGAGTTGGACTTAGTCAGATAGGAGCTAGTGAGGGAAAGGAGCCTGAGGAGGGCAGAGCTAAAGATGCAACTGCTGCTTCTTTCCTTTCTTTTTTTTGTCCCTATCCAAGCAGCAGGCACACGTCCCTGTTCTGAAACATCCACATGCTGACACACAGTGCAGGAGACGTGGGAAGACAGACAACAAGATCCAGATCATTTGGCACCATCCAAGAGCTCTGAGGCTTGTGACCTGGTTTGTGTGTGGCTCAGTTGTCTCCAAGGCATGTTAGGGACATGAAAAGGTGACGTCCTTCCTTCGGTTCCTGGTGCAATGAACTCTACATTTCCAGTTTGCAAAATGATCTCCTGTTAAACATCTTCCTGTGTTCAGTGCCTTTCATTGGAGCTGAGGATGATGAAACTTTTAAAATATTGAACATGCAGCCTGTAACTCATCTCTTCTATTAGCCTTGCTTTATTCTCTCAGCCCTTTGGGAAAAGATTTGTCTTGAGTTGGGTGATATGGCAGGGGTAGTGAATAGTTTGTTTTAATCAACTAGTGGCACCTAATTATGAAATAGGATTTGCCCTTGGAACTCTCATCCATTTTTGTTGTCTTTTGCTTTCATATCAACCTCCACAGAGCTGCAATGCAAGTTACTGCCTCCCAGTGCAGGTGTCTTAGGTTTGCTTTTTCCTTATTTGTTTTGTTCAGGATGGCATAGCTCTGCGCCGAGAGTTGTGCAAGTCACTAGTAAGTTCAAGAAATCCCTTGCAGTATTTCTCAGATCTGTGTGAATGACACTCTTTTGTAGAAAACTGCCTGCAAGATGCAAGGCCATTTCCTTTTTTTTTTTTTTTTTTTTTTTTTTAAAAGACTTTTTGTTGTGGGGGAAGGAGGAGAGAAGGAAGAAAGGATGGGTGCAAGCTGTGTGTTGGCTATGTGCAATTGCGTGATGCCAACAGAAAAAACATTGCACAGAATAATGGGGAGAGAACAGAGGTGGAGCGCAGGATTGCCAGAGGAGATGCAGGATAGCATGTTACTGCTGCAGTAATGGTGGATTAATTAATTACCATTGATTTCTATCCTTCACCCCCTTAAAGTGCTTGCACCGTGTACAATTACTGGTCTCGCATGCTTTTATTCAAAATGTTTTGCAGCCGTGGGCTTCATGCAACTGGAAACCAAACTATCGATGTATTTACAGGGGCAGGAGAGTGAGGAATATATGTTAAAAATGACTTCTGGGAAGTTTATCGCTGGCGGCTGCTGGTCAGGCATCCTTTTGCTCTGCATCTGGCAGATTCCCTTTTATGTAATTACAGATTTTTAAAGTAAACCCAGAAAGGAAGTAATGTGATTTTTACCAAGAAAGTGATACAAACTGTGGTTTCCTGCACCAGTTAAATAAGTTAGACTTCCTCTGGGTAGTCATTTTCTTGGTAAGAAAATTGTTTTATTTATGAATGTTCCAATGGTGATACTTTTATTTGTCCAATAAAGTACTGTAGGATATTCAAATACTGTAACAGACATATGAATGTGGAAATGATCGTGTTAAAAATTGAAGACAAGATACCTTCATATTTTAAAAAGCGTGATAGAGCAGTACATTCACGTTGTCTATTTTATACAGAACAAGGAATTCTTCGTATTTCATGTATTTCAAAATATAACTTAGTCACTAGTACTGCCCTAAATTGGTATTTTTAGGAACTCCAAGTGTTTAAAATCTTTCTTTGGTGCAATCAGCGCAATGTTTTGTCATCCTTCTCATCCTGCAATTCACACAGACATTACCTAAAGCGTGCAGTGTAACTTACCAAAACGCAAAATCGTGACTGAGCAATGACATAGGCAAAAGTAGGAGTTTGAACATAGTAATTACACTTTTTATTTTTATCCTCAAGCCTGCATTTTGCTTAGGATTACTGGTAGAGAATGGAATTATCTAGAATGCAAATCAAAGCTTATTATCTTTCATAAATCAATTATTTTATTTTTGCATTTGACTGAATTGCTTGTAAGGCTTTATGAATTCATGTTTCAAGTACTTGGGAAAACTCTGCCCTTCTGTAGTGTATGAAAGGCAGAGGACACTACCACTGTGCTTTCTTTCCTTGAGAGTAGCTTTATAGGATTTCCTTATGAGCTTGCACAAGTGCACAGAATTGCAGAGAAATAAAAGCCTACTCTACAGAGTGACTAGAATTAAAAATATATGTATTGGTAGTTTGTTTAAAAATATGGCCTGGGTATTTTCATGTTTCAGCGAGATTATTAGGTTGCTCTTGGCTTCCCTGCTTCTGATTCTTGCTCTGGAAATACTAAGAAAATAAAGTTTAATTGCAACAGTGCGTCCCTATTTTAAAAGGATCCCCTGCTTAAGTAACTTAAATGAAGGAATAGTCATAGACCTTAATATAGTATTATTCAACCTTAAGGTTTAGTTGCAGAGGTTTGGATTCAGGAAATGACATTGTTATGCAAGAAGTGGAGGAGCTGACAGGAAAAGAGATTAATATACTAGGGCTTGGAGGGAGGATTTGCAAGCTCAGGCACAGATTTTCATATTCAGTTAAGCAGCCTTCTGTACCACTTTTATTTTTTTATTTTTCCCCCCTCCCCTCTCCCAGAGCAGAACAGATTTGGGATCACTAAGGAAAGTTGTAGTGCATATGAAGATGTTCTTAATTTCAGTGCAAAAATGTTCCTGCTTATTCAAAAGACCTGGATACCTTTGTTTCCTGGCATTTCTTTCTAGGGAGTCATTAAAATGAATACACAAACACTATCAGATCCTTTTTATAGCATTGCTTAGCTACATTATTAATAAAATTTTGATTGATTGAGCAATATAACTAACTATTCCTCGGGAACTTCTGCACTATTCTGCCTTGGAGCATTTCCTATTTGATTCCAAATAGGAAAGAGAGGCAGAACTAAAGGTGTAAAATCGCTGCGTCTCTCCGTGTGGAAAGGCTCCGGCATTGGCAGGACTCATATGTTATCTGTTCTGGTTAAAATGAGAGCTTAGAATTGGATTTGTTTCAATCTGATTTTAGTTAGTTACAACATGAATCCTAGGTTTGTTTCTCCTTCTGTGAGAAAATGTTTTCACATAGAAGAATGAGATATAAAGGGGTAAAAGCAGTGCACGCTAACCTGTAGTGCTAAAGGAACTCAGGTTCCACTGGGAGTACTCACCTTTCCCCATTTAGAAAGAAACAAACAGGAAAAGCTGGACAGTTTTGGAAATGAAAATAAAGATTGTTGTCAGTAACTTCAGGAAGCATCTACTGAAATATTAGTATTTAAATATTAGTCTGAAAGCCAGATGAAAAAGTAATACTTGCATGTAATCGTTTTCCTCACCTACCTACAAGGAAGGATGGACCCTTCAATTCACTGCTGAACTTGGTGCTTTGCGGAGGGCTGCAGAAGCCCCAGCGTTTGGCTCCTACAGCAGCTTGTTAACTGCTTTGGAAATACCTTACCCCTAAAACTGAGCATTTTGGGAGTGGTCTGGGTTGAAATGCTCTCACTCTGTATGAACAGGAAAGTTGTGCTAAAACTTGTAGCCTTGGAGGTGAGGCGAGTGCTGGGCAAGAAGGTAATGTTAGTAATGGGACAAACGGCTTTTGAGCACAACGTGGAATGTGAGATACTCTGGGGCACTGCATTTACAGCAAGGCTGAATGGTGTGTATATATTGGTTGATCACATAGCACAGAACAGCAGGCATATATGACCCCTTACTGCGTGTGACTGAAGAGGAAGTGTAAATACCTGACAGGGCCATGTTGTCTTTAAGATTTTTAATCTAAACTTCTATCACGGTGTATGCAAAGCCAAACTGCAGAGGTTTGTCTTTTTCTTGGGTTGTTTTTTTTAAAGGTTAAAAATGTTTGGGAATATTGGTTTAGAAAAATCAGGATTGCCTGCATGCGATGTAATTTTTACACACTCAAATGTGAGTCTTTGAAGTGTTAACATAGATCAGTCCTAAGTTGCTAAAATGTAGATAGGAGACCTTTAAAGATAGCAATCTGGAAAAAAGGAATGCGAAAAGGCAGCTTGTCATACTGGAGCCTAATTAAAAAAGCGCATTACTAGGCTAAGCCGTTAAGAAGTGACGTTCCAAGGAAAGCAAGACTGTATTTTGCCCATTCAGACTTTACTGCCATTAAATACTACTTCTCGTTTTTCCCCTGTTCCTCCTTTAGAAGGATGCATGTTTCTTCTGGCAGATAAGTACACTAGAAAGCTCCTGGTGGTTTGGTTATTTTGGAGGAGCTGGAGCTGTTAGAGAAGATGGGAATTTTTGTTTAGAGTGGAAGGCTAATCCTCATGCTCCCTTTGGGGACAGAATGGTCTTTCAAAACTTCCATTACATCCGGATATTAGAAAAGCACTTTTCTGTGGAAAAAGGTTCATATGTTGAAGCTGAAGTATGTTGTGTTTGGAATAGGCACATAAATTTGACTGGTTGCTATTTTTAGTGGACTCCTCTTAATTAAAAGTAGCCTTAAAGATTACCTGGTGTTCACAAAACGAAGGCTCGTTAGTCTGGCACTGCTTGCTTTCCCCAAAATGGGCCCTTCACCTGCCCCACACCCGGATTTTGTGTGCCCACCCCCTGGTGTGGGGTGTAACAGGGTGAATATCCCTGTGGAGCCGGGCGCTCCTCCCGGGAGATTCGCCTCTAGTTCCCGTGAGAAAACCAACCCACAGACTCCAAATCAGACGCAGTTCTGGGGGACGGAGGCAGTTTGTTAGATAAACAAATTTAAATGTAAACTAGCAGTTTAAAGAAAACAAGGGATGGAGGTTAATAACTGGGATTTTAATTTTTGTTGTGCTGGTTGGATTTTTAGGATGGGATGCTGACAGGCTGAGGCATCTTGGGCTTTGTTCCCTATTCAATAGCATTGGACTGACAAATTATATATACAGTATTTCATTTTGTGCCTGTTTTTATAGATAATAATTTTGATGCAACCTTATAAAAAACAGGAGGGTTTTGGTAAGGAAGAACACAGGAAAGACTGTGTTTTTTAACAGGACACTTTTTTTTTTTTTTTACATAGCCATATGCTGCTGCTATTTAATCTTCAGCGAGTCCCAGATCGTGCACAGCATTATTAATTATCCTCATCAGATCACCTTTTCTTTAAAGCTGCTTTTCTTAACTGTTCTCACCTACTCTATTAATTATAGAGACACACAGAGTCATTAGAAGATTGTTTAGAGACTAGTATCCCCTGCCTCTAGGCTCAAGTTTCAGAACGTTCAGAAATGCTTTGTTTCAGAACACCCTATTTATACATATAAATGTTCTTATTTTAGGTATGTAGATGTGTGGATGTGCTGCTTCCTAATGGATATATGTCTCAGGGCAGTTGCTCAAAGACTGCTATGTCCCAACTTCAGCTGTATATGAACGTTGCAGGTGAGAAAGTTTTCTTTTGTGAAATTATTTGTATGCAAATCTTTATCCAGCCCAGCAATTTCCATTAAGGATTATCTTAATAGCAATCAGTGGTACCTTATTTTTTTTGCTTATGATAATTTATGGCCAGAAGAAATACACTGCCTATTTGAAAAGAAATTGAATGAACAAAATTCCATACTGAACTGGTGGTCTTCCCTCCTGAATTTGGTGCAGATACCTGGTGTTCTTGACGAAATATCTGTTGACTATCAAAGAAAAATCAAAACCACTGCCAGCTGGGCTATATTTCTATGAAAGTAAAATAAGAGCAATCCTAATCAAAGGTGCGATAAGAATTGAGCATAAATTGAAACACAGGAAGTTTCTTCTGAATGTAAGAAAATACTTTTTTACTATGAGAATGTTAGAACACGGGAGCAGGTGGTCCAGAGAAGGTTGTGGCATCTCCATCCTTGGAGATGCTCAAACCCTGCCTGGACCCAGGGTTGGACCAGGAAATCTCCCAAGGTCTCAATAGGTCTGTGACTCTGCAACTTGGAAGATCTGGGAACTATGTCTGTTTAGGGAAAAAATAAGTATTTATGCTTCAATTCTGATTCTGTTATAGATAATAACCTGGAAATCACTTAACATTTCTCTCTTGAGGAGGTATAGCTTCCTTGTAAGAGCTGAAATTACTGTTCCTCAGTGAGTGCAGGTACTGAAGAGGTAATGTGGCTTTTGCTCACAGAGTTTTGTGGAGTTACAGCTCTAAATGAGGGACTAGCTTTGCAAGTGTTTTTCCCAGAGCAGGTCATTTGATGTCATCTTTGGAAAAAAAACATGCAGTGCAGTAACAGTACTTTAATATTTTGCAGAAGCAACTGACTTGAGAACATTAAATGATCGTTTGGGAAAGACAACTGCCAGCATCCCTTAAAACAAGTATAATATGTTCCAAGTTTTCTTGAAAATGCACTGAAGTTTTATGAGAGTGCAGTAAACAACATTCTTTAGAAATCTGGGGTAGTATGAGTCTTTGATTGCATAAGATTGCATAGTCCCAGACAAGGAGACCTTCCATTTCAGTTGCCTGGATTTTGCTGGCCTATTAACTAGATATACTCTAGTTGCAGAATAAGATTTGCAAGGATGCTACCGATTCATCAGTTTCTGTGGTCTGTTTTCTTGAGGTTTTGCACTTTATATTGTTTTAAAAGCTGGTAGAGATAGATAATGAAAACTACGTGGTTGCAGGAAGCTACCAGATGCTATTAGTAAAATGTAAAGATGCTTCCATTATATTTTCAGTTTCCTGAGATAATTTTATTGCATTTTTGATGTACTCTATATATGGATTAAGACAGCTCTGTGTGTGTATGTATATATATACACACACACGCACATATATTGCAGCATATATGTGTGTATATATGCTGCTCTCTCTATATATGTGCATACTATATATATATGCTGCAATATGTTTCAACCCTAATGCATTTAATTTTCTGCTACATTACTAAGGAGTAGCAGCATATAGTAATGAAATGTTATTTCTTGGTTGGACTACTTTTCATAGTTGTTGAGGTATTCAAGTAGGTGCTTTATACAGCTCCATAGCAATTCCATATGGTATCTTTTTCTTCTGGAATGTTGAAAAGTTGGCAGGAGTAGAGGTCGGGAAGGTGCAGATCAGTAGCTTGTACATAAAACCAGATTACCCTTCTTTAACTCCGCACCTTTCTGGAAAACTGCTTCCCACTAAAACCATGCCTCTTCCTCCTGCTCAGCCCCATTAGCGTGCTTGTCTGAAAAGAGAAGACCCTGAGCGTGTCCCCAGGTTTAAAAAAAAAAAAATTGCAAGTTTGAAAGTTATTTTTTGTAATTGAATAATGACTTTGGAAACTTTAAAGAATAAAAAAAGCTATTCTTTCAGTGATCTGCTGCAGGAATGGAAAGTACTGAATATTTTAAAGGTTTCATGATAATCTCTTCCTGATTTTAGTTATATCTCATGTTTCTTCTGTTTAATAATTTTTAAATGAGCACATTTTCCCCCCCTTGTAGCCCTGAAGCGTTATCAAATAACCTGATCGCTTAAGTACTCTGTGTTATGACATGGCAATAAACTTTGTGCTGGAAGTAAATGTTGGCGAGGCAATATAGAACTTTTGAACGGAATAAGAGACGTTTATCTTTGAAATATATATGGTATCTTTGAAATATCATTGACTGTATAAGCTGCATAGTTCTAGGCTACAGCACTTGCAATGTAAACTGATTTGTCTAAAAGGATATTTCATAGAAGGGAATTTGGAAATAAGGAAATTGCATGTTCCTTAATTATTGCTATTCCAGAAAGATTTACAGGAAAATGGTGTTGTAAGATCTTTTCTTCATAGGAATGTAAAAAGCCAGAGTTGTAAAACACATCTATTTTTAAGCATTCTTATCCTACATCATAGATTAATTCTGCCCATTGATTTGGCATATGAAAGGACTTGACCAGATTTGTAGATAAGGAAAGAAAGGAACAATAGTTTATATATATACAGCCTGGAAAAAAAAAAAAAAAAAAGTCCCAGATCCATGGGAGTTTGGAGCATATGATTAATCTAAATGAAACAAGAGATGAGGTGGAGCAGCGAAAGCTCCCTAGCTCCTGGTCCTGCCCAAGGAAGAATAACAAAGCTCCTGCCTTCTCCCAGGTGCTCCAGCCTGCTCCTTTAGCCTTTACATTAGTCATATCCGATCCCATACTTAGTTATAAAACAATGCTAGTCTGTCTCTTGTTTTGAAGTCTTCCCAAGTGAGATAGAGATCCGACTGGATAACTTTTCTCTACAGTTAAGCCCTCATTACCAGTGGTGGTTTGCATAGAGCGAGAAACAGTGCCTGAGTAGGAAGGTGCGTATTTTAGAGCAGGAGACGCCAAGAAAACTGTAAGGAAACTGCATCCGGATTGCCTCTGTTGTTCTTTCAGATAAGCACCACAATTCTAGTCATAATCTTTGGGAAAATAATGCAACAATTATATTTAACCATTGTATAGTAATTTCCATCTCCTGAATATGCTTATCAATTGCTGCATTGCCCTCTGAAATTAATACCCAACAAAAATAGGAATCCTTCTTCTGGCCAAGAACAGAACTTGAGGCAACTGTTTTTCAGTCATATGCTCAGTCCTGGTATGATTCTGCATGTTCTCTGCTTGCTTCTGGTTCTCTGGATTGTACTGTCAAAATGAGGTTGTGATTCGCAGAATGTGAATTCCAGTGCTGGGTGGGTGCTTAGTTGTGTAGGCTACTTAGATACTGCAAACCCAGAACAGTCCTCTTTGTCTGCCTTGAATTATAAGGAGCTTTCTAATATGGATGATCCTTCTGCTGGACGTTATTTCACACAAAAACATTTTGACAGTGTTTATTGACTGCTAATGGCTTCTGAAATGCTGTAACTTCATTTTTTTGGGGAAATCTCAGGATAGATCAAATTTTGTTTGCTTATCTTCTGGGATAAGGTTAATGAGACTTGTAAATTATTAAAGACTATATTTTCATCTTCCAGACCCGACCTTCTCTGAATAGACGTTGGCCACTAAAAGCTCCTCATTAGTAGGTAACTTGATAGCTGCAAGTATTGTTCTTTATGACACAGTGGAAACTTCTCCCTCAGCATGAAAGATTATCAATAGGAGGCAGGTTGAGTCTTTTGTTGGTCCTTTCAGATCATTCTTACAGATTCAAGAGGTTTTTATTACAGCCCTGTTATAATCCAGTAATAATCCATAATCCATACAAATATATATAAATATAATCCATGCTCCCATAAAAGCAGTGCAATCTTTAGTGCATCTTTGTCGTTATATCCTAATTTCTATCACTGTTTTACCATATAAAAGCAGGCATTTAAGTAAAGCTAAGGCTAAGAAGAGTCATAGACTTCAGTATGGCTTGTGCAACATCTTGGATGTTATCAGCCAGATTCCAGCTGCAAAAATGTTGCCAGTAAAGCCGTAAGGTGGAGAGAGTAGATGTTACTTTGGTGGAGCTCATAATCCTGGAAGTCAGAATTGCATCTTAAGACCCATTGAATCAAAGTCACCTTATTATATTCCCTTAATGGAATTCATATCACTAATACATGTCGGCTAATTTCGTTGCTTAAATATAGATTTGAAACATATTCATGAAAATAAATCAATACCTCAAAACTACAACCCCAGGATACCCATTTCCAAGGGGACAAGCTTGCAGAGGATGAGTGGTGACTTTGAGTGTCTCTCTGCACTTGAGCCCTGCACATCTCAAGTGCCGCAGTCCTGTCTTGCCCTGGAGCCCTCGCCATGCACCCTCTCCCCATGGCTTTTGGCTCCAACCTGGGATCCTGTGAGCATCCATTTCCAGGAAAGGGCAGAAACTTGGAAGCAGGGAGCTGGGTCGGGCCATGGCAGCCCATATTTAGATTAATTTAAAATTTTGCAGGGATGCACCCTTAAAATGTTGCTCACGTGGAATATATTCTCTTGAAGTTTCCCCTGGGACTGGAAGCTGGGACAGAAACGGATTTTTGCTTATAAGCAAAGAATTTGCAAAACAATGAGAGAGAAAAAGCTGTGACATGAGTCATAAGCACGGGACCTTCTGCCCCTGTCCGCTCCTGACCGCGCCGCGCGCTCATTATTCCCTGAAATCCTGCGGATTAGTTGAAAGAACAAAAGTTGTTTCCAGCAGATAACCAGTGACGGCTTCTCTGTCGTTTCAGTCTGTTGGAATAAAAGAACCAGTTTAATCATCAAAACTTAGTGTAACACTGTAGTTTCTAACAGCTTTTTCTAACAGCAAAGCTTAGAAGTGTTGCTAAATTAAATACTGATGTTTAAATTGGATATTGTTATTCGCGTCTCATAACGTGACGTGTTAGGCACCTCCGAAAACAAATTCACATGTTAGTCTGGAAAGTTGCACTGTGATGACAGGTAAGGGAAGGGCAGAAGGTATTTGCATTAAATGCCAAATGGAAAAGTGGAATAGTCATCACGCTGCGATGCTGGGTGGGCAGCGAAGACTGGGCTGTGGTCCCAGTGTGTGCAGCACGAGTCTCCTCGGGCACCGCTGCACGGTGCTTCCTGGAGAGGAGGATAAACCCCTGGGTTTTGAGGGTTGCTGTTCCTCGGCTTGGCCATCCATACGTTTACCAAGCGGATCACAGTGAAATATATCCCGCTGGGAGTAGCTGGCGGCTGCGGGGCAGGCTGGCCGCTCTCTGCTTCACCTTGTCAGCCGTATTCATCGCTGGCAAGTGCAGAAGTGGAGTTTTTGTGAAGCATGTGTAAGATTTTTGGTAATGTCAAAAGGTCGCAGGAGAGTGATTTTTAGTTTTGACGACATCCAGATGCAACCCTGAAGGAGCCCTGCCCTGGTCCCTGCCCAGGCCTCCAGATGCCGGCATTTGCTGTCCATAGGCATGGAAAACTCCTGGCACTGAGCCCAGGGCTTTACTGGGAGGCAGGGATCCCTGGAAACCACAGCCTCCGAAGCCAGCCCAACCTCCTGCGCTGGCTTTCGAGGCCGACACGGGGCTCCCTTCCAGCTGGGCCCCAGCGCCTCGTGTGCCCGTCGCCCTGCGCGGGACTGCGGTCAGGAAGCCTCATCGGGAATGCGACACCCGCTGCCCGCAGCCGCTCCACTGACAAGCTCCTTGCTTGCTTTAATGACTGCCTAGCTTCGCTGTGAGTCCTGGGCGGGCGGCCCCAGGAAGCAGCGATGCTCGTCGCCCTCACAAGAGATGCTGAATTCCTCCGCCACCCCAAAAACACTAATTCTAAATGAAGATTTTCTCTTAAACTATGATAGGTAACTAAGCTGATATTTCTTTAGAGGTTCAGCAACGGTGTTTTGCACAGGATTCTGTCTGGATGAGCTGGATAGTGTAGCTGAATTCTGCCTTGGAAGGAAAAAAATGTGGAAATGCCTATCTGCACTGTGAGTATTAAATCAGTGGCCTTGGGCAGACTCTCCTGGAGGTCTGGGTATCAGTTAGTACTGACCAAGTAGTGTGTATGTTTGCTTAGTTTTTTCAGAGGCTGGAGTTAGTGCAGAGTGAGTGAGGAGTTAAACACTTCCACTTTGTTTTTGAGTCTTACCTGCTGCCTCCTTGTGTTTTGGTTTCATGTCCCTCTAATCTCTTAATTTTTCTTCAGCTTATCTTGCACAGCGGATTGAAAGGAAGTTAGAGCTGTGGTTGCCTGAGCAGTGGCACTGCAGCTTCGTAGGTCAGCAAAGTATTCTTGAGTAAATAAGCACACCCATAGCAGGCTATGCCAGCTACCTGGTTGCCCAAGTTTGCTTCCCTGGAACCAAATTCTCACCACGGTTCCTCTGTGGTGGCCCCGCTCAGGTTGCTCCTTCTTGGAGCAGAACCTGGCTGAACTTTGGGCAGCCCACGGAGCTGCACTTGGCAAGCTAAACCATACTAACAGGTTCTTAGTGCTCATATTTTGAGCTTCCTAGCACATTGATCCGTTGCCTCAGCTCTGCATCCTATGTTAAATGAAGAAGTAGATTCCTTACTGTTCAAGCATTCATTTTCAGGGTGTTTTTTTCCACATATGTTTATTTTTCTCTATAATGCTAGATAAAACCTTGCAACTAGACGGTTCTTTGTATATTCTCAATGGCATATGACTAATTGTTGAAGGCTTAAGCTGGATACAGCAGCGCCAGAAGCATCTGCAAAGTGGAAGTAGGAGCAGAGGCTTAATCCAACGCTGCGGTTTGCTGTTGCTGAGGAGGCTCCCGCCGTCCCTTCTGCTGTCCCTCCCGCCCAGCTTGGGCAGCTGGAACTTGCAGCGCTGGCAGCGGAGGAGCCCACCAAAGGTGGGTGGTTTCTGCTGTGCCAGGGCTTGAGGAGCAGAGAAGGGCAAGCAGCTGCCACCCGTGTGGCTTGCAGCAAGGGCAGGGACCGCAGTGGATCTGAAGCCTTTTATCTGTGACACGGCCTTGTGCAACTGCTCCCTTAATGACAGGGGTGACGCGGGTAGGGAGCACTGCCTGGGCCGTTAGTCCGGGCTGCACGTGTGGAAGGTGCCTCACCGTAGGGTTTTGCTGCAGAGGATGTCTCATTATGTCACCTGAAACACAGAAATGGAGCTAAGGCTGTGCTGCGAGTCATAAAGGTACTAGAAGCATTTCGTAAGCTTCTTTTATAATTAGTAGCATGAAATTAAGAAAGGGTTATTGGAGCATACGGAGCAGGAGCACTAGTGGCCTGTAGCCAAACTGCTGCGCAGCAGCTGCTGGTCAGGCCAGGACACCACTGACATTTAAAACCTCCATTAGAGGGGAGAGAGAGAGAAAAAAAAAAAAAAAATCCTTCTCCACACCATTTTTGTCTCCTCTACTATTCCCTAATAGGATCCATCTATCTGCCCTTCTCTGCCAAGTTCTTAGTGGTCTGACCTGTGAACGGCAGTAATGACTCCCATCGCTTTGGTTGGAAGCGGTGTCACCACCCCAAGGGGGACAGTTCTCTGGGGACCTTGATGTGAGAGCAGCGACCCTCAGGACTTCTGGCTTTGCACAGAGCTGGGCTGCATTAAACCCCATTACCTGCGAGCGCTATCGGAGCCAGCAAGGCCTCCGGTGTTTTTTATTCCATCACTTTGCTGCAACAGAAGTTCTCAAACTCTAGTCAGCAAAAATACATTAAGCAGCTTTTTAAAATGCAGAGGTTGAGGATGTGCAGCAGTCAGCATGAAACTGCATAGTCTGTTAGATTTAAAAAAAAAAAAAAAAAAAAGAAAGAAAAAAGAAAAAAAGAAAAAAGTTAGGAAACCTATCCAGGTCAGGTTATCTTCTAGCCCTTGGGCATGAAGGAAAATGCTGACAAGGGTGATGTTGTTATTTGGAGTGAAATCTTGTAGATCTCAAAGGCAGAGGAGTAATCAGTTTGCATCTCTTGCATAAGGAGAATAACATCCAAATTTGTTAAATTATGGAGGGAGACAGGATTTATGTCAGCCATCAGTAAATAAGTAAAAATATTTAGAAATAATTCTAATGTCGTTATTTTCATAATGAGATGCACCTTCCTGGCTGTATATAAATTGCTGTGTAATGCTCACAATTCTCACTGGAAACAAGTTGGAGCTTAAACAAAAACGAGGATGGAAATTATTCTTTAAGCCAAACTTCTCAGCACTTGGCAAACTGATGTGTCCATCTGAAAAAGAAAAGGGAGTTTGCATGAAACCAGCAGAGCTGTTAAGCTACAGCAATACAGAAGTGTTGCTATTTTAAAGGAATGGTATAAATTTCTGTCAGTTAGTGCTGGATTATTTGAAATTCCCCTAGGTTTGAAAAAGAAAAAGGGGAAGGAATTTTAACCAGCTCATTTGCTAGAAAAATGACCTGCCGAGGGGCTTGGAGAGAAGAACAGAAAGCAGATTAGAAGGGGGAAGTTGTGGCGGAGTCGCAGCTCTGCTCCAGTTGTGTGGAGCGGGCAGCGGAGATGGGAAGAATTCCCACCGCAGGCACCGACTTCTAATGCAGTGTTACGTGTGAGAAGTGGTGTGTTTGACAAGTTTAAAATAACAGGTTTTAAAATTGTCGTGTTTTGTCCCATTTATGCGAATGTTTTCAACTACAGTCATGGGAGGGAGGGGAAAAAGTGTTTTCTCTGTTCTTTCCCCGCTTTGTTGTAGGACAAATAACCTCTCGTTGAGCTCCAGGAGGCCTAAGATACACTTGCTATATAATAGGTTTTGACAATGTTTCTTGTATTCTGCTGAAATGCAAAAATGCAGATTTTCCAAACTTCACACTCCCCCAGATTGCAGGGATTTGATCTTAAACAGTAAAATTTTCATAGCCACCAATATTCAATTATATATTGAATTTCTAAGCAGGAAAATTCAGTTGTGACTTTGTAATACTGGAAAATAAATGTGTTTCTATCTTGCTCCTGGGAAAATCTGAAATAAATTTGCTGCAGCTTAAGAAAAAATATAAAGGAAAACACTTGAGCTTGCTTGGAGAGTTTTAGGTTGAATAACTGAGGATGGGCAACAGTGCAAATAACTGAGTGCAGGGGCTCATAAGGTAGCTGCTGGGCAAGCTACTGAAATCATAATATTCTAATAAATTAAACCTCTGGGATGTTAGGATTAAATCATGCAAATGAACATTTTTAGTGTAAATTATGGCATTTATGGTCACGCTTTTGATCCGAGGAAGTGCACCCTGCCCCGTGTAGATATCTGCGTGGGCTTCTCCGCGCGGGGATGCTGGAAGAGGGGGTGTGTTTTGTCATCCCCCGTGTGTCTAGGAGCAGGGCAGGAGTGGCCGTCTCGGGCAGCCGGGGCCGGGATGGGGGAGTTCTGGAGCATTTTGCCCTACGATGAGGCATGTGGTACTTGTGGCAGCTTCACCCGACCTCGGCTGGGGATCGTTAAACCCTGCTCTGGCGCAGCAGGGTGATTGCTGCCATCCGGCCCGCGCGCGGCAGCATCGCGGCCTGGCCGTTCCCACGGCCCTGGCTGCCCGATGCCGCGGTCGGCAGCGGCGCCTCGGGGCGCTCCGGGGCCGCGGCGGCTCTTGCTGGGCCGCCAGGTTCCTCCCTCGCTGCCTTCTCCTGCTGCCGCCTCTCTCTGCATTCCCAAAAGGGGCATTTCTAAGGTGTGGGTTCTCAGCTATGTGTGTCATTCAGTGACTCCTTTCTCTACTATTTTGATAATATTTTATTACTCTGTTTTAACTTCATTCTGTTTTTCTTTAGCTGAAGGTTTCAAATAAGCATTTTTTTCTGGCAGGAGACTTTACACCTGCATCTGCTCTGTTTCTTTTTTTTTTTTTTTTTTTTTTTTTTTTTTTTTTTTTTTTCCCATCTCATATGAGTTACTAGATCAACATGAGTGTGAAATAACCCTTGTAGTTTGATTCTAAGCTCCAGCAGAATCCCTGCTTCTGCTCCTGAAATTGTCTGCTGTCTTTGTTGGCACTGTGCAGTTTCAGAAAGCACCTTGGAAATTTTCCCCACCCTTCTGCCATCCTTCATGGGACAGCTCAAGTTTTACTGTGTCTTATATAGTTCCAGAACCATCTTTAACTGACCTGCAAACTGTTCTGCGGGAAGAGGATCTGCTTGTACTTCATGCCTTGCCTCTTCCCCATTTTTGATTTTCCCCTCCGAAGATGCTTGAAGATACGTTCCAGGTAGGGCCGGGTTTTCAGCAGGCGCTCGGTGCTGTTTCGCGTGACGCGATGCTGCAGCTGGCCGGGGCCATTGCAGTAGCGAGGGGCAGCCCACCCAGCGTTCCCGCACGGCACAAGTTGTTTCCAGCTCGCAGCTGCTTCGGAGCTGCCAGGGGCACCGCGTGCCCCACCTGTCTGCAGGTGGACGGGCAGCTTTGAGAAATTATTTCCTGTTTTTCATTGGTGTTTTGAAAGAGGAGACACTTCAGATCACAATCTGAGACTCGCGCCCCGCTCGTGTGTGGGGCTGGATCTGCCTCCTGTGTGACACGGCTGGATTTAGCAACGAGCAGCCACATCACACGGCAGGAACAGTGTCCACCGTGGGGAGGAGGGCCTGGGAAGAAGCCTCTGCTGCTCGGCACAGCCTGCATTTCCTGCCCTCTGAACGGCTGGTGCAGAAATGTTGGCAAGTAGCACTGATTCCTTTTAGCAAGGACTTCGTTCTTTTTTTAATATGTTATTTCAGCAATGTTAAGTGCTTCTTGTGGTTTCTTATTGCGGTTATTTTCCATCAGTATTTTTAAATTGCAATCCGAATCAGAACAAGTGCCCACAGAAACTCTCCGAGGAGAGAGGAATGCCCTGCAGGCAGAGTGGCAGGACCTTTCCTGGACCCCTCTGATCCTCGCTGCCGCATTCCTCTCCTTTCCCCTGTGTTCCGTTTCGGGGCACCCACTGCTTGTGATATCCATTTATTTTCACTTTGATTTTATAATCAAAGAGCGCTGCAAGTTCTGACCCGGCTCCAAGTTGAGCTTTTCCTGCTGGTGGCCCTGGTTACTCGGGGTGATTGTCCCGACCCGGCTGGTGCCAGGGGTTTGGCAGCTCGCCCGGCTGGCGCGGATCCGGCAGCGTTTGCCGCCTCTCTCTGCATTCGGCCCTTCTGCTCAGTTCAGCTCACTTGCTTTTGTCATTTCTTGCTTCCAGTTTTTTATGTCTTACTGCCTGTCTCATGGCAAGGTCAAATGGTACTTGAGCAAGAAGTCGAACCCCATGGAATGGCTGTTGTCACCAACTGGCAGAGTTTAAGTGCCGTTTATTTTCTTGGAAGTACCCCTTCATTTGAGCTGTCTTGTCTATCTTAATCCCCAAACCAATTTTTGACATCTTGCTTTTAAGTAAGACTTTGACAAATGGCAGCAATCCACGGCAGACGCATTACTGTGGTCTTTTGAAAATGATTTTCCTAAAGAGCAGAGCGAATTCCTGCGCCGGCCCAACCTGCAGCAGCAGCCGTGCGAAATGCCAAAGCTGATGAAACCCTTCCCAGGGAAAGGTAATCCCGACTAATGGCCCGTGCGCCTGCCGTAACATTTAAGTCAAGATTGCAAGTCTGAGCACAGCACTTAGAAAATTCAGCTGAAGCATTTCTGTATAGCTTCGCCATTTAAATAAATCTTCTTCACTGGACGTGGTCTCTGTCCTTGTGCCGGGGAGGCCGTTTTCCCGGGACTCGGGAGCGCAGTCGGATCCAGCTGGGTGCGCCGCGTGTGCTGTGATGGCAACGACTCTGCTGACATTTATTTAGCAAGAGGAAATGAATTCCAGTGAGAATTTTTCCTTGATAGAGTCACCCCAAAGTATCTCTCGAGTTTCCGCTAATGAGATGGTGAGATGTGAACTTGAAATTCGAGATTCCCTTCTGGCACGGCCGTCCAGGTCACTCCTGAACAGTCGCAATTCGCAATTGCTCCTTGTTTTCTTGCTGTCGGATTTTGCAACAGATCATTTACACTTTGCAACCCAATGCAAGCGTGACACTTTTTGTTGCATTTTTGGCCTTTTCTTGCCACATGAGTTACTAGATTCTGGATGGCCGTCCGCTAGGATGTTTGTAGGGACGTTGTAATGAGCTGGTGAACTTGCTGGTAACTCGTGGTAAGGGTCAGTCGAAGCACGAACCAGCAACTACCTTCAGTGGCCTTCACGGTGTATCCTTGGGCAGTGCCCAACAGGTGAACTTGGAAAGAGGTATGCATAGAGTTTAAAATTTGGCTTTTTTGTTTCTAACTTTATAAATGTATACGTTCTGTAAAGATCAAAGATAATCTGCAGAGATGGTTTGTTTTTAAACCTTTTGATGAAAACCCAGTTTCTTTTTTGCTTTTCCTTGTCCTTCATAGAAAGGTAAAGTTGGTTTTCCCAAAGCTTTTTGGTCAGTTTTCGCTTTCAAAGATCTTGCTTTATCAAGATGGTCAATAAGTTAATGAAATGAGATAGATGCTGACAAAAGTATGTTAAATACTTTAATGAACATCTTTCTCCTCCTAATTGGTTGTGCATACACATACCCTGTAACTTGTCTTTCATTAATTCACCTGAGACTAACCAGGATGCTTTTCTAGAGCAGATCTGATTTTTCTTTTTTTCCCCTCCCCCTTCTTTCATATATGAAAATGTATATGGATTTTCTTTTAATGTAAACCTTTTCAGGTCTACTTGTAAATCTTATATGCAAATCCAAATTCATAAATGAAATTATAGACTAAGACTCTGCTGCTTGAAATGCTTCTGAAAGCACCTTTCAAATCTGTCTGGCATGACCTATTAACTCAGAATGGTTTAAGCTTCTTTACATGTCTTTTGCTGAGCCTCTACCCATATTTATACATTTAGTTCATCTACTGTTTTGTAGTATAGTTCAGGACAGAAGATACACCAGTTTATTATTGTTTGTAATACTTTTGAAATGCTGTGTAACAGCAAAAACTGAGGAAGTCTTGGCAAAGTCTTGGTGCTCGAGAAACTTCTCCTGGCCTCCTCTTTTTTAAATGAGGAATTAAGAATTTGATCAGGCAGAAAACAGATCTCTGCTGCATAAAACAGAATCATAAATGTGGTGAGATGTGACTACCAGGCAGAAGTCTCAAATATCTTCAACCAAGTTACATGCTTTTAGGTTTTGTGTACATGGAGACACTTATTTCTAGTATTAAAGTAACTGGGGGAATTAAAAAATTGGGGTATGAAGAAAAGATTTATCTTTGATTTTTCAGATTTGCATACAAATATATGTAAGTATTTTTTGATTGCATTTTGATTTGTTCCTTTTTTAGGTAGCAACCACATACAGACAGCATTTGTTTGCAGGGTAGAAAGGATGGAAATGATTGTAGCAACATAAATGAAATAGGAAAAGCAGCGTTTCTCAGATAACTAAAACTCATGGGCTTTGTGTTTATTTTTAAGTCCATTTTATTCATTTAAAAATGTTTTATGAGATGCACTTGGGAAAAAATGGAAGAAGATTCTGTTTTTTTGTATGTGTTAATTCTCCCCAAAGTAAGGTTGTGTTCTTCTGTGAGTCAACAGTTGCTTCTTCAGAAACAGATTGGAGGAGAGAAATCTCAGAATGAATTAAAACCACCAGGGTTTTTACCATTTTTCCTCAGTGATGATGTGCCCTACCATATGCTGAAGGCAGAAGTTATCCCTTCATGATAAAAATGCATGGTGGCACTGCATATGTACATATAAACAAACACATATGGTTTATGAAGGTTATGTGGAAAGATTTAAGCTTGAGAAGTGAAATGCACAGGCTAATAAAAGTAAGGAGAGGACTGCAAAGCTGGACGGGTTTTCTTAGAGATGAATGGAGCTTGCCAGGCATGAGTGGTATGTGCACAAATGATACCCCTGCTCTAGCAGCCTTTAAAAGATCTAGAGAGACGGTTCTGCATATGTGTTAGTATATATATTTTTTACATATGTGTATGTGTATATTTTTATATATGTGGATGTATTAGTGTATTTATATATTAAGATTTGTAAAAGATATTGCAGTGATAATTAGAGGAACTTTTATTAAAAGAGTTTATAAAAAGCTTAAATTCTATTACTTTTGTATTCAAATACTCGTAGTAATTGCGTAAAGATAACCCTGTGACTCTGCACATTGGCTCGTTTTGTGAGCTGCTGCTCTGCATTTCTTCTCCCCTCAGCCTGTCCCATGAGGATCTTCAAACCCCCCTGTGGTGACAACTTGCAATGCTTCAGTAAACTGTTCTTTACATCAGAAAAATTGTGTCGGTAAAAGTGTTCTGGATTCCCCAAACCTTCGCTGATCTTTCCATTTAAAAATATATATTGTCCAATTTATGTTCTTCCTAATCCATACAGCTCCATGTGTGATGTGGTTTCCTTGTTGTTTCTAGAGACAATTTTTAGCCTGTAAAAGACCTTCTGACTCAAATGTGAAACACAGATTTTTCAGTAGATGATAAAGTTTAAATCGGGCAGAGACCTGGGACGGGGGGATCGTGCACATAGTTCCAATAAAACCAGGCCAAGAGCACGAGAGCGTGGTGGTGGCAGGGGATGAACTGCAATTCAAACCCTAATCCCAGGGCAAGTTTGGGATTTAGTTTGTGGAAGAAAAGTTGTGCAAAAGCCAGTGGAGCATCTGGGCTTGGTGGTTTGCTTGGTTTGTGTGTGTTGGCGTCGTTGCTTCCCGTTTTCCCCTTGCCGTAGCTCTGCTGCCCTGGTTGGCCCCGTGTCCTCACCGCTACCTGAGGGATGCGCCGCGAGGCCCCACTCGCCTACTCGGAAGGCTTTGGTAAATATGAAATACCATTGAAGTGCAGATTTGCAGAAAAGGGATGCGTAGGAAGGCTTGGCTGCTGCAGCGGAGAGGAGTAGAAGATACAGTGGCCTCGTTGTGTTGCTGTCACGTGCTGCTGCCGTTGCTCCTCTGCGCTCGGCCGCCTGTGCAGCTCCCTGCTGCCTCGTGCGGAGCCTTTCGGCTGCGTTCGAAACCGTCTCCCACGCTTTGCCCAAACGTTCTCCTTGAGCTCAAGGGTTTGCACGGGAAGATCCGGTAACAAGGCTGGGTGACCTGTGGTATGTTGGGTCTCCTTTCCGCTCCCTTTCTCACCTTATCTAATGATATTAAATCAATAATATTAGGGGGAAAAAATAGTGAATATAAATTGCTGAAAGATAGATGCAGCTTGGACCTTGGGAGGAGAGGGCCTGGGTGATCCTTCGTGATCTCTTCTAACAGTATTTTATCATGGTAAATTTTTTTTTTTCCCCCCAACCCCCTTTCCAAAATGAATTTTTTTTTTTCTCCCTTCTCCTTGTAAATCTTTTCTTTCATCCATGAAAGAACAAGAGTGTGGGGAGAGGGCCCAGGCTTTCAACCTAAAGCCCTTTGGGATGTTTCTCGATGTCGTCGTGTCAAAAGCATTTTCAAATTGGTGGCTCCGCAGTCAATGCAAATCCTTCAGCAGATGCGTAAGTAACAGGCACTTGTTGTGAGAGTCCTTAAGCATGAACAGGCCATTAAGTGCTTCCTTCCTCTCCGTGCCTCAGTTCTGTCTTGAAAAATATAATCAGCCTATATTTCATATTATTTTTTAAGAAGATTTTTTAACTCCCTTTTTCTGAGTTTCTTCTCCGGTGTATCTATGAATTAAAATTAAAAATAGAAACATACCCAGAAAGGAAGATACAGTCCGTGTACTGAGTTAGACCTCTTTGTCCCCTTCCTCTATCTCTATTAAGATGGGATTAATCAGTCTTCTGAGTATTTATTTTCCCCGGGAGATAATTTTGAAGTAAAAAAAACATTTGCTGCCTGGAAATGGAGTGCTTCCCTTTCTCACTGCCCGAGCAAAAGTTCAGAAATGCCACTTAAAAATGGCATTGGTCTGGAGCACAAGCAGCAAGTTCTTTTCAGCTACTAAACACATGAACAATAAGTATTTGTGCTACTTCTTCAATTCTTCTGTTTGCGTTGGTCTCCCAGTTTATTACTGTTAATATTTTTGCTACTTTTTCCCACCTTTTTTAGGTCACTGTCTCTTGCAGGGGCAGGGAGGAACTTTCTGGGGGAGCTCTGAGTATTACAGCAGTCTGAGCTCAGCAGATGCTGGCGTTACCTTTGTGCAAGCGCAGGCAGCTGTCGAAATCGTCGTGTTAGGCCCAGCGTTTTCAGCCACGTGAATCAGCCCTTTTGGCAATGCGGCTGCCCGGCTCCCGTTTGTAGGAGGCCCGTGAAACGTGCTGGAAGGAAATCCCCTGTTTTAATGCCGGGCTGCGGCGGCTGTTGCTGTTGCCGCCGCGCTGCCAGCGCGGCCGGGTTGCAAACGTGGGTTTCCCTTTCTGCAGTCTCGTGCAGCTATGACAGCATCGTGGGCGGCAGCTGCCATCGGAGGTGCCCCGCTGCCTTTGCCACTTGTCACAAGCTGTAAATGGGTTCCTGGATGGCCTGTCAGTGCTGTCCTGTATTGAGGCATTGTAATAAGTCTATTACTATTATTATTAAAATGGTTAGAGGATGTTGTTCTTCGTAGGACTTTCTGGGTCACTTATTTCTTGGAGGGGACACCTGGTTGCTTGCATAATTATTCTGGCAAGATGTTTAAACTGACATTGCAGGATCTTGTAATTATGTATTTCTGAAAGGTTTTGTATCCAAGGCACCAATGTGCTGGTATATAAATAGTGTGAACGATGCCAAAAATCTTATTAATTTGGCAAACCCGGTAGCTGTCTGAAAGCAACGGGTAGTTCTTAGGATAAAAATAGGACAGTGTGCCCAAAGCTTCACTCTCTGCAGGCTATCACAGCTCATTGGGAGTCTGGTTGTAGCAACAGTAACAGCAGAAATATTTCCCGGACTGTGGCTTGGGTTTTTTTTTGGGCTTCCTCACGCAGGCAGCAGGCATCGCTGGTGCAGGATCCCTGCATGCAGGTTGTAAGGAGGGGTGAAGCTTGCAGAGCTCTTGATGTAAGTAAAAATAGCTATAATGAACTAAAATTAGAAAATGGCTGCAAATGTTGGTGCTTTAATAAAAGGTCCCAGCTCATCTGCATTTGAAGCTGTAATGCATTTGGAAACGTAAGCAGAGCTGTTGTGCTCTAGCTAGTTCCAGTACAGATAGTAGTAAAGATGGGAGGAGGTAAGTTGCAGCCCAGGATGCATGGGAACCATGGGAATATTTATGCACACTACTGGCTAACCCTTACTGAAGTTCAGTACCTTAAGTATGATTTCTAGCCTTATTCCAACTATTTTAGTTAGATACAGGTATAGCTACAGCCATGTTATGCCCAGAGATGCCTGTGGTGCTGGGAAGGTGTTCTGCAGGCTGAAGGAGCCATGGCTGTCTCCTCACTGGAAATCCAGTGCAATTCCCTTGACAATTTCTTTAAGCTGCAGTCTGAGCATGCTGTCCAATCCCTTGTTTTTCTAGCCAGGAAAATTATTCATATCACCTCACTGAGCTTTTAAATATTTGTTCAGTGCGTCCTCTCCATGCCGCAAAGCATTTGCAGATTTCCCTGTTTTTCAGGATTGTTTTTTCTTAATTCAAAGAACTGTGTAGAAGAACCTCAATTTTTCAGACTTTACACCTCATAAAGGTTCTCCAAAGACTGTGGGCTCTGCTTCTCCTTTGCTGCTCTTCCAAGAGGTTTTGCAGGGCTCTTCTCCTTTCTACTGTTGCTCTACATGGCAATTCTGGCTAATTTTATCTGCAAAAGCAAATCCAGTGGGTTCTCCGTGCTGGTAACCCGCTGATTTGTCTGGAAGAGAACAGTAAATCTTTTCCATCCAGATGAAGTTCTTGGCTAGTCTCCAACACCTCCATTTACGTGATGACCCCGAAGCTGAACCTCACCAAGACTAAGAGGGCTGAGACCCTTACCTGTCTTCCGTGTGATGAAGGGTGCATTGATGGGTGCCTTCCCATCTATAGATTGTCTTTAAACCTATAATGTGTTTTCTTTCATGATGACTTTTGCTCATCTGGTCTGGACATGGTCATCCATCTCAATATCACCCTTTCAGATATGTCCCCCAAATAATAATCATGATAACCCAAATAATATAATACTCTGCTTTGGTGTCTTTTGTTTATGCTGCTCATGTTCTTCTTGTGTACCTCTGCCCTGCTCTCGTTCAGGCCACGTCTGCTCCTCAGGCTGCAATTTTGGTCTGACATAGAGGCAGCAAAACACCTTGTTCCCTGCTGCCTAGGACTTCAATAACAACGGCATTTCTTCAGAGATTCGTGTTTCTTTCCTGCAATTTTGTCATCCGCAAATATGTTTGTACTTGAGTCACAGCAGCAGAATGCCAGATGAAAGGAAGAAAAACAAAGCAAACCCCACTAGGCAGCAGTGTTAAGTACCTGGCTCAAGACCTCCAGGAATTTTTAAGGGACATGCTGGACACTGTCTGAAAAATGGCAAATGCTTCTGTAGCAGGAGATGAGGAAACCTAGAAATGTCCTGGAGAGCTCAGATATCCTGGGTTAAGGTTATTTTTTCAAGTAATCTTTACTGGAATGAGGGGCTAACCACCATAAAGTGCTTCTATGCCCACAGAGTTAACATAAAGCCATGTGCTTTTGTTCATGTAAAACAGGTAATATATCTAGGTGGTTTTCTTCTTTTTTTTTTCTTAATTCATTCTTTGCATTTTGTTTATGAAGTTGTAGATAGAATTAAGAGAAGTTTTAAGGTCACCTATTCCTTTTACTAAGCCAAGTTTCCTGAGTCTTCCGTTCAGCATGTACTCTGCAACTCATGGTTTTGCCGCAAAGCTGAGACTTGGCGTACAGGGTTAGCAGACCAAATGAAGCCTATTGCTGCTTTTCTGGGGTTCAGAAAACTGTCTGCTAAAGTGGAGAAAAGCATCTTAATATGCCAGCAGTGCAGCCAGAGCCCCAGGATCCAAGTGTGGATAGTGCAAATTAAAGAGTGCTGTCACCTGTTAGAAAAATCAAAGAAAGGCTTGAAAATAGTAAAGGGCGAAGATGGGACACCTTATCTCCTTTGCAGGTAAATACTGTATTGACCGGTTGTCATCCCAGTAACGCTCCTGGATTGCAGTATGGTGCTTCTTAACTGAAAGCCTTGGGTGTCATGTTTGTCAACTTTAAAAGGGGTTACCAAAGGAAAAGCTAAATATATACAATACATTTGCAAGTAAATATATATATTTCAAGACAAGTGTTCTAGCTGTTCATGTCTGTAGTTTTTAGCACTGAATTGTTGAATGAAATAATCTCTGTCTTTGATGAAAGAGATGTTTACATGCATTTAAATAGAAGGCAGAGGGGCATGCTGAGGACTTGCAGGAAACTGTAAAGCAGTAATTGTGCCAAAGAGTTATTCCTGATCTTGATCATTTGGTAAATCTGTGCTGTGCTTATATAAGTCTATCTAAAATCTGCTCATTTTCTGCCTCATGGAGAGTAGTAAATTCCAAATCGGATTCAGTAGAGGTCTCTAGGTGACTTTTGTAGCGCTTAAGAAATCCAGTGGGCGTGACAGAAGGAAAATGAGCAACAAACAGTATTTGAAAATTGTTTAAAATAACATCATCGTGTTTCTTTTGTAGAAAATGTTGCTGTCCTGGTCTGTAGCCATGAAGAGAAGGGGGTGAAGCAAGTCTGCCTGGAGGAATCGGAAGTTCTTGGAAGTTTCAAAGGGGCTTAGTGCCAGCTGCTGCAGAAGGTTTTGCAAAGCCAACCAGATGAATAGATGAAATGCCTCGAACTTAACCGGTAAATATTTTTTTTGATAGCTCTTCATTTCCCTAATACAGCTTCCTAAGATAACTTGTATGGATTATAGAGGATTTTGTGCTTACACTACCAGAATTTAAACAGAGTAATTTTACAAGAGCTAAACATTGGATGAATCTGTAATTCTCTGAGTTTCCGTTGTTAGCGAGCAGCTGGAATCTTAGATTTTCAGTATCTGATGGTTTACGTTGTAAGTTAAAGAAACTTCTTCCTGAGGGTTCTTCCTATCTCCTCATGGTTGAAAAATGAGGTTAGATTTTTGTTACTGCTGTGTTAGTGAATGGCTCCCTCCCAAATGTCAGGTAAAACTACAATTCAGAATAAGCTGTAGAAGCATCTCTGTACCTGCTTTTAGTTGCATGTCAAGGAACTTATGCAACTTCTGAAACATAACAAGAAACACCTAAAATGCACCTAGCTTATGCTGGAGAATGGTACAATGTTGTCATCATGATAATGTGCTCCTCAGAAATACAAAAATGTGATACTTAAAGGTGGTAAAAGGTGAAAATACCCCAGCTTCTCCATGGTTTTAGTTATAACTAAGTAATTTTAGACATTTCAATAAGCAAAAAGTACTTCTGTTCTTTAAAGCTTGTGATATCTGCCTTTCCTATTGCTGACTGTCCATTAGCCATCTATGATTATATTAGCTGCTTAATGTAAATATAATCTGCTTAGTGTAAAATGTAAATACATGTCTCAAGGACTTCCTTGTTAATGTAGCTCTTATTGAGAGTCATCAAACAGCTCTCAAGCTGTAGTAACTGTGCCTTTGTTAGAATGGGTGGCATTTAAACAATGACTAAAAATAAAAGGCTTAAATAAAAGCACATAAAAATAGCTCATCTTTAGTACTTCAAGACAATGTTTTGGGAGAGAAGAGAGTCAAGGAGTTGTGTATATGGCAGTTCTTGGAGCTGCTCTGAGCCTCATATACAGCGGAATTTCCATCAGGTTGATTACACTAATGGAAACCAACCACACAGCTGAGTCTGTCCAAAATGCCATATCTGCATGTGGATTTCATTTGCCATGAGTCAACAAAGAAGGAATCTGTATGTATGTGGGGATATACATATATGAATATATATCTATACGTATATGTGGCCAGAATTTCAAAAATTTAAAGAATGTGGATTTTCAGGATTTTACAAAGGTTCCTTCTTGCACTCATCTCCTTTATTTGAGGGGGCAGAAAGAGGGAGGGAGAAGGGAAGGAGGGCCGATCTGGTTGTTGTCTTATTCTGATTTCATAGACAAACAAGGACAGCATTTCCGAAACTTATAGATATTTGGAATGGGCAGGGGAGAAAACTATGAGGTATTTAGTCCACCAGTATTATAGACTGTGTTAATTCTTTGGCGGGTAACTGTCAGTGTTGCTAGTGAATAATTTTTTTGATTTTTTCTAGGAAGGTAGAGATAAGGATTTAGGAAAGGTTCAGCATTGGCATAACACTTCCTATTGAAATCCACATTATTTGCTGCTGCTTATTTGACCAATGCCTTGTTTGGTTAGGGGATTCCCGCCTTTAAAGGATCCTTGCCTTAGAATGGCTTGTATTTTTTATTTATTTCTCTTACTGTGCCAGGGGAGAGGAAGGGCCTGCAGATCCCACTCATCTGCAATTGGTGGCAAATGAAGCTCAGAAAGGAATTATAAGCATGTCTGTCATTTTATGTCATATTTGTCCCTTCTTTTTGACTTTGTGCATATATTAGCAGACCTCTTATTTACTGATGAGTCTAAGGAGAACAAGAGGGTGCGACGATTTTGATTCTCATGCCTCTGTTTTGCCAGAGCTGTGAACCTGGGGCACTTCTGTGAGCTTTCAGGCTTCTAGAAGACTCTAGAAAGACCACAGATATGAGCAGGACAAGTTAAAAAGCAGTGCCGATCACAAGCTCGCCCTCACCAAGGAAAATGTGCTGTCTTGGCATGTCTTATTCAGCAAGTTAGGTGAAGATATAAATAGCCTACAACTGCCATCATTTCAGAGTAAAAATCCATAGCAAATTGAAAGGAGATCCTTTGTTTGTCACCTTGTACTTTGTTGCCTGGCAGAAAAAAACACCTTTTCTTTAGGCATCCAACATTTGTCAAAGTAGCACTAATTGTAATTGCATCAGGGCTAAAGGTTTCCACAGAGGAAGCCGTTTCCCATCATTGTTTCTGTGTTCAAATAATGGTTATTTAGCCGGTGAAAGTGAGTATCGGCGGTGCCGGAGCAGGAACCACCGCACCGTGTGACGGGCGGCCCCGGCCCGTGGTGACAGAGCGGGACGGACGTCAGGAGGTTGGTTGGGTTTGAGGAAGCGAGGGAGGAGGCCTGGGAAGAGGCAGGGCTGCCACGGGAACGGGGCTCCCTGCCCGCGGGGCCGCCGCGTAGAGCGGCCCTGGCTCCGAGCGCTGGAGGGTGTTGTATGGGAGGCCGCTCTTGGCACGGGGACCTTGCCTGGGAGGGATCTCGCCCAGCCTGAGAACACATATTTTCCATTTGACTCACTGAGTGAAATCTAAATGGGCGATAAAATTTCTAAAATTAATGTTCAATTGGTTAGAATAATAAAAAGTGGATTTATCATCAGGAAGGAAGAGCAGAATAAGGGGAAAGAATCCACGGAGAGGAAATCGCCACCTTTGCCAAACAAAGATGGGCTGTAAGCAGCTCAGCACCCTCTGCTCCACAGGCTGCTCCATCCTCAAGTCACACGGTTAGTTACCAGGGGAGAAATTTTCGGGAAGCGAGGTTAGCAACCTCCTTTCCCACACGCAGTATGTGCATATTTTTGTCTGGGGGTGCCTTCCATCGAGAAGATATCAAACGAAGCGCATGTTTGCATAGGTTAAGTCTTCGTATCAGATGCTGCCCTGCGCCTATGTGAAAGGAAACAGCCCTCTGATTGCTACAGAGCTCCTTTCTCCCCGGGAACAAGCCCAGCCTTTGTTTCCTCTCTTTGACTTGGCTCACAGAGCGAGGAAGGAATAGAAAATACTGGCACCGAAGCAGTCTGATATGATTGCGTTATGCTATGGATATAGCTAAGTACCTGTGTAGGAGGAGGAGGAGCACGGGCTTTAAATGTGTTTTTAAGATAATGCTCTATAGGAATGTTTTTGTGATTATTTCCTTCGTGCATACCTGAAACACTAAACTTCGACTCTCCAGTTAATTATTTTGCACTGTTGTTTGAAAAAATGTTCACTGCACAGGCACTCCTAATAATAGTGAGAATTCCCTAGTGTAAGTCAGAGGAATATTTACAGAAAACAGTATTTTGGATGGTGTGGAAGACAAGCTTAATTTATGTGTTTCTTGACCCAAACAGGTGAGCTGTGTTCCTTCCTCATGTACTAAGAGGCGGAGAATTACCTATTGCTATACCAAGAAAAGATAGGGTAATGTTTTAGCATCAATAACGTGTACACAAAACAAAGATTTTTAGCTCAGTCTCAGAAGCAGATGGAAATTCAGGATGGATTTGGCTTCAGGGGGGTGTTTTTACAAGGAGATTGTTCTTTCCTGGTGTCCAGGCTTGCTGCTTTCTCAGGTTCATCTAGGCTTTTTCACTTGACGTTTAAATGACTGAAGATGATGATTCAAAATGGGAACACTGACAGATTAAGCAACAGTAAGATAGAAATATTTAATAAATGTTCCTCAAACTAATTGCTTTCCAACAGTCAAGTTAATTTTTCACTAGCTGCTTTGGAGTCTCCATTTTCATTTTTGCTTACTTACGAAATCTGTCCCATCACAGGTATGCTGTAAATACTGTCCTTGTCAGCTCATGTGATAAAGGTATATTGCTGCTTGTGTGTGCATTAAATCCTGGCGATGTGATGACACTCCCTGGAAACTTCAAAATAGGCAGGACCAGCGAAGGGGAAAAATCATCTCCTGAACCTTTTGAAGTCCCAAACGAGCACTGCTCTGTTTTGAACAGGTCTCTGTGTTTTACATCACAGGTGCTGCTGCACATCAGGTATTTTGACTTTTTTTTGGTGGGACAATAGATCTTTCCTTTGGGAGCAGGGAATTGTCAGTGGCTGGAAGATGAGGGGTCTGGCTTAAAGGGAGGTCTTCAATTTTCATTTGCTCTGTATTCCTAACAAATTCACCCTCTCTTATTTTCCATCATATGAAACTAGTATGTTTTGTTTTGTCATTTCATTGGTTAACTGCTTGTTTGGTGACTATGAGATGCATCTTGGCAAGAAATGCTCTCCTATTCCAAAGAGCAAATTCAACAAATATTTCAGATTCTGTTAATTAAGAGATTCTGCTCATTAAGGGGCTGGCTGACTTCTAAGGTGGAAAAGGGTATGCTTCCCCTCTGAGTCTACTGCAAACAAGAATCATTTTGTTTAAATAATAGTTTTCTTGTTGCACTGGGGGGAAGATTGCTGATGCAGTTGCCCTAAGGTGAGGTTTTGCTGGGCCTACCCCCTCACCACCCCTTTGGGGCCATGGCAAAATCCAGCCCTGCGCCAGTCTCCGAGCCGACGGCTCCTTCGGGATTCCGGCAGCTCTTCCGTTTGAGTGGGAATTTCCTAATTCTTTCTGCAGAGCTCTCTGAAAACGCTTCCCGGAGCAACAGAGATGCAGAACAGCCTAATCATCCCTGTCTTAAATACGAACATTTGATGGTGTATATTTTAAGCAGGAACATTTTGGTAATGAATACGTATGGGCTTTCATCTAGCTGAAAATCATTCCAGAAAGACATGGCTTGCCTTCTCTTCCGGCAGCGTGTTGTATATCATTTCCGATACAAGAGTTAACCTATGTTTTGCAAAGCTTTCAGTTTTAATCAATTGCTTTCCATTTCTGGCAATAAAAATTCTGTATATTCTTCAGGGAGAAACTGCGGGTTACAGTTTAGCTTAAGCTGCTGTGGTTGACGCTCTGCGGTATGAGTTACCGTGGCCTTCAGAAAATATTTAACCAAATTCATACTTTTCCTGCTGAAGGACTGTGTTAGGCTGTGTTTAAACATAACTGGAATTGTTTGTTTTCAATACTAGATAAGGCATGAGGATAAATAAATTAGAAAATAAGAATACCTATTCTAAATTCTTCAGATTCTTACCCCCTCACCCAGAGGGGTTTAAAACATGACAAGTATGAGCTGCAGTGCAGGATGACTTTTTCCCTTAGCGTCCTACCCACGATCCAGCAAATATTGATTAGCCGTATGCTTCCTATCACACTGTTGTTTTACCAGCTTTTTCTACTGCCTACTGCTGTTCCAAGTTTTTGCCATCGCTTTATCAGGTTAAAATACTTCTATTTTTCACGATGGATTTCTCAAGTTAGAGATTAGCAATGAAAGTTTCAGCAGCTACCACTCAATAAAAAGCACTGACTGAATGTTTTCCCCTGATCAGTGCAGCACTAATTCACTGTGCAGGGAGAAACAGAAGTCAGAGGGAATTAATCTTTCTAAAAGCTCATGTTTCAGGAGAGAGGACAGCCGAAAATAGAATTGGGGAAGGCTGCACTATCTCCTCAGTACCGTCTGCCTCTGTCGCTTCTCTGTCTTGCTGCAAACGCCATCCCAGTGCCTAAGCATAAAAAGGTGTTTGACCACAAGCAGAAGGGCTGCACTACCACTTTTTTTTTTTTAACCTTTCAAACACTTCAAATTTCTTGAGCACTGGCTCTGTCATTTTATTTTTATAATAATTTCCATATATGGACAGTCAAAGCAATGTTTTTGATTTCTGGTGTGGTCCTATTTGGTTTCCTTGTGCACATAAAGGTTCCTTAGGAAGAAACAGAGAAGTATGCATTTAAAACTGGTATACTATGAGAAATAAGCCTGTATTAGTACAGCAACACCTATTTGAATATTTTGATTTATAGTCTATCAAAACATTATTGTGACTTCAGCGTATATAAATTTGGGCGGTTAGACTAGATGAATATTAGAGACATGAAATTAATCATGAATTTATTAGCTTAGCCTTATTAATGCAGAAGATTTTTTTTTCTGCAGCTAAATAAAGCAGCAGCACGCCCATTGATTAAAACATAATCCGGATATAATCATATGTCTGCGAGTCACGGAATCATCTCCAGGACTTTTAACCGAAAATATCCATTTGGCTCCACTGGGCGGTGGGTGCGGAGTCCGGCGTTGCTCACGCTTTTGGGTTTGCTGTTTGTTTAATGGTAGGAGCAGCAGGGCACGGAGTGCGGGCTCCAGCTGCCTGCAGTTAGGGCTGGATTGGTCCAGGCTTCCAAGACCTGGGGTTTATATCAGTGGCATCGATGGCTTTCTGATGTCCTCCTTCCCTGAAAGAGAAAAGCACTCGTATCGCAAAGAATTAGAGGGGCGACTGGTGAAAGAGAGTCTGTATGGGTGATTTATTTACATCCATAGAGCTCTCCCTGGCAAATAGGCATCGTAAGTCTCGAAAATTGGAGTTGCAGCCAAAACGTGTTATTTCAGCGCACGAGGAGAAAAGTGGGATCTTCAGAAAGCACAGGGAGTTCTATAAAATCCCAAATGTGTGCTCTGTAAATCTCGCTACCCCCGAGAGCTGGTGCGGGAGGGCATTAGGCTGGCAATCAATATGTGCAGGTGACGTGGAGCCGCCGTGACGCGTTGGTGTCACGGTGGCCGTGGGGTGCAGCCCTGCCCGGGCCGTGGAGCCTCTCCGCTCTGCTGAAGGAACTGCCTCTTCCATCTGGCGCTGCCGTGCCGGCCCTCGCTCCCGCTTGAGCGTAACCGGGGACGTGCTTGCAGCTGGAACCGGTCGGTTTGGCCTCAGGAGCCTCACGGCCGTCGCGGTCTCACCTCCATGAAACGTGCGGCCATTCCTCTGCCGGATCCCTGCTGCCCGCTGCCTCTTGGGGTGTAGAGTTCAATGTAGTGACGGCAGCCCCACTGCACCAATACAGCGACAGCCACCCTCCCAACACCATGTTGTCCCTTCCAGTGTTGAAGACTTGGTGCTTATAGCTCCAAATGAGGCTAACTTATGATGTGAAACAGAAGTGATAACCGATAAAGGACGACATGCCAGTTAAATTCCTCCTCTGTTTATTAAATGCAAATTAAATTCATAGGTAATAAGTCTCACCTTCCTGTTACTGAGGACCTTCCTGTCTGTGTCGTCCCCTCTGGGGGTGCGATGCTCTCACATGCGTGTCCAGAGGCGGCTGTGCAGGTGAGAGCTGCAGTGAGCAGTCGTGTTTGCAATACAGTCGCATAACCTGTTACTCAACTTTTCTGCCTGCGAGCAGCCGTCCTGCAGTGCCCTGGCACCGTTCAGCAGGCAAACGTGGCAGTTTGTGCACGAGCGACCTTTTCGAGTTGCAAGTCTGAAGTGCAGAATACAAACACAAGGCAAAATTTATTTTGTGCACTGAAATTAACTTTTTCAATTTTGTTCTGTGTATTTAATTACATCTTAATAGAGCATTAATATATGTTTTGCTCTGTAGACGAGAATGTCTTGTTTACTGAACTGATGCTATGAAAGTTTATATTCTCTAAGCATAGATTTTATAATCATAGATTGTGTTTATTGACTGAAAGTAAGTCCCTTAATCCTCAGAGTATTTAGATAATTTCTGTGAAACTGTTTTGTGATGACTTTGGAAAAGCAGCTGAACAGCTAAGTAACTGATACGAGATCTGCACGCGCATCTTACACCCACAGGCAGTGGTTTCAGCTCTAGCCATACAGCTTTGCATAGTTTTCACTAGTAAATCACGCTGTCGAATCAGCTATCCATGGTCTGACGTTACTGCTTGGTCAGTCTAGTAACCAGCTGTGATAAAAGGGCTCGATGGAGTGTCCCCTTCTCCCTCGTTCCCGAGGGCAAAAACATTCTTCCCTTTAGCCTGCTCTAGCACTTGCCCAAAGGAGGTGTAAGCTGTAATTGAACTTCTTCCTTTCCCTCATAAATCCTGTTGTTTCCATTTTAGTTCCTACAGGAGAACTTGCTGTAGAGTCCCATAGGCACCAATAGTGGGTGCAGAGCCAGGTGTCGGGTGTGTAACATGAAACAAACTATGGGTCCCTGACAGGCTTTATAGATGGCTTATCTGCGGCCTTCATTTACTATGTTTCAACTTCTGCATTTTTTATATTTTCCAAACATGTTAAAAGAGCCCTCAGGCACCACGACAAAGCGCAGAAGTTCTTCAGAGCGCGTGTCCCCCCCAGCGCAGGCGGCGGCGGCTCCGGCACGGTCCCAGCTCCTGCAGCTGCCTCTGCGTGCAGCCGTGGCAGCAGGTACCTCGCGGTTTGCATTGCACACACGTAAGTCACTTTGAGGGACAGGCTTCTGCAGGTGGTCGGAGGTGCGTGTGGCCTTGCAGGAGCTGCTGGACCTCTCGCTGCAGCAGCAGAGCGCAGCGAAACGGCTGTCGTGCCGAAACCCCAATGGGGCCTTCTGCAACATCTAGTGTTTCGTTTTAACAGTTGCCTCGGAAGGCCTGGCAGGTTGTTATCTGAGACTTTATTGCAATTGTTGTTGCTTATTTTAATGTTTCTATCTCACTTGAGGTTTAATGTAATTAGAAGCAACCTGTGGAAAAATGTGTTTCTATTATGCGCTAGCTACTGTTGTTGCAGTCAAAACGGTGAAGCAAATCAAACAGGATATAATGAAAATGACAAAAAAAAAAAAAAGTGCAAAAGGCAGGCTTCCCAAGGGAAGCAAAAGGCATCGATGCGCTTCTGGTTTTGCTGTGCGTTTCTGGACTGGTGTGTGTGTCTGGAATAACTCCACTGAGGTGAGCCTGGCTATAGCACCTCCAGCTACATCTCTCTCCAGCGCAGATCTCCAACGGGAGACACGTGCAGGGCACATATCTGGAAAACACACCCAGTCCCCAAAGTTCCAGCATGCACGTCTGGGGCAAAAAGTGCAGCTCCTTTTCCAAACTGTTCATCAGGGGGAAGCGCCCGCTTGCTTGGGCTGGCGCAGAGGCCAAGCCTCTGTCCTTGCCCTCTCTCTGCTCTTTGGTGGTTTCTGAGAAGCTCCAACAATATTGCATTGCATTTTTAGGCTTATAATTGTATTTAAAGCTGTTTTGCAGAATGTCTTCTGATTTCTGAGCAGGCTTTCCTATCGTTAGCCTGTATTACGGTCATCTCTGTTAAATCACAGCGCCAGCGATAGGCTTGAAGTTATGGAGGTTTAATCGAGAGCAGGCAAGATGCTGCGTGCCGGGGCTAGCGCTAGGAGCACGGTGTTTCCAAGGGAGCTGGTGGGATTTAAAGGCTGCTCTTGCTGTTTGAGCCCCGGGTGGGCTGGGTTGCGACGTTGCTCGAAGCCTCGCCACGGTACGAGCAGTGGGGTTTGTTTCTGTGGCTCTGCCGTTCGCTTTGCGCTCGACAAGGGCGTTCGGGAGCCGTGCAGAAGTACGAGCAGCAAAGCCTGCCCTCCTGCAAGTGATCCCAGAAGCAACCCATCCATCTCCTTTATTTTTTTTAATTGGTGGTTGAATAGAATTTAAAATTTTAAGATCATTAGTTTAGTATTATCAAATTATTTTAAGCTTCAGGTGTAATTAAGAAAAAAAAAAAGGCAACAACAAAGAAGGCCATCTGAAAAATGTTCTCCTGTTTGTGTGTTTCTGATGCTCCCATATTTGTGCTCATATCGTCTGTGATGTTGTCTTGGACTCTATGGAATTGAGGGAACAGTAATTTCTTCCCTTCTCCTCCTCCCCATTCCCTTTTTTGTAAGGAACTGATCAAATGCTTAGAGTACAAATGCTGTGCATGAATATTTATAAGAACTTTTATAACATTTAACAAGGCAGTGCTTCATGGCTGTCTCCTCGTGAATGCATGTAATAAAGTACCCATCATTTCTTTGAAGTTACACTTGCTCTCTATTAGTTTGATGGCAGATTGATAGGAGCTGCAGGCTCCTCCGGGCGGGTGGGCAGCAGTGGTTGGAGATGACAAAATACAGAGATCAGGGCTGTGTTCCCTACTTTTCTCATACAACACTTGTGTTTAACACTTAACATGTTTTTCATGCAACATTTAGATTTAAGTCATAGAAAATTACTGGATAGAAATCTTCTCGCTGCATTGCATAAATCCATGAAACCCTGCATAAATACCTGATACCCTGCATTTATACTTTGACCCTACAAGAAACAGTGTTAAATGCCTTCTGCTTGAAATGCTACCACTGTGTTGAGCAATTGAATGGCCCTAGACCACACTCTGCAAACCACTTGCACCCTCTTATTAATGCAAAAACATGTTTTAGCCTCCACTTTGACTGTGCATTATCGCCCAGGAATACAGTGTCCTGTGAATGCCTAATTGTGTATAAAATACAGAGAGTGTAATGCAGCCATTTCTGAAAGCAAATGGAAAGTAGCATCTGTTAATAGCAGTGTTTATTCACTTGACATCCGCTAAGAATTTGGATCAGATTTAGCATTTGAGCATCAAAGGTGGATGAGAAAGAAGAAAGATTATAGGAGGAGGAGAATAGTGGGGTGGGAGAGGATGCATTTTCCCCATTATCAAAGCTGGTAATTAAGGTTTTAGAGATGGATTTGGAGTTTGTTATAGCATAATGACCTTTCCTCTCCTCCACCTTAAAAAAAAAAAAAAATAAATTATTAAATATTCTATTTGTTAAAGGTTTATAGTGTTTGAGCTGAATTTAATTTTTTGTTTTGGAAACTATTTAATGGCACATTGTAAATGGTGTGTAAGTCTACATGAATGTAGACTTACAGTATTATTTGTAGACTTACAAATGAATGTAGACTTACAGTATTATTTCAGTAAATAATACTTAGAGTATTATTTTAGTAAATACTCTCTATAAAAAAGAGCCTTTTAGCAGCCTCAGCACCAGGGTTGCTGGAGCCAGCCGCTGGAGCTGGTTGGATTTCCACATCCATGGGCAGACCCTTGGCTCCGGCAGCAGTGGGAACCGTCCCGAGCCTGTTGCTGTAGGCCAAGGCCTGGACTGTCACGTGGAGGTGACCACAATAGGTATCCAGATGTGTGCAGCTGGATTTGAGCCTAATCCCACTCTCCTAATAGACTGGTTCTATAACAGCATTTTCCAGGCAGTTAGCGGATTTATATCTTTCGTTGGAAGAAGCTGGTTGTCTAACGTAATTTTCCATGGATTTGTTGCCAGTGTGGACTTCCGGTAGATCGTGTCTTCTTGGTCTGGAGTCCTCTTTTATCTGGCCACACTTGCTTTGCTTTCAGCCTGTGATGTATACATTTTGTGTATTAATTTCAAGATCTCTAAAATACACCAAAATGTTTCATAATTGTAAGATCTTCCATTTTATATGTGTGTGTGTATAGATGTGTGTATAAATATGTATAAAACATATACGTTTCCTCAACTACTGCAGTGTACAAACCACGTACATAATACATGTGGCTTTTTAAAGAAGGTACTAGTTAAGTGACTTTCAGTTCCTCAGCTACTACTATTTTTAATTGTTCTTTATTTTAGGTAGTGGCTAAGGGAGTGGTAATCTCTTCTCAGACTTTTGGGGCATGGTTATTTTTAGAATCACTTCCACGATTTGAAAAGGTGAAGTGAAAGAGACGGTACAACCAGTTTACTTTTCAATTCAACTTGTATATTTGCTGCATTAGTTATCCCCTAATACTACAAAAGTTGTACTCAATGCAAATAATGATTTTCAATTATGCTTTAGCTCAGTCTACCAAGCTGTTAAGCCACCAATGTTGGCACCATCTGATGCGCAACTCCTGAAAACCTAAGGTTCACAACTTAGTTACCAGTTTAAGAAAAGTAGGTAGTGTCATAGGCTCTGGTATGAGCGGGGTTAGTAACAGTGGTGCTGCTGAAATGTGGTATAATAATCCCATGCATGCATCTACAAGAAAACAGAGGAAATGCGCCCAAATTATTGTGAGATAATGCCTCAAATGCATTCAAACAGCCTGAGAAACAACAATCTTTAGACGTAATAATTACAAAGGATTTTGAAATACATTCTTCAAAGGGAACTGTCTTGGAAAATTGAACTTTAAAAAAAATCAGATGAGTTTCTAAATCAGTTTGGCAGTTCCTCCTAACTTCTTTTCTGAACCAGTATTTTTAGCCTGTAAAAATAAAAGCGTGTGCCAGGAAATGAAAGGGCATAGCAAGCAGTACAATTCCGGGAACCTTTTGAGATTTTGATGTGTCTATTGATCATGACATATCAAGGGTTCGCAGAGACCTGCGGCAGAATTTATTTAATTATTTTCGCATAGCCTCAACCCAGTTCTTCTGCCATACCCTGGCAAACAAGCCCCCGCTGAACGAGGCAGGTTACTAGATTTAACTTCATATCTAACCTACAAGTAGCTACCAGAAAACCGCTCCGCTTCTGAGTGGATTGCACTGGAAAGGACGAGGAAATCTCTCTTCTCCTCCTCCTCTTTAGTTCTTCAGCACAGCGCTGCAGCCATCAGCGATGATGCTTCTGCTTTCAGCATGCAGCATCTCCGTAGCTCCTCTCTTTTCCTCCCCAGCTCCTTGTTCTTCAAGTTTTAGAGTGCCATCAAAAGGGTGCTGTGGCTGAAGGGTGAAAACTGCATTTCAGGCAGCTGTTACTTGTGAAATGTAGCACAGCGCCCACATATCCCAAGGCAGTGATTGAAGATCCTTTCTAATTTGTCTTACTTGAGATTTAATAGAAATCATCTGCTCGGTGTTTCACACTATCTCTATGCATAACCATTCATCTGGGCTGCTCCGAAAAGAAGAATGTGAAAATAAGACATGGTTAATGCACCAGTCTTCTCTGCCTGGAGAACAGATTTACCGCAGGGTGTTAGCGATACGGGCCCACGGTCCATCTTCCCGTGCTCATTAGCGCCGCGGTGCCGCGCTCTGGTTAATCACGCTGAGAGGCAGCAGGCGCAGAAGAATTGCCCTGTGTTTGTTTCCTTCCATTTTCTCTTCGCTGCTCTTGACCCTTCAATGCCATATGAAAGCAACGATTGAAAATATATACATGTTTTCTGTAGGATAAATGTTCTAGTAGGCACTGAGAGAAACCTCTACAGTGCACAGCAGACCTACTTCACTGGGAACTTCGCTTGCTCGACATACTTGTCTCAAGCAATGCAGGGGCCAAAAGTCACTTGTGGGGAAAGGCTTGAGAGGCTTGTTTTATAGAGAAGACTTAAGAGCCTTGTTTTTCTTTCTTTCTTTCTTTCTTTTTTTTTTTTTTAAAAATAAAAAAAGGAAAGGAGAAATTCAATAGTTCTTAACTACTTCTGAGAGTAGAAGAAATGCAGTAGTGCTCTCCGGCACGTCTGCAGCTGCAGTAGCAATTCACCATTTCTCTGGCAGTCGGGATCCCTGTGAGCGCACCATGTAATTAATGCCCCTCGTTATTACTGGGCATTAGTAAGCCAGATGTGAGCCCACCACCTTTAGATGTGCGACGCAGGGCAGTGCACGAGCTCCCTGTCGCCTCTGGTCCCTGCGATGGGCGCTGAGTCGCATCAGCCAAACGAGCCGAGCGCTTTGTGGCGCGCTCCCGCTGGAGAGGGAAAGCTCTGAATCTTGAGGATTGTCAAGTGTGAGCAGCAATTTTCTGACTGGCCATCAGCTCCCTCGAGGAGAGCATTTATATCTCAAAAAAAGTGCTATAGAAAAGTTGAGTACCATTTCTGGAAACAAAGTGTCACCGATTCCCTTTCTCTTCCCGTCTTTGATGGAGCTTGTTTACAGTGCTTCAGTTCGGTAGTTTTGGCCGTGTCCTGACCTGGGAAGTGGGTCCTGGCTGCGTTTCAACCTTGCGATGCTCCAGTGCCATCGGCGGCATCTCCGCTTGGAGGCAGCGGCAGCTGCCAGTGGGAAATGCGGAGCGGGAAGGGGCCCTGGGGCTGAGGGTGCCCCTTCCCTGGGGCGTCGAGCAGATGGTTGCGTGTTTGTGCTGCCCACCACGCACGTGGGCCCTCATGAGGAAAACTAAGCAAATTGGCTACAAAACCCTCCTTGAGTGTAAAGATAAAAGGTAATGCAGAATCTCTATTAAATTTCCTTTCTGCTTTTGTTCTTGGCTGTATTTAATGATGCTTTTGCTGCGTGCATCCTCTCTGCGTGGGTTATTTCCAAGTATGGAATCAGATTTGTGGGACTGAAATTGCTGATTTATTCCTGCCCTGTATAATGTCTTTTTCGATGCGCTGTGTTGCGCTGCTAGGCCTTTCCTGCAGTCGCAGAGGGACGTGGTGCTTGACGGGGTCTCTCCCAAGGCACCACTCGCTGTCTTTCGGGAGCTGGCGACGCTGCGAGCTCGACTGGCTCGGTAAGGACCAGGAAAACCCCCTGCTCCTCACAGCAGTCCCCAAACAGTGCTTCACGTGAAGCCAAGTGCAGCCTTTCTTGGCTTTTGGTCTGTAGCTACACGCTGCTCTTCCCAGCGCGCTGGAAGGCTGCACTCGATGAAGCAACCGCGCGCGATGTGCGTTTAGTACCACTATGGCAAAGGCGCGTTGGCAGCACCTGGTGAAGCATGAATATGCTTTAAAAAAAAAAAAAAAAAAAAGTTGCAGTATCCAATAATTCCTAGCAAAATTTCAAATATGGCCGGGCTCCCTTATGGGGAGGGATTACAGACAAAGCAGTATCAGAGAATATCTGTTGTAAGGCATGGGTTTTTCTTCTAATTTCAACATTAGTAACAATAATGTTTAACCTGCTGCCTTATAGCTGATGACGCATTTCATCACAATAGTTTATGGCTGCAGATTAAAATGTACTGCATTCATTATGTCTGGTAAAATAGTTTATTCGGACGAATAAGTGACATACTAATTAGGAGAGTAGTCTGAGTGAGGATAAGCTGCTTGAATTTGCTTTGATGGCCAAAAAAAATGAGCTGTAGCCGGTTTCTCAAGGTTATCGGAGACTCTCAAATTGGAATGTCTTACTTTGATCATAAATGCAAGGAAGAAGTGTGAGGAGCTGGTTTCTCTGTGATGGGAAAAGGAATGAGTTTTTAAAGGAGTCTAGTCCCCTTTTCCAACCACTTGCTGCACCATATAGTAAATGAGGTTTATTAGGATGTGCTTTATTTATATTTTATGCATGGTTCTTCCAAAGTTAAATTGTTCGCATTCATTTTAGAGAAAAAAATCCCTTTCTTACCAATCCTCTGCCATCTTATTCTAATTTTTCTTCTTCTACATGACATTCAAATACTACTAAACCTTTGTAGCCTTTTCATAAGGCTTCCTTACCTCTGCCATTACCACCTCCTTATATATTCATGACTATTGATTGGTGTGGATGGTGCCAAGAAACACGCTAGGGTAACATCCAGGCACCTGCCCCAAGGAGTTTGCAGCCCGAGGCCCCCGTTGTCCAACATCACACACGAGCGTGTACTCATTAAAAATTGAAACGAACACAAAAACCTTTCCAGGGCTCAGGTCTAAGCCTGACATAACCACGAGTGACAAAACAAGGTAAGGGGAAGGAAGAAGAAACAGGCCATGCCACTGAGATAAGTTATGGTAGCAGTGTCACTTAATCATTTGTGTGGTTTTGGAATTTTTAGTTTAGGATAACAACAGAAAGAGGCGGTTTTGGTAAAATGAAGAAAACAGAATCATGTTGCTATTAAAAGGATTCATATCTTGCAAGAAGGGAAGAGGGTCTTGCAGGAGGGAGGCCTTGTGCTAAACCCTATTGAAGTCTTCTAAGTGGAGAATAAGGGAAAAAGCTGCCACTGAGCAAATTTTCTGCTTAACGCAGTTAGTTAATGCTTGGTTTAAGCACAGAAATTGGAAGGTTTAAATTTATCCCGGCTGATATAACTGTTGATATCCCATCATCTGCATAAATGTCTAATGCGTTTCTGAATGCAGCTGACCTCTTGGTCTCTTGGGCCAGGAAGCATTTGTATGAAATAACTTTCTTTCTACAGATTTAACAAGCTGCCTCTCAGACTTGTTACTCTTGTTTTATGGGAGACTAAATGGGAACACGCGCACACAGTCTGTCTCCTTTACATTATTCATCATTTAATACATTGCAAACATGTTATTTTATTTGTCTGATTTCTGAACTAAGCTATCCTAATCTCTTTAGTTTCAATTAATATGGAAAGCTTTTCACATCGTTGATTTTCTTACAATGAAAGCATATAATTTGCTGACTGCCTTGCATATTTTGTTGCAGCATTTACATGTCCTGCTGTTGCTCGTTTGTGAAAACTGGAGAGAAAAAAAAAAAAAAAAAAAACATATTTTGCCCATTATTTTACTACCTGGTAGGAAAAAGAAATGCAAATTTCTTGTACAGAAATAAAGCACATATCCCTTTCATACTATACTTATCTCATTGCTAAACCTATCCTTGATTTTGGTAAGACCCCATGTATTTTTGAGTAGCTCAGCCACTTATTTCTCAAGTTCCTCCAGAGTCTGTGGCTTTACACAGTCTAGTCCTACCAGTTCTTGCTTTTAATTTATCAGTTATTTTTATTTTTTTTAATAATGGCTGATACAATTTTAATTTTACACTTAATTGTCCTAAGTCTTTATTTAGCACCTCTCAAGGATCTTGGAAGAGGGCTGAAGCTGATGCAGAGTGATAATTTGTCTTCTCTGCAATCTCTTCATTTTACACTAAGGCTTCTCTCTGCCTTTATTGTCTTATAAATTATCAGATTTTGATGCTACCATGTTTTGTTTTCTGCCTTTTTTTTTTTTTCTTCTTTTTAATCTGATCCTTCATATCCCTTCTAATATTACTTTGTTATTTTGATGGTCACAAGTTACTTTATTAAGCCAAAGAGGATGGATATCTGGTTTTGGCAATAGTGTGTTTGACTATATGGGGGGTTAAGGATAAAGGTTTTTGTAACTGGAGGTCACGGCAGTCCAAAGAGGAGAACTGGAAGTAAGTTGAGTTGCAGAACTGATGGATTCAATATTGTGGTAATATTCACTGTTTTCATTTTCCGAGTGTGCTTAGCAGAAGGATAATGAAAATATTACTAGGTTTTATAACTGCCGAATCTTATATTGCTGTTCTTCAGGTGTTCCGTCGTTGCTGGTTGCGAATGCTTAAATTCTGTGCAGATTTAAGAGTCTCATAAAGTTTGTTCTTCGAGATGTTTTCATGTGCTTAAATAACTGGCAAAAGACACATAAGGCAGGATTTCAAGCGTATGGAAATACGGAGCCTAGGAAAGGTAAGTCAGAGGTGATTAGATGGGCCAACAACATATAGTCGGTGCATTCCCCAGATTCAGCGAAGGGCTTAATTCACATAATTTCACTGAAATGTGAACAGAACTGAGACAAACTCAAGTGCATTGAACCTAAGGATGTTGTTGTTATTATTCTAGTTCCCCTCAGTTAATGGGCTTGCCCTTCGTGTGCTGCTGCCCCTTGGAACATTGTACAGAAGCCTTTTTAGGAAGCAAAGTAAACAAACTATTTAGAAGTCTGGCTTATCTTATTGGGTCTTTTCTTAAAAAAAACAAACCAAAAACTTGGGCCTCAAAGCCAATGTGAGAGCTTGTCTGGCTTTGTCTTCTAAATGTGATGCTGAGGATCCAAAGCAATCGCTTGTCTAGATCCAAATCTAGATCTATAATCTCTTCCCTGCTACAGGGATTTGTCTGTATTGGTAATTCCATGGCAGGTAAATTTTAAAGAAATGCCCATTTTCTTATGGCAGATTGGAGATTGTTCAGCTTGAGGCAGATTTTTGCTCCTGTTTGTTTCTTATTTCTATAGTACTTTTCCTTAGGGGTTTTAGATGGCAAATTACATATTTGTGGGTTTCCTTCACTTAGGTTTTGAAATATTAATATAACTTAAATTCTTTTTAACTGAGAGCTAATGTTAAGAAAGCTGCAGAGGTTAAAACCAGAAATTGTGTAAGGGTGTATCCCTGATTTTTTCATAATGTCTCACAGCAAGTTGGCGATTATTTATTTTTCCAGTGTTTTGGTAGTGGTTCTGTTCTCCGTTCCATCCATCGCAGCCCTGGTATTTCAGCAGCAGAGCACGCTGAGGTCCGCAGAGTGGTTCTCAAGCAAGCTAGCAACTTTTTAGTCTGTCATTGCCTGCTTGGTAGTACTAGAATTAACTATCCGCAAGGATATTTTTTAACAAAAATAATAAAACTTAGCATTTATGGAAATTTCCATCTGTGCTTTCCGCTGTATTCACAGCTCCAGCCTTGTTGCAATGAACAGATATTTGATGAGTATTAGTTTCCCATTCTTTCCTCACATACTGCTTACAAATTAAGTGCCATGATTCACTGAATATGGCATCACAGTTGAAAAATCAGGAGGTTTGGTTGCTATTTCTTGTCTTTCACCACTTGGATTTGTGATTTTGAGGAAGATCTTGAGTTACAAGTCTCTCTATAAAATCTCAGTTATTACCTGCACTTTCCTTTGCAAAGTGCTGTGAGATGTGAGAATGCAATTCTCACATTTTTAAATACTGATATTTTAATTTTTATCTGCAACGTCTGCTGCAGTACTGTACGGCATTTTAAACATTTCTTACTTGATTTGCATTTTGTAATGAATGCTGCAAGATGAGTCAAAGCACAGTGCTTTGGGGTACTGAGTGTGAACACGCATGTGTATCTCAACATACCCTAAAATTGGCTTCTCTGACTGTAAAGCTCTTCTGTCCCCATTTTATTTCATGTAGGTAGCAGCCATTGCAGCGAGTTCTCTTGGGCTTTGCTTTCCTTTGAAGTTCTACCAAGGATCTCAACTTGGAGAAGAAAATTTTATTTCTTTTAGCAGCATGAAGGACGTGCCCTGGGTGAGTAAACCATGACACTGGCTCAGATGGAGTGTTTCTAGAGCCTGTGGCCACCCAGGTAGGACAGTGCGTAGGAGTGGGAGCATTTTTTTTTCCAGAGAATCTCTTAAAATGTTTGTGATTTTAATGAAGAGAGAAATCAGAAAGCGGCAACTATCTAAATCAGCTCTCGAGTCGATTCTTCCTGTGTTGCACTTCTATTCTTGCCGCGCTACAGATGCGCTGCGGCTGTTGTTTCCGAGGCTGAGTGACTGTCCGCAGCACTAGCGGTAGCTCAGCCCAGCCCGCAAAGCCAGGGTGGTTTTGTGGTGTGGGGGTTCTGCGGGTAGGAAGCGCAGGGTGCCTTCCCACTGCTGGTTTTTCAGGCTGTGGACATCGCTGTCAGTGGTGAGAGGTTCGTGGGTTGTTGTTAGCTATTTAGTGGACCGTTGTCTCTTAACAAGATCGATCACTGAAATTTATTCTGCAGCGTAAGAATTGTGGGCCCATTTTCATGATGGGGAATGCTGAAGCTGAATGCCTTTTTCCTCCAGGAGAACAAGCAAAAGGAAAACTGGGAAGTATCTAGCGATCTTGGAGTGGACAGAAGAGTGGTAGGGCCACAAGTGATGAAGTGCACACTTGTGCACAGTGCTCAGCAGTAGAGTAGGCGTTCATTGAAGAGGAGACTTTTGCAGCATACAGCATTGAAAACACATGTCTAATAGGTGCATTCATTTTAATATGCTCGTTCATTGAGCAGGCCTGATTAATTAGTGCGTGTCACCATCTGGTACTTACCGAGACTATTCATTTTTAAAATGTTGAAATTGTAGGGAATGTTGCACACCAATTAAGTTCCTTTTAATTGGATTATGTTAGTATAAAGTATTACTGGAGAAGGCCTTCATTGCCATTCAGGCAGCATGCGGCTGAGGGAGGCCTGCCAGGCTGCAATTGCGAAGAACAAAGGGGAGCTGCTGAAACGCATGTTTATCACCATCTTTGTGCTCTCAGCAAAAAAGATGTCACTAAATAGGAGCCACAAAAAGACTTCAGTGTCTCCATGCAAGATTCAGCTTTGGTGACGTGAGGGTGCTCGGCTGCTCGCTGGCCCCACGACGCTCGATCTGGGGTCGTCTAGTGCTGCCCCAGAAGGTGGAACCTGCTCTGGCCCTTCCCTGTGTTTGACACTGAGGTGAGGGGCCAGGCTGAGCCCCCTGTTCCTGCTGAAATGAGCCGTGTCGCACCAGGAGCACACAGGCCTTCGAAGGTGATAAATTCTCTGCGCCGACTCCACCGTTGAGTGAACGAAGCATCATGATGTGCAGCTGCGGCAGCACGTTAGGGGCAGAGCTGGGTGAATTTTAGTTACTTCGTGCCATTGCACTGCAGTGTTTCCAGGCCGGGTAAGAAGTGGTGCTCTTCACCTTGCAAGAAAAGCTTTGAGGTTGAGGGATGAAAGGCACAACGCTGACGCGCTCCGCTTGCTGTCAACGCGTTCTTCAGAAGCCCAGTGCTATTCTGTTTTTAACATCTTGGGTTATTGTTGCCTGGATTTTGCGGAGATTTTCTATCTCCAGGTAACTCTTTCCAGCTAGTGGTGGCACAGGAGGCAGGAGCAGCAACAGTGCCTACCTGTTCCCTGGCACTTCAGTGGGCTGTAAGTGCAAACAGGGAAGCTGGAAGAAGAGGTACCTGGAGCTCCGCGGCAGCTTAAGGGCTCAGATGGGGCCTGTCCGGATCTGTTGGACAAACGAGCAGCGTCTGCACATCTGAACCCAAAGAAACTGTTCTGTGCATGTTCACTGCCTGCCGTGGTCTCTGCTGCCCCCACCACACTGTACTGGTTAACTGCAACTGAGGCAGTGTCCCGAATTGGGGGGTCGAGGATTTTCATGTTGAAAGAAGCCTTCCGTTCTAGCTGATCCCTGGGACGTGATAGCGATCCTGCAGTTGAAACAATAAATATATATTTTTTTAAGGGAGAGGAAAATATTAGAGAAATCAGTTCAATTCTGCAGCAGTGAAGAAATGTGAAGAAATGGCCCTTTTTTTTTTTTTTTTTAAGAGTGCAGTTACCTGCTTGCAAGCAGGAAGGTCACACTGAATTTAGCTTTCCAAGTGCTCCTGATTTCACAGTAAGAAAGAAGCACCATGTTACAAATCTTTTACATCTACACCAAGAAAAAAGCAGCTTTCCTCTTGCCTGCAGGTGCAGCTTTCCCCTTTGCTGGGGCTGCAGGCAGGGTCAGAGCAAGTTGCAGAGCTGCTCCTCCTGCAGCCACCTGAGCCAGCTGAACCCCATCTGCACCTTATCAAACCCTTCAGTCCATGGCTGGTCTCTGTTTCACAGTCTCTGTCAAAAATCATGTTAGAGTGTGTGGTTTTTTTTAACCATGTGTGTTAGGTGCTGAAGTGCGGTGAATTTAAAATATAGATGTATATTTGTCTGATATGTGTTCTGCCTAACTGTACACACCTGCGTTCACGTTCACATGTCTGCATACGTTTCAGTCTCGAGCTGGGTGGCCCCAGTGCTCCGTCTGGGGTGTGCAGTGCGTGTCCACGCAGAGGGGGGCCCCGTGCCCGGGGTGTTGCTCTACAGCCGTGCTGAGCCGCCGGGGCCGCGCGCGCGTGCTCAGCACAGCGCCCGCCCCGCGCGAAACGCATCCGTGTGGGCAGCTCTGAGCGCACGGCGCTGACGTCCCCGTGCAATTCGGAGCCAGCAGCAGAACATAAAATTGTTGTCATATGAAAGATGTGAAATAGGCCGTTTTCTCATCATTTTACCCAATCTGAAGAGCAGAAAATGTTTAGCCTAAAAGACCATAAAGCGGTCGGTGTGTGCTGGGACTCCGGAGCAGGAGTAGGTTGTGCAGTCTCTGAGCAAGCAGAACAGCTAAGTCATAAAAAGAGCACACATGGGCACTAGCCCTCTGGTTGAAAATGTTTGCTCAGAGGTTTTGCGTTACGCAGAAATACATTTTCCAAGAATAGGATTAGAGTTAGTGCGCGATTCTGCTCGTTCTTGCTCATAATGATTGCAGGAGAGTCATTTCTTGGTGTGTTTTTTCTGGTTACAGTACATGGGCTTATGAAGTGTTGAACCAACAAATCCTGGCAGAGTTCAGAAAACTAAAGCATCATTTAACTCGATGTGTGTGTGTATAAAACAAAGGCTGAATGTCTGGGTAGATCTCCATCTGGCAGAGCTTATATCTGTTAGGTCATACAGAGAAAGCTTTTGGCACTGACTTTTTGGCACGAAGCGTTGTCTGAAAACATATTTAGTGGAGGTACGAAATGGGATCGCGCTGGTAGCTCGGATGTGTCGGCAGCATCTCCGGCAGAGCGGGGCTCCAGCCCCACCTGGTGTCGGATGAGGACTGATGTTCCAGCCAGCTCTCAGCCAGGGAGGGCCCGGTGCCAGCACAAGGCGATGGGCAAATTGATCCCAGCCTCAGGTTTTCCTAGTGGTTCGTCTGGTTGCTGCACTGATGCAAAGCCTTCTTGCAGCCTTGGTGAGCGCAGCAAAGCTTCTTGTGGATGAGTTAAATTGCAGAGCCTCTCTGAGAGCTGCTGCTTTGCCTGGCCACATTTATTAGTTTTCAAGGGTATCTGTGCCAGCAGTGAGTGCGTTTGCACACAAAGCCTATCGGAAAGAATATCGGCGTATGGGTTGTCGATGCCAGTGTTTACAGATGTACTGCTGAATTCATGGGGACTCCTTCACCTCGGTAAAACCTGTTAGATAATGTTTGAGTTATGCAACATGGATAAAGAGACCAGACCTGTGGATTTGGCTGAGGAAGCTTGAAATCTTCAGACATTAATTTAGGGAATTCTCATTTCGTAGACCTGAATGTTCCAAGGACTGTAAAGTACAGCAGATCCATGTTTGGTTTTTACTTTAGGCTGATCATTTCGGGAAATAGTAAGACTCGACCTGCAGCAGACTTTAAAATATCTGAGGGTCACACTCTCCTTTGCGGCTAGGAGGAATAGCTACACATGAAAGAACTTTCTAGGAACACCACCCCAGCTTTTTTTTTTTTTTAATCTAACAAGAGAATCAGATAGATAGTTTATCTAAAAATAGAAAGAATAACAGTCCAGCCTGCCTCTTCCACCGAAGTATCTGTCCAGTAATAATTTAACTTGAAGAAAACGGTAGTAAAATGCCAGAAGAGTTTGGAATTGCTCAAACATATTTTCCCACTTAAGCTGAGCTCATTCACATTTGAAGCTCAAACGAATTATCTATAATGTATTTGAGAGACTAAAACCTACTCTTACTTCCCTGTCTCGCATTTAAATGGTTATGTCTGTGGCAGTATACACTAATCTTCGGCTTTAAATCCTCTTCCCAGCATTTGATTTATTCGGCAAAACTGCAGGTCAATGGTCCTGAACTAGTCAGAGAATTATTCTCAATCCTCAGTCATTGCCATTTCTCTCTCTTTTTCAATTTCAGCAAAAAGAGCTAAGACATCAACAAAGGCTCCTTAGTTATTCTGTGTCATTGTGAAGAGCGCAGCAGAAGTCGGAGTAGTCAGAAGCAGCAAGGGTAATGGTTACCTTTGTTCTCCCCATTCTTATCCTCATTTTCTCTCGTGTTTCAGAACGATCGCTGCTTGAACCAGGAGCCCTACGAAGGGAACAGTGGGAACACATGGATGAAGTTCTTACCATGCACTGAACAGCACAGCATCAAGCGCGAAGCTCTGGGAAGATGTCTGCTTGCAACACTTTCACTGAGCACGTCTGGAAGCCTGGAGAATGTAAGAACTGCTTCAAGCCTAAAAGCTTGCACCAGTTACCCCCAGACTCCGAAAAGAAAAACCTCTCACATGGGAATCTGAAAACCAATGCAAACCAAAGCAACAGCCATCGCAGCAGAAATACAGGAAATTTCCGTCCACCTGTGGCAAAGAAACCCACTATAGCTGTGAAACCCACCATGATGGTGGTAGATGGGCAGGGCGTATGCAGTGAAATCAGTGCCCCGGATCATTGTGAGAATAAATCAGTGCCCGCAGGCTGGAACCGAAACAAAGCTGTCTTGAACAAAAAACCACTGAACAATAATAATGAAGATGAAATCGAAGGTTATAGCCATGTTCATAGGCCTTACGGCAACGGTGATGGCGTGAGTAAGATACCAAGTAACAATAATAACGGACTGACAGAAGTGTTGAAGGAGATTGCAGGTTTGGATACCACACCTCAGCTACCTGGAAATGAAATGAACTCGAGAGAAACCTTCTTGGGAAGAATAAATAATTGCTATAAAAGATCACTGGAAAGAAAGATCCCTCCAAGCTGCATGATGGGTGGAATGAAGGATTCACACAGTAAGCATGTTATTCTGAGTGGAAGCACTGAAGTCATAAGTAATGAAGGTGGACGTTTCTGTTATCCAGAGTTCTCTAGTGGAGATGAGAGTGAGGATGATACATTTTTTGGCAGCATGCAAGAAGAGCACGAGAGCTGGGATGAAAGCGATGAAGAGCTGCTAGCAATGGAAATCCGCATGAGGGGCCAGCCTCGCTTTGCAAATTTTAGAGCTAACACGCTGTCTCCTGTTCAGTTCTGTGCTGACAAAAAATGGAATACCGTGCCCCTCCGAAACAAGTCTCTCCAGCGGATCTGCGCAGTAGACTATGATGATAGTTACGATGAAATTTTAAATGGCTATGGGGAAGAGGCGGTGATTCTCTACGGGCAGGAGAGCATGCAGAGCATGGTATCCTCTGATTCCACATCTCCTGATTCTTCTTTAACTGAGGAGTCTCGTTCTGGAACAGCCAGCAGTTCCTCGCAGAAGCTCTGTAATGGGGGATTATCTCCCAGCACTCCTCAGGATGCCAAACTGATTGAACCGGAGTATGAAAGTCTATGTGGTGATCAGCAGGTGAAGGATGTGTCAAAAGTTTCTAGAAATGCTCCAAAAGGTCTAGAAACGCACAAGGCAGTCCTTGCTCTTCGACTGGAAGAGAAAGATGGCAAAATTGCTGTACAGACTGATAAGCAAGAGAATAAAAGTTCTTCAGATGCTGCTGGTCAAGCTGTAACTATAAATCTGGTGCCTGTGGAAGAGCAAGCCAAGCCTTACAGGGTAGTGAATATGGAACAGCCAGTTTGCAAGCCATATACAGTAGTAGATGTATCAGCTGCCATGACCAATGAATGTAAGGAGAATCAGACCGAAACCTCAGAAACCAAAAGCACATCATCTAACCCAAATTCACCAGGAACTCCGGGCACACCTACTGCATCCTCTGCAGCTTCACCTGCTCGAGTCAATGCTAATCTGAAAAAATCCAGCGCAATTAGATATCAAGAAGTATGGACTTCTAGTACTAGCCCAAGACAGAAGATACCGAAGGTGGAGTTAATTGCTAGCAGTTCAGGACCTTCTGTTCCTCCTAGAAAGGCAAGCCACAAGTCAGCTCCTACTTCACCGACAGCTACGAACGTTTCTTCAAAAACTATCCCAGTTAAATCTCCAAATTTATCAGAAATAAAATTCAACAGCTACAACAACGCTGGGATGCCACCTTTTCCCATTATAATTCATGATGAGCCCACTTACGCAAAGAGTTCAAAAAATGCTATTAAAGTGCCCATCGTAATTAATCCAAATGCGTATGATAATCTGGCTATCTATAAAAGTTTTCTAGGGACCAGCGGAGAGCTATCTGTCAAAGATAAAACTACGAGTGTAATAAGCCACACATACGAAGAAATAGAAACGGAAAGCAAACTGCCTGAAACTGCAGGGAACAAGCATGCTGAGCTCGCTCAAGGTAAGGGGGGCACTAACAGCACAGAATGCAGGCTGGGCTCGGTGGCTCAGAAGGTCCAAGAGTTTAACAGCTGTCTCAGCAAAGGTCAGGTATCACCACAAAGGAGTCACAGTTCTGACCACAGCTCCCCACCAAGAATTCAAAAGACAAGTCAAGAGCCTGCAGCAAAAATAGAAGGAACGCCGGAGGCTTCTGCAGGCAGCAGCAGAGAGAATGCGAGCGCAGTGCTTTCCCAGATTGTGGCCTCCATCCAGCCTCCCCAGACTCCTCCAGAAACACCTCAGGCTGGACCCAAAGCTTGTAGTGCAGAAGAACTGTATTCCTTACCCCCCGATGCAGACGCTACTAAAAACACCCTGGTACGACCCAAATCTCTGTTTACATCACAGTCTGAAGTAGAGTCGCCCAAGACCGTGGATAACACTGCCACTAAAATGCAGAAAGATGCGGGAGCACAGCCAGGCGCCACCCCTTCTCCAAAGCCAGGGAGAGGCCTGCAAAATACCACAAGTCCCAAAACGGAGCAGGCACCGCCTTTTCCTCCCCCAAGGTCCACGTCTTCACCCTACCACGCAAGTAACTTGTTGCAAAGACACTTCAGCAACTGGGCCAAACCGAACAGTCCCACTAGGTCGACGGAGGCCGAGTCGATCCTTCATTCCGAAGGTCGCCGAGCTGCTGATGCGAAGCCCAAGCGCTGGATATCCTTTAAGAGCTTCTTCCGCCGCAGAAAGACCGATGAGGAGGAAGACAAAGAGAAGGAAAGAGAGAAGGGAAAGCTGGTGGGTCTCGATGGAACTGTTATACATATGCTCCCCCCTCCTCCAGTCCAACGGCATCATTGGTTCAGCGAGTCCAAATCGGACTCCAGCGAGAAGCCGTCTATTGTTTTCATGTATAGATGTGAACCAGCCCAAGCTGACCCAAAGGCTGACCGTCAAAACACGGCTGCAGTGGAGTCTTCCATCGCAGGTGCACTAGCAAAGGACAAAGGAGAAACACCAGAAAACTCTCTGGAGAGCTCCGAGCAGAAAATGAAGAGCTGTTCTTCACCATCCCAGATTCCCAGGAAAATCCCCAGGTAATCTGCTCATCTTATTTCATTCTTAGCATCTTTTTCATTCTCAGTCAGTTGTGCCTGAATGCCCTGCATATACTACAGAAAAGGGAGGTAAATAAGGAATATTATTTCAACAAATGTGAGATTTAAAATATATGTTTATTTTAAGTATCTTAAAGCATTATTTTTCTTATCAGCAAAGATCCTCTGCAAAAAATACCTAGGAACAATGCCCAGTATTTGAGTTTGTGTTGCAGGTTCTTCAGTACGTTCTGATAGCAAGGTTACATTGCATGAGATATGTTATTTCTACCTTAAGAAAGTGTTGTTATGTTATAGAAAAATGAAAGAATCCCTCTGCAAAAATAGAAAGTCACTATTTAATAGAAAAACGGAAACTGAAAGAACAATGACTCACCGGATGTGGTGTGTTAACTTTATCTCACGCACCGGCAATGCAAGGTACTCTAACCAAAGTTCGTGTTAGAATGAAGCAGCACTACGACTCTCATAAAATGAAAGGTGTGCAAAAAGTGGTAACTGAAGGACATTATTTACAAAATAATCTCTCTCCATTTTGCAAGGCCTTTATGGTGATTAATATTTTGTCCCATAATGGTATAGGGGGTTCAGTAGAGCTGACTGTTGTTTCTGCCTGGCAATTTCATTTTTTTTTAAACAGAATTTGCTACAATTGTTTTTGCTTTTTTTTTTTTTTTTTTTTTTTTGGTCAATATATATTTATTTTGCTGCTTTAAATCCATGGCAGTGCGACATTTTAGGTCTTGATTTAAAGGTCTACTTGCCCCCATGTTGCTCTTGGTTGTCTCTAACTCTTCCGAACTGTGGTGGTTTGCAACGTGCCGTTTTTTGGCGTGCCGATGGGCCTGCAAGGAGACGTTTGTAGCGTTGGGGCCGTGTGCGTTTCCCTAGGCACTGACTACAGCTGGGCGCCTGTCAGGACTTGCCTGCTGAGGTTGCTCTGAGCAATTCTTGTCCCGAGTACAAGGTGAGGGCAGTCTCTGGAAACCGAGTGCTCTCCGCTTCTCCAGCCTTGGATGAACAAGGCTGTGGGTAGCAGGGAGCCATCCCAGGCGGAGCAGCTCTTGGCCTAGCCTCTCCTTAGAGGAAATGGAGAGGAATAGGCGACTTCAGAGAGCTCCTCAGAAGGTCAGAGAATTCTGATCTGTCAGGAGTCCCTGTATAGGAACCCTGTGTTCCAGCAGGCAAGTGGTCAGGAAGGAGTAACAGCTTATCTCGGTGGTAAAGGGCAATAACAGGCTAATGGCCATGATCATAGTTAGCATTTGTTCTTAAACTACCCTAGAGGTAGTCACCCTGTTTTATAGCTTCGTGGTACCGCACAATATCTTTTACCCTTACTATCGAAAGGAGTTGTTATTGTCTCCTATCTTATTCCCGAAAGCATTTTACTTTTCATTTCGCTGCAAGTTGTGGTAATAGTGGCTAAAAATTTCACTGGTGAAATTTGTAATCAGAATTTTTCAAGGGTTAGAGCTGGATTTTTTTTCTTTTTTACAGTACTGCTCTATTCTTTCTACAAATTTTAATAACATTCACTCAGTTATTGAGAAATAGTCAGAAGCCTGGATGATCTATATCTTTCAGTTGTTCTTTTTGATGCCTTTAGTTTTTGGGCTTTTTTCTGTGTTTTGAATATTGCTAGGGAGACAGAAAGAAGCATTACAATGCCAAAAATAAGGTTATTTTTGTTTAAGGTTTTGAGTATATTTTTTAATATTCCAGTAGGTGAGAATCAGGCTTGTCAACTTCCATTTTTGCCCAAGGAGGAGACATAACAGATGAAATTCCTTAGCTGTTAGTAAAAGGTTTATGTTAATTCAGGCCAAAATATGTGCATCAAAAAGCTGTTTAAAATTTTCAGTTAAGCTTGCAGGAACCTTAGAGGAAAACTGGAGACATGAAGATAGCAATCAGTGAACATGACACTTTTCTAAGAGAGAACACCAACAACTGTAAGCTCTCTGAAAAACCAAGCTGATGACCTGGAAAATCAGATAAGCTTAAGAAATGTCAGATTACTGGGGGTCTGGAAAGCATGTTAAATGAAGATACAATATTTCCTTGCTTTGCAGTGGATTGCAAAGCTGGTAAAGATTGATAACTTTAAATACCTGCCACCCTGTTTTATGGTCATGTTATCCCTAGAAAGGTCAGTTTATCCTTTACAAAAGCACTTGCAGAATACGCAGTTCCTCGGGAGGCTGGAAGTATCTGTGTCTGCTACAGAGAATGGTGTTTATCCGGGTGGTAGTTTCTTTAGTTCAGTGTCAGCATCCACATATGGTGGTTCAAAAAGAGCTAGCTAATACTGAAGTAGGATCTGACTCTCTGTTCCAAAATTAAAATTCATTACACTTTAAAATTTCATCCTTTTGTAATCCCTTTCTAAGGAATTTTGCAAAGAAAATGACAAACCGGAGTTTATAATAACCAAGATTTTACCAAGACTTTTCAGATGGAATAGCCTCTCTTTCTAAAAATCAAAAATCGCATCAGTCATACCCATAATCTGAATGAATATCTGTCTGCCAGAACGCCTGCAGCTCATTTTTCACGATGCACAAGTTGTTCCCAGGCTAAAGCCAAACAGGCCTCTAAAGAGGTGAGATGACAACACTTCTGGCCGAAGCCAGCACGCTTGTTGCAGGTGGCATGGCACCTTTCAGAGCCCACGCGCCAGTGGCGAAAAGAAATATCCATATGTTCTTCGAAGGCCCCTGTTACGTAGTAGCTCAGACTGCACCTACTGCAGCTTCACGAAATAAGGACTTTTCTTCTCCTTCACTGAGCAGTCGTTGCTGAAGCTCTGTGTTTAGACTGAGATGTGTTCCCTAAAAGGAATTTACAGGGCAGCCTGCTGAGTCTTGCTCTCCTGCCTTTCTGAATGACATGGGAGCAGAATTAAGTCTCCTTTAATGTTGCTTTGAGACAGTAGTGCCTGTGAAATCAAGATACAACTGATTTGTGAGCAGGCACATTTCAATTTCAGTTACATTTTAAACTAAATTGTTCCCTTTCATAGCTACAAATCACTCATGAATTTCCTTTATAGCTTCTTTAGGCCAGACTTGGATGAACGAAAGATAAAACTATCTGTTTACTGAAACACTTCCTTCAGGTAGTGAGGTCTGTATATTCATTCCCTTCTGGTTTAGATAAGAAACCATTTCTTCATAGCTGCAGTTGGGATTAAGATTCTAATTCCTAAAATGGGCATTTTGTTAACTCTTTGGCAAAAGGGTGGGAAGCTGAGCTAGTACCAGATAGGGGCGAGCTCCCTTGTCCTAGGGCTGCAGCACAGCTCTGTCCTCATGTTGTAGCTTCCTTATGAAAACATATACTGTCATATATGTATACTTTTTAGAAGGTGGTTTAGAAGTTCGGTGGTGTCTTAGAAAAAAAAATCTTTTTCTCCATTGTATTTACATGGTACATCAGCAATTTGGGCTAAGGCTATTGTATTAATATATACATACGTATATGATACCCTGTAATGCTGAACTCTTTAGCAGGTTCTGTTCTCACCAGGGTATATGGGTATCAAGATGCTTAGAAATGCCTTGCTATCCTTCAGAAGTTACCCCAGTGCTAGACTTCTGTATTGTACAACGAGTTCACCTTCAATCACCACACAGGCAAATTGCCACTCTTAAAATTAACATGTATATGTCAGTGACAGCTGGGACACTGTTAGAAGAGTAGCCCAAGACTTGCACAGCTCCTCCCTGCCCTGAGGGGTTTCAGTGGTATCAGTAACCCCCAAATGCTTCTTGTGGGACTGATCGCCTTGCGGTCACCCCGGCCTGTTCACACTTTGCTTTGAATTACACTGAGCTAAATGTGATTTTCAGAACCCTAGTCAGAAATCTAATTTCCATATATAGACAGTGGAGAAGGACGATGCTGGGGAGGAGATTTAGAGCACCAGCGCTGAAAGGGATCTTACCAGAGGCAAGAAGGAAGGATCGCGAGCGGGTTTTTTTTCCATCAGCATTGATTCAGATCCTGCAGATCCCATAGCTCTATCAGAAAGCAAGAGAAGAGAACAAAATATTTTAAATGGCAATAGTGTCCTGTTTAAAACAAAGCCCTTCCCAGTTTAAAGACACTTTTGCTCCTAAGAGCATTAGCCACCCATCTTAGCATTTCACCTATGAAAAACTTTTGTGAGATTTCTCCCAAGAACATCTATATACTATCAGAAAGCAGAAATTTTGCACATTCAGTATGCAAGCACAGGTCAACTTTTATGTGAAGAGGATTTGTTAGAAGGTAAGTGTTAAGGAGCAAATTAGAAGGGTTTTTATCATTTGTTATTTTAGAAATGTAGGTGAGGAATAATACATCTAGGCATCTTCTTATGGCCTCCAGGCTGTAGAATGAGGAGGCAGGGAAGTTAAAATGTCTGAAGAAAACTTCTTAAATTACATGTGTGGCTAATATGTGGAATTCCCTGCTACTAAGTGTCACTGACACTAAAGAGCTTAGTGGGTTGTCTGTACAGGATTATCCAACGTACGCCATTTATCCACACAAACATCGCATTATGCAAGGTTATAAGAAAGTAAAGGAGTATTAATTCTTTTGCTTCAGAAATAAACCAAATTCTAAATAAGAAAAATTGGAAATAACTAACTAAGCCATACGGAGAGTTCTAGACCATCAGTTGGCGGTGAATTTAAATTTTCTTTTGCTTTCACCCCAGTGGCAGTGTCTGCCTGGGGCAGTGGTGGGTAGGCGAAGTGCGGGCTGCTTGTCCTGGCCCACGACAAGCCGAGTTAAACCCCTTCCCCGGCCTCCTCTGCTCAGCCCTTGCGGAAACACAGCGCTCCCGGGTGCTCACAGGAGCTCTGGCACCGGACAGCCTTTTCTCGCCCTGCATCCAGTGACCTCTCTGCCTTTTCCTCCAGCGCTATTCTGTGAAGTTGGCCTTTATCTTTGCTTATGACCATAGGGGGTCTCTGAGGGCTTTCTTTGAATCTGAATATATCTGAAAGTGCCACAGGCTTTGCGTGCAGAGTCCCTTCCTTCCCTTCATCCGCAACCGTCCTCCGAGCCTCGGGAAGGAGGGCAAGGCCGCTGCTTGTCCCAGCAGGAAGCCGGTTTCTGTGCCATATGCGCTGGTGCCGGGTGAATCCGCAGCATGTGGATTCCGAGGGGTGTAATCCGAAACACGGCTGTTTTTATGGCAGGCGTTTTTGTGTAATCTCCGCTGTTTAGGAGAACACACATGATGTCCGTGTGCGCCCGGCCTCTCCCTCCGCTGACGGAGCGGCTGGTGGGGTTCGGCCTCTCCGAGGCGCTGCCTTCCCGCCGAGCAGAGCGTCCTCTTCGGGGGAAGCTCCCGTGCGGGCGCCACGGCCTCTCCTGGCTAAAGCTCTGGGCGTATCCCAAATAAGGGAATGGCGTTCAGCATCCCGTGCAGGCGCAAACTTCCACAAAACCAGGTTTTACCAAGTCTGGTGCCAAAGAGTGGCTTCTTCCTCAGCTGCTCTGCTTCTCCAGGCAACTGGTAGGTTTTTAACCATTTAGACCCGCACATGGAGCGAAAGCCCTTGCGAATTCACTCCTGAAGGCTAGGGAGCGATGGGCACCCTTCCCGCTGCGCCGCAGGCGATGCTCGCGGTGGCTCGCGGAGCCGCGGACGCGTCTCGTCGCGCTCGGAACACCCGCTCGAGGCATCCGGTGGCTTTTCAAGGCCTTTAAGGCGCCCCAGCTCCCTTGGCGCCGCGCAGGCAGGACAGGGGTTAAGCAGGCTGGGCCGGGCCGGCGCGGGCAGGGCCGGCGAAGGTAAACAGCAAGGTGCAGGAGCGCCCGCTCCTCGCCCCGCACGACTTGCGGCGCCGCCGGAACCCATGGCTCGCCCGAGGCTCCAGACATGATTAAAAGACTCAAGAAGGCCCTCCAAGTTTCCTTAATGGGGAATTGTGTGAGCGAGTACAGTGGGTGAGTCGGTCGTTTTTTGTTCCCCCCCCCCCTTCTTTCCTCCGAGTTGTCGGGTTACTTTGTTTGGCAAAACACTTCTGACCTCAGGGCTGGGAATGCGCGTGCATGTGCCTGGTGTGGAGAGCGAGCTGCCCCGGTGCTTCCCCGCGCCGCCCCGGCGTCCCGCCGCGGGAGAATTCCCGGGCCGTGGTGCTGTTGGAGCTGTGAAGCCCTTGAAGACGATTTCTTTTGCAAAGAAAGAATCCTTGCTGAAGAACACAGGTATGCCCGTGATTTACGGCAACCGCAAGGCTTTACAATAGTCTCTTACTGCCTTAAGAGCCTTTTTTACTGCTTTAGTTTTAACGGCTGCTTCACTCCACGGTTATCTCTGGTTAAGTCCTTAACGGGGGTGTATTTACGGCGCGCGTGTGCTCCTCACACCGCTCCGATGCACGGTACGAGGAGCAAGAGGATGTTTTCCTGCCAGTCGCGCGTGGCAGCGCCCTGAGCCTGGCTCCCCTTGCACTAACCAGCCTGCGGGGACGGTCGGCACCCGGCGGCCGCCCGGGGCCGTGCGCTGCACATGGGGCCTGCCTGCTCGTGCAGAGCAGCCGCGTGTTTCGGGCTGCGTTTGGCATCGCTGGAAGACTAGGTATCACGCGTCTCCATAACTCCGCTTGGCGTTCGCATAGAAAGCGCCTTAACCATCCGAATGAGACAGCTGCACGGCTGCGGCGGTGTGCTGAAGGCAGTGCCTTCCCCCTCTCCTTTCTGGGAATAAGTGTGTTTAAAATCCTTCCTGCCTACTGCAGCAGACAGGAAAACTTGAGAGCTCGCGGTTAGGATGCCTCCTCGTGAGGTTTGGCCTCTAACGGACGTTTCTTTGAGCGAGAGAGCATAAAGGCACAGAAATATTTCTGGTCTGTCTTTAGCACGTGGCATGAATATTAGTAATTGATGCTATGTTTTCAATAGGACAGGGTTTCTTTTAATAAATCTGGACATATTACTCTTTTGTTTGATATATCATGCATAATTTTTCAATCATACTGCAGTAAATACATCCATGGAAAATGACTGACTGGATGATTTTCACAGCACTGTGCTATTCATCATCACAATTTGATTAAACCTTCATAGTTAAGAGCAAGCATAGGAAAAAATTGCATAAATGGTCTAATGCATTAGCAGCTGGATTTTAATCCTGGAATATTTTATATGGGAAATAGGAACCTGGGCTAGGACTGCTAGTCTGTCAGAGTGTCCCTTCATCAGTCTAGTATGTGAAATTTATCATTGCAGCTTTATGCATGTATTAAGGGCTACAGCCCCGCGCGCTCTACGCAGGTAGCTTTGATTAAAGCAAGCTCGTCATGGCAGGGAGATGCCCGTGGACCTCTGCTGCTGCCCCGCGAGCCCCCGGCGCGTCACAGCCCGGGACCGGCCCGCGTCCCTACGCCGACGCGTGTGGCTCCGAGCCAGCCGTGAGACGTTTCACTGCCCCTTTTGCAGCAGAGGTGGGAACTGCTGTTACTCCGTCGGGCAAAAGCTGCTTCATCTTACTAAGGAAAATAAATAGTTTAGAAAACTACTGTTTAAAAAAAAAAAAGAGGGGGGGTGAAAGGATCTTAGCTCTCTACTTATCCATTCCCTTTACTGAAGATATGTTATTCCTCATCCCATATTTTGCCAGGAAGCTCGAGGGCCGCTCCGTGGTCTCCAGACGATCTCCTTTTGTGTGTTTCAGTCAAGTACCCGATGAGACGACAGTGGAGGACTTGTCCCCTCGCGTGCCCAGAGCCGTGTTCGTGAAGCAGGACAATGGTGGCAGCGCCTCCGTCATCCCCGTGTCGTCTGTTCGCGCCCCGCACGTGGAGGAGGACAAGGAGGAAGCTGCAAGTTCTCCTGACGTGAACCCTTGCAGCGCTACGTACAGCAACTTGGGTAAGTGCCTCCTCCAAGAGGAAAACTGGAGTTGGAGCAGACTTGGGATGCGTTTCTGAGGCTGTGAAGGACCTTGTCCTTCAGGCAGCTCAACGTGCTTTCATCAGGTTTGTTCCTAAAGACTATCCTTTCAATATCCGTTTATAGGAAGTAAAATTCTGTTGTCTCATTCTCCAAGCACATTGATTTCACATGTTTAAAGGAATTTTGTCAAAGAGGAGATTTCAAATACAGAGTAAATTGTCACATTTTTTAAAGCAAGGATAGATTTCAGTATATTTCTGAACTTCATTAAGAAATAGAGCTTATTTTGTAGTATCAGTAATAATGTCTAAAATATTGGTAGGCATCTTTTGGCCATAAGCTCTTTATTATCCTAATTTGGAAGGTTACTTTTCCTCCTTCAGACAAGTTTATGTGAATGTCTTGAAGTCTGTTCAACGGTCCCTGACTTCCCCTCTCTCATTAGAAAGCTAGAACTGTGTGAAGGGTTTCTCTGGAAGACAAGTGAGCAAGACAAACAAGCACCTCCCAATTAGTAGCTTCAATTTTATCACTGTAATTTTCTAAAGCCTTTTGATCTGAAGTACTGGGAATTTAGGAATACTTACAACCAGGTTTTCTAGGAAAAAAAAAAAATCTATTTCACTTATTCAATTTCAAGAATACAAGTGATTATCTCTTTTCCAGTAAGGTACCAGACTTCTAAGCACACAGCATGTGTAGCATTTGGACAAGAATAAAATAGATTGCATTGGGGTGGCTCCTGCGTAAGATTTAGGCATGTCCATGCATGTTCAAGGGATCAAGGATGAAATTTTTAAACCCTCTGGTGCATACATTCCATAGACGTTTGGTGATGTTGTTAAATATTTTTGCTTTAATGTCAATTAGTGGCTGACTCATTACTCTGTTCTGCTAATGAAACATTAATGAGGTATTGTTTATAAAACACAAAGGAAAACATCTTACTCAAGAGTGACGTTAACATCTACTAAGACCTTCCAACAGCAAGGACAAAGGCTAAAATTCCCGGCAGTCGATTCTGTTCCACTAAAACTCTCTCCCATGGTTAGCCCGTGGTCTGCCCACGTTCTCCATGCAGAGATGGCAGCTGCTTCAGGCTGTAGTTAGATGCACTTCTGGTTGTGGACATCTCTCCTTCCTTTGGAGAGGAGGCTCGAGCATTTTGTGACATGCTTAACATATAGCAATAAACTCGTGGGAAATGTAGTAATAAAATCACACCCATTAGTCATTACTTTTTCTATACTCTTCCTGTATGTAAAAGCTCCTTCATAAAACCATATAAAATTGAGCTCTTAGCGCTTTATTCAGAAACTTTTCCTCATCTGTGGGTTCCTTTCAGGTTTGCTGTCACCAGAGTAAATTTCAGATATGAAAGAGTTAAATTAACTTTTAGACCTGACTTTAATCTAGCTTGGCAAGCTTGCTGCTTGTTGTTAAAAGCAACGCTACCCTAAATGGTACCGAGTTCTCTGGCTGCCATTCAAACGTTCTGTTGGTTTATTCAAGCAGCCTCGCTTTCTCATTCAGATAGCTATCAAGGGATGACTAGGTAGGGACACCGAGTAACTTCTGTTTTTAGATCTTACATCAGACAAGCAGCAAAATCACATATTTTGTAAAGTTGATAAATATTGATGTGTGCAGCTGAAACAAAGGGTAGGAAGAGAATATATAATAAAATTAGATTGCATTTGACTCTTGCTTTGTCAAATGAAATTGTATCTACAGTTACCTTTCTTTACATAACTTCTGATTTACAGGGGAACATTTCTAGTAATAAACTATAATAAATAATGTAAGTTGTTAGACTTGTGCAGCTGTGTAGGAATGTTTCCATTCTTCCATTGAAGAACTCATCTCTCTTCTGAGACGTGTAGCTCTGTATTGAAACCTGCCTTGTTTAACCCAAAGTAGATATTTTAGCACCGAAGATGAGAAGTTCTTACTGTTTGAGTAATGCTAGTGTTAAAAAAAAAAAAAAAAAAAAAAAAGAAAGAAAGAAACTGTATGGAATTTTGATGCAGTTTTGGCCCTTCTAAGATGTCTGTAGAGCTAGCCATGCTGGATCTATAAAGTAAGCAAGCTCTGCATATAGTTTACAATAATATAACTCTAGCAACTTTGTTGGAATGGCATTATTGTCTCTACTGCTATAATTGTCTAATATATTGTCTGCTAATATATTGTCTCCGCATAATAAGCTTATTCACAAATTCCTCCAAGTAGTTCTAAAGGCATAAAAGCACACATACTAGGATATCAAGGATATTTTATGCATGCATACTACAGTTTGTATAGCAGTTTGGGAATTGTATCATAGGAATGTACCGATTTGTGGCCTAATGTACAAGATTAATTAGAGAACACTGTTCTAATACGTATTTTATCAGGGGATTCTCCTCTGGGAATCAGATAACATATAAAATATTGGGGAAAGAGGAGCTCCCACCACAATGATAGGGCAGAAGAAACAGCCTGTGGTTGTCGGGGCGCTTGTGGGGAGCAGAGCTGGGATGGGTCAAAAAGACAAAACTGGAGGAAAAAGCAGCATCTGATGGTTAAATCTAATGTAGAAGCACAAAGGTTCCCCTCTAAGGTAGGGGCTGGATATTTTTTTTTTTTAAGGTGTGCCCTATGCTAACAGAAGTTAATTCACATAAGTCTTGTAGCTTGTGAGGTGGCAATGGAGTAGGCTATTAAACCCCTTTCCTTTACCTACCTCTAAATTTTGATCTGTGTGGATTTGCCTGGGCAAATTGACATGATGAGTTTGCATCACTATAAATAAAACTAGATATTCTGAACATGCTCCAGGTGGCATTTCTGTATTTGGAGAAAAAAAAAAGGGGGGGGGGGGAGAGAGAGAAAAGATGTTTTTATTAACAACTGTCGTCTTTAACTTAATTTAAAGGGGAAAAAGGAGGCAACATTGGTAATTTTTTACTCATTACTGAGTTTGGAGAAACTCCAAACATCACAGCATCTGCCATGGAGGACTGTGGCAGGCAGCAAAGCAGAGCAGAGCAGCGAGCTTCAGCCAGGCTTCCAAGCAAGGTACCAAAAGCATCACCAGCTGAAGCTGACAGCCCCGTGACGGGCAGCGATTATCGCGTCCGTCCGATGCCGTTCGTGCAATTTCCATTGGCACGGGGAACATCTTTAACGTGGCACAGTGCAGGGCGGGAGCAAGAGCTGACAGATCACCAAGGCAGGCAAGCTGTTGCATCTGAAATTGTCAATTATTTAGTACCTGCAACCCATATTAATACAGTTCTGTGCTATTTTGTGCAGTCTCAAGCTATTGGTGAGAAACAGAGGAGGTGCACCATGAATATTAGTTAATAAATGTTCTATTTTTTGTTATATAGGACTTATTATCATACTAGCACCCGATTTTTCTGTATTCATTATATTAGCAGTAAACATATAAACTACTAATGCAAGAATAATTAACTATCATGTTCATTTAAATCTTTGTCTTGAATAATTTGGTAGGGTAGGGGAGTACCGGTACTGCGTTTAACAGAACTGTGGCTGTGAACTATGCGGGATGCGTTTGTAGTGGTTGGAACATATTTTATGCGTTTGTCTTTTCATGGTTTGTTAGTGATTTTTATCAGTCAGAGAGAGTTTATTATGGAGTGATATGTTTTGTACTGATATTAGAAAACAATATAATTGATCCACTGCTTCTACAGAGAATCTTTTCTGGAATCTAGTCTATAATAGAAATGCAGAATGCAAATTATGATCAATGCCCACATAAACAGGGGAAAAATACTAGAACAAGGGCAGAGAAGGGTCTTTGTACAGCAGGGACTGGTTACCCTGTTGTCCAGGGATGACTGGGAATTTTTGCTTTTCTTGGTGATGCAAAATGTGGAGTTTTTGTCAAACTGATACAATAGCTAGAGCAGGGCAGAGCCATCAGTCCCTTTAGCCTCATGGATCCTGTTCATTCACCTAAATTCCTGCTCTAGGAGGTTTGGGATTAGTGGTGCTACAGTGGTCACTAAAACTGAGAACAGAGTTAATTGAAGTAATAGGCAAGTCACTGCTGTGGACTCTAGAGGCTTTGGCTCATTTTTCTAATTGACATCTTGCCACAGGCGCTTCGTGCTCAGGTCAGAGATGGTAACAGCATGTAATTAGAAGCATGTTTTTAAGAATGAAAGGGAATGTAGCTTAAATTACCATGCCACAAGCAAAATGAGATGGGAGAAAGTGTATTAAAAAGCCTGTTACCATTAATGTTTTGGACTAATCTATGTTCTGTGTTGTAGAGTAATCGGTGCCTCAGGAGCAGCTCCCTTTGAGGAAGGGTGGGAGGAGGCAGCACCTCTCCCCTGGCCTTGGACGAGTCCCCGAGAGCAGGTTCCCCACCTAAGCAAGTGGGTTTTTTTTCTTAACAGTTCTGACATTTTTTTTTTACAACACATGCTGCTGGTCTGAGCAGAAAAGAGATATACAGCAGCATTATGAATTCTAAACAGAAATTATTGAAGTCATTACTCTAAGAAAAGCCTACGCTTATGGAATATAAAACTGAATTAAACTGGAGCTCAAGGTGTCCGATTTGATAGTTTCTTCAGCTAATATAAACAGGTTGCAATGCTATGTCCAAAGATAAATCAGTTACCTAGAAAAATAAAAGGCTTTTTTTAGGGCTGATTTAGAGTTTTGTGGTTCTGCGAGGTGTCTAGGGGCTTAAAGCATTAATATTTAAATAGCGTAGTGAAGTTCTTCAATGGAAGATATTATTGTACTGTAAAAATACTTAAAGATCTCTATGCAGCTGCTGTCAGTGTACTATTAATACATATATATATATAAAGACTTAACTTCTTTCTGCCCTTGAATGGTTTGGAAGCCCCTTCAAAAATCTTTGCAAGTGGTAGCCTAGTACTGTGCCCATTTTTCCTTTTCATTGGCCTCCAAGAGTGTAGATTAGGCTGAATTCTCTACTTTTCAAGAATCCATGATGGGAGGTAAGGAAATTCAGTGTTACACAGATGGGGAGAGAATTGATAGGCAAGAAAAAGAAGCAAGGGCTCTGCTACAGCCTGTGTGTAGAAGAACATTCTTCTGCTTTTGAGAAGGAAAAAGTTTAAAAGACTGTTTTTTTCTTATGAGACAATGATATAAAAAATCTGGGGCCGGCAGCACCGCAGTCAGCTTTTGGAGAGCAGAGCTGGAAGGACTGGCCTTGTGAGCATGAAAAAAATGCACAGGGTTAAGAACTCGACATAAAAACAGTCCAGACGTGAAGCTTTTCAGAGGCTTAATCCGGATGGATGGGTTCACTATGGAAAATTTGCTCGTGTGGGGAAAAACTCCACTGTAACATGAGCTCACTTTGCTCAATTAAGGCTATTTGAAAAAGTAACTATGTAGGACATTTACACAAAATTCCCGGGTGCTGTCACCCCCACCAGGCACCTGCAAGGACCGTTTCTGGTTATTAAAAGCTTCTCTGACTGTTCCGATGTGACGGTTCCAAAAGCCGCAGCCAGGAGCAGTCCCGGGTTGCAGCGAGTGGCAACCACCGTCCTCATCCGGCTAGCAGAGCAGGGCAGGGTGAAGCCAAAGGGAAATGGAGAATCAGCAAGAAAAGCAATTCTGAATCTTACCTTCCCCGGAGAGGGTTTCTGCTGCTGCCTGCTCTTGTGCCTCTCGTCTGCTTTGTTTTCGTGCTGCTCCCTCGTGCCTGCAGGGCACTCGGGCTAGCCCGGCACGAAGCTGCACGAGGAGCAGCCCCTCTCCAAGCCCCAGCGCTCCCTCGGCACACTGGGGAAGAGGGCAAGAATGGCAAAACAGCCCGTGCTCCTTAGCGCAGAATGGTGCCAGAGGGGAGAAGCACACAGGTCACGGCTTGGGCAAGAGAAAGAGCAGCGAGCTGAGGGAGAAGGCAAGAAGCGGAGGGAAAAGCAGAAGGGAAGGTGTTTCCCGAGCATGTCGGACTGTACTGTTGGATGCGGGTTCTGTCGTGCAGGTATCAGTTCTGCCTTTCACTGACGTCCTGCCCATTGGTCTCTGTCACACGCAGCTTTCTAACATAGTTCCTGATGCTGGAGTTACCTGCAGGGCTCCCAGGTGGCAGAGGAAGAGGTGCTGCTGCAGAGGGCTCTCGCTGAGAGAGGGAGCTCAGAGAGGAGCAGCAGAGGGTCCCCTGAGTGTCACCTTTCTGAAGCAGCCTTGACAACGACACGAGAGGGATGCACAGGGATGCTCTGCTCTTTCTAGCTCTTGATGTTTTTATTTCATGGGAGCCACAGATGGCCCAGGGGAGCGGTCCTGGGCAGCCCGTGCTAAGGGTGAGGATGAGGAGGCCGTTGCCCGTGCACTGCCCCAAGCTAATAGAGTTGCCTGCTCAAAATTCAGATTTTAAGCTTTGGACTCTCCAGGCTTCTCTCAAAATCCTCCAAGGCTTTTCCAATGGTTTCTTGAGTTTAAACAAAAGATGGAAGCATAGCTTTCATTTGCAATGTTGTCTCTGGGGAATGATTGTTAGGAGCTCAAGATTCAATGTGTTTCTGTTTGTGGGTGTATAAAAAAAATACTGACTTCCTTGATCTCCTTGAATTAAGAGGTTTTTCCAGCAGTCTAACCCAATGCTCCAGGGTCTGTACATGCTGACCAACAGGACTTTGGATTCTGTATTATTTATAAAACCTGTAACAGCATATTTTAAAATACACAATAAGCAATCTTGTTTTCTTTGCAGAGAGTGCACAATCATTTATTATTAATTATGGAGCAAAGTAATGAAATTCAAATTTGAAACTGAGGTTCCCCACAGTTTGGTTGTGTGTTCCAGTTCAGTCCTCACTTTACAGAGGTTCAGCACCACACACATTTTTTTAACAGCAGCCTAATAGTCAGAGTGTCTTTTTCCTTGCTGTTCCCTTCTAAGCAAAGCTGTTCAGCTGCAATTACACAGAGTGTTCATTTCATGCTTGCTGTGTTGCAATTGTAAAAATTGGCTTCCTACTTTGACATGATAGTCAATGACCCTCGCAGGAGTCGTGGAAAATTTATAAAATGATTTTTCTGAAAATAGCAGTTGATTATTGAGTGGAAAGATATCCCATTTTTAAAATAGGTTAGTTCTCAATTTAAAAGAATGGAAAAATATCTCATTGTCATGAGTAACAACTGTTTAATTGTCCCAAAGAGCAGTTAGTTGCTCATTTGTATAGTCTGTTTTTTGTTTTTTACCCTCTTTATTATTGTGTATTTATTCTTTATTTCCAAGGACTCAGGCAGTTGTAAAACATAATTGTCCTCTCTAAAATCCATCTAAAACACGACAGGATGTTTTTATCTTCCCTAGAAGCGCACACATGTTTGTGAGCAATGAGCCTCGCAGCCGAAAGCTCCGGCTCTCGTGTCGCAGAGCTGCTGTTTGAAATCTCCCGACTGCCTCTAGATCGGGTTATCCTGAGCATAATTCTCCCAGGAAAGGTGCCCACGGCAAGCGAGTGAGGGAAATTGTTCCTGGAGAAAGTTATGACTGGCCGACAAGGGGTGTTGTAAATTGTAGGGTAAAAGATAATGTTTCTATTTTGGCAATCTCAAAATATGATCCTACTCTTGCTGAAACCAGTGGCTTTGCGAACACAGAAGTAACATTTTCAGCTAATGAATGCACTAGTACAATTTTGTCTTTTCCTGATGTGACTGCTGAGCTATCTAAAATACATTATTTGTGGCTCAAGTGTCCTGCTTTACATTCTGAAATAATACTTCCAGTCTCATCGCACTTCAAATCAAAGTGATCCCCAGTGCTTTTCACCCGAGTATTAGAATATATAAAGAAGAGATCACTTCACCTGCCAGAGAAATGCACCTCGCTGAGGGATGGCGCAGAAAGCTGCTTAACAGCGTCCACCCAGGGCTTCAGCACCTTTGAACAGGCAGCAAGGAAGGACATCGGGTCCATGGACTCGAGAAGGGTTTAAGGGAAATGCGACGTAATGACTGTTATACAGGAATTCGGCCGGAGCGTCACCGTTGACTTTTGGTTTCTGCTTGCCAGGATAATGACTCCTTGTCATTAATCCTGTGTGATGTAAAACACTAGCAAGACTGAAACTGGTTGTAAAACATAGGCCTAGGTGTTGCCCCAAGTCAAATAGACTTGCTCTATGTGGCAATCTGTGCGTGATGCTCATTTTGTCCTTTTGCTTTCTGATCAGATTTTCTTCCAGGTTTTCTTCAAGTGGCGAAAGGCCACAGTCAGCTTTTTTCTTTTGCCCTCTGAAACTTCTTTGTGTCTGCTGCTCATATTTGCAGTCTGCAAACTGCTCCAATGTTTTTAAATATTATTTTCTCATTACTCAGGCCAATCCAGAGCAGCCATGATACCTCCGAAGCAGCCAAGGCAACCGAAGGGAGCTTTGGATGATGCCATTGCCTTTGGAGGCCTGGTTGACCAGGAGATACTGAGCAGCTTACAGCCAACGCCACCTCCGCTGCCAAAGAAAACCATTTTGAGAGCAAACACAGAGCCAACGCCCAGAGACCTCCACAAGCAAGCTCTGGAGAACAACCTGTGCCTCGTGGCCAATCCCACCTATGACATTGACACCAACTGGGAAGCGAGCAGCGCCTGCTCGTCGGTCAGCTTGGAGCTCAAGGTCCTGGACAACGAGTCGGGAGACTCCTTGGACAGGCCTACCGACAAGTTAAGGGCAACCACCTCAGCAACTAACAGTGTTTCCAGCCTAACCACTATCAGTATTAAGGACAGGTGCTCCAACAGCATGGAGTCCCTGACGGGGAGACACCTCTCTCAGACTAAGCAGGGCAAGGGCGTCCAGAAGCCGCAAAGGCAAGCACTTTATCGAGGAATTGAGAACCGAGAAGAGGTGGTAGGTAAAATCCGAAACCTTCACACCGACTCACTGAAGAAGCTGGCCCTGAAATGTGAAGACTTGTTCATGGCCGGACAGAAAGACCAGCTGCGCTTCGGGGAGGACAGCTGGTCCGATTTCAGGCTGACCAGCGACAAGCCGTGCTGCGAGGCGGGCGATGCCGTTTACTACCCGGCTTCTTACGCGAAAGATCCTCTCAACAATTATGCGGTCAAGGTAAGAGGGGTTTAAAAATGTAGCCTTAGACACCAAAAATTCAATCTAGCAAGCATAACTTTAATTCACAACATACCAAACTGGGATGGGTCCTACAAATGTAGGGAAGTGCTGCTGGCAATGCTGTGTGAAAAGTCAAAATCCCCAGATAGAGGCTTTTCTTTTTTCACAAACCACATGTGGCACTAGTATCTGGTCTTCGCATTTCCTCTTTTTTTTTTTTCTCCTTTTGGCAAGTCTCAAACCATTGAAACAATGAACCAAACTCAATTACTTTACCATGGTCTTTTTTAATGAAAAAATGAAATTACAGCTGTATTTTTAACATCAAGCCTGTCAGCAGTTGCTTGCAAACATGCAATGACAAAACTTCATCTATATACAAATTATCCTGTATCATTACCCTTTTACCTAGGGACAATTTCCAAGTTTTCCATGTTTGTGGATTTTCAACGTAAATTCTAGACGAATATATCTTTATGTTCCCATACAGAACCTTACAGTTTCACCAGCATCATTACCAACCTTTCAAACACTCTGCCCAGCATCAGCATTGCTTTGTGTGCTGTACATAAAAAAGTGGAGCCTGTCAACATTGGTTGGCTTTGTTGCTTTTTACAAAAAGAGCAATTGCTTTTTGTCTGCTTTATTCTTCAGCTAGCTCATATAAGAAATAAGATACACGAGATTTACTGCTGTTGCGTTCATGAGCTGTTGGCAGCTCTCGCAAGGTGCTGTTCCTGGAGGTGTCCAGAGGTGAATTCTTGTCCCCAGTATCTGTCCAGCTCTCAGGGCTTATCTAGGAGGATGACAGCGAGGAAGAGTCACGGTGAGCCCAGGATCATCATCGCTCAGCCCTCCTGTCTGCCCATGAGCAAATCACTGCAGTTCTGACCCTCCGGGTTTAGCCCATGACCATCCCTGCCTGCCCAGCCCAGGCACAAGAGCCCTGTCAGAGCCTCTTCCCACAGCACCTTTTTTTTCTCAGGAAAGAAAAAGTGCAAAATACTGCTATCACTCCCACGTGGCTGTTTATGAAAAAGAAATAAATACCTAAAAGGTAAGATTGTTGCAGCTGATGTGAAACAGCAATTCTCCTGAAATTGGAAAGATATCTTTTTAGGCAGATCTGTGGGCATAGCTATATTCTTTGGCATTTATATTTGTTTATTAGTCAACCAGGGCCTCTTTTTTGAAAGGATTTGCAATGTAATGTGGATAGCATGTCCATTGGCACCAAAAACTGAGAACCAGATCGTGAATAAGATCGTGAATACGTTATATCCATCAGTCTGCTCTGGTTGCAGAATCAACAATCTGACATTATTCAGTCTTTTTTATATAAGGATAAAAAAAATAGCCTGACAGACAGATGGTTTGTTATTGTGTGCATTGCAACTGGTTAGAGCTTCTACTGAAGGACGAGTTATATTAGATACTGAGTAAAACACCTCTGTTGATGAAATGCACTTTAGTATGCACTTCCATTGCACAGGGAGCCGCAGCAGAGAGGTGAGCTGGCTGCAGGTGAACTGTAATTCAAACCCTGAAAGAATATGGTTACAGCAGTGCGACCTCAGCCTGGAGCCTGACACTCCTGGGACCCCAAGTGGTGCTTTTCAATACGTAGAGTTTTGGGTTATGTCTAGCGTGGCTTCTCTTTGCGCGGGGTGGCACGTGCCCTTGAAGTATTTCCTGCCAGGCAGGACTTACGCTGTTATTTCCTTGGAGGTATTCAGGAGGAGAGCAGGGATCCCTTGTACAAAGTCAGCACAAAGGAAAAACAGCTCTGTAGTGTGGACAAATACACGCTTTTTCTTTTTCTCTTGTACTTACAGATGTTCTCCAGGAAATCAGTTCACCAGCTAACAGAATTTAGTGCGGTGTAATAGGGGTGATGGTCTCTAGAGTTTGTGAAGAATCCATAAAACAGCATTGAGCTGGAGGTCACAGAGGACTGTTGTGCTGGCATGATGAGAGGAAAAGCTATTCTTGAAAATAACCTCCCTCGCAGTTAATGTGATACAGGAACATATACTCTCAATACAAATGCTCTCTGATTTATTTATAAGTCAAGCAGGACCAGCTTAAGGGATTACTGTTGTCTTTTCATTTTCTCTCTTTCACTTACCTTACATATTATGCTTTCAGCTGCGTTGGGTTGTCTTTAGCTGTGTATTTCTTTAGTGCATGTTTTTGTTACTGCATTCTCTATGCTAATATATTGACATATGTAATTTTTTTCTAATCTGTTAGGGTTTGTTCATTTCTCCTTACACTAAATTGTAGTGAATTTCAACTTTGTCTTAGCATTTGCCCCTCGAGTTGAGCTTTGAATTACAAGATCTCAGTCCAGGACCAGACCTTTACAAAATCTTTTAATTTTAATATTTATAGTCTTATAATGGCAGCCTAATTCAATAGGAATGTGTAGAGATGCTGTGAATTTAGATTTAACAAGTATCCCAGGCTTGCTCTTATGGATCTCTATGTGAGTCAAATTACATATTCATCCCCCTCCAACAGCTGTGCTATGTATTTCTGTCATTTAAAGCCCCTTACCCCCAAAACAGAATGGGAAAAAATGGTGGGATTAAAATTACTGGTGTCTCTATTGAATCCAAAGTACAGTATTTCTGTTACTTTTGAACAAGTGGAAGTAGCACAAGGAGCCTTATAAATACACTTCCAAAGTGTATATGGAGCCACAGTCTCACTTTGAATAGCTCTTTGAGTTTAGTAGAAATACCCAAGCAATTCTGGCTAACAACAAACTCTCGATCTGGTGACTTTAATATTTGGTTTGAAATAATGTGATAAGGGGAAAAATGCTTTTTATTATATATTTGTTGACAACAGCATTCACCCCCCCACACACTCCTCCCCCAAAGAAGTTAAGAGTCTTTGAGTCGTAAGTCAAAAATTGCATGTTAATTCCAGCTCTCCAAAAGGAGGAATACAAAGCAATGCTAAATTAAGCTTTAACTGTTTGACATCTGCTGAAAGGAAGAATTAGTACAAGAATGAACATTTGTGTAGATGGTGTCACCAGAAGGTCATCTGATAAATCTGGGTAAACCTGGTAAATCTGAGTTAAGACGAGGTAGAGCACAACCTGTTCTTTTGGACTTGGATATTAGAGGAAGAGCCCTGCTCACAAGGGTGTGCAGTTCTAGTCATAACATTTTATTATGTGCCTTGCTTTATTCTCACCTAGTCTACTAATGCATGTGTTTGCAAAAAGTTTCAAGAAGCCATGTGCAAATTACCTTGACTCGCACATTAGAAACAAAAGCAATAAACCCAGTCAAGGTTAGGAAATTGCTTTTGTAACAGGCAAAACCAGAAGTGGCCTTGCAAGAAGGGTCTTCATAAAATTGCAGCCCTGGAGGTATTTTTCCTACGCTAACAAGTGCAGTAGCATCTTCTCAGTAATTGGGAGAGCTGGGACAGCACAGACTTGTGCTCCCTTGGAACCACCATCTTATCAGTCATTCCAAGTATGTTGTGAAAAGGTTACACTAAAATAAAAGCTATTGTGGGAACCAGCATAACGGGGATCGGACAAGTGCAATCCCTGCACATACTGAGCAAGGCAGAAATACATCAGGAATCTGAAATAAAAATAGAAAATCAGGAATAGGCATGATTGCTTAGGATGAATAATGGTTAAACAAGATTAACTACTGTCAGCGTGCGCTCACCTGGAGCATGGAAAGGTAGGAAGAGTGTCCAAAGGCCATCGCTGCTGCACATTCATGGGGTTAGGAGACTGTTTTCCGTATTGGTTATCTTCTCTAACAACAGAAAAATGAGTGGAAAGCTGTTCGTGCTGTCGCTTTAGTATTGATTTTAACTATAATGGCACTTTAGTCTTCAGTTTCGGTTTTGTTGTTACACAGACAATATCTAATAGCTCTGTACCCGGGATGAAATTAGTATCTCCCATTTCATCACCTCATTTCTCATCTCGTTAGAGATGGGCCTGAAATAAAATCTCAGGTACGAGCTCTTAAAGAGCACCGAGGGAAGGATGTCCATGCCGCACGCGCAGAGGCCGATGCAGAGGTGCTCCTGAGCCCCGGGCGTCGTGGAGCCGCTCGCGTGACTCGTTAGCCCTGCGCCGTGTTAAAACGACCGCTCTGCGCGGTGCTGCAGGGCTCGCACTGAAACGCGGCTGCCTTCAGCCCTCGCCGGAAGGATGCGCTAAATGAGACCATTAGAAATGAGCAGCAAGAAGCAGAGGGTTAGGAATAAAGGTGAAGGAAATAAGGGCTGGTTATTTTGCAAAGAAAGCAACGAGCAGGTGAACACCGTTATGTTTTTCCCAGACTGTGACAGTATATTTAAAAGAATGGGAATGGATAGTTTTTAATAGCAGTTAGAAGGGCAATGGATTTAATCTGTAGTGGGAAGGGACTTAGGATTGAATACGAGGAGAAAGAGAAGAGACAGGATGCAGAAGGACAGTTGTGGGATCTCCCTTTCGGGGCGTTTTCACCCCGCTCTGGTCAGGGCTGGTGCAGCCAGCAGCACGCGGGGCAGAGCCGCTTTGCCGGCCGGTTCTGCTCGGCCTCCTGCTCCCGGCTCCGGGGAATGGGCCCGGTTTTAAAATACGTAGGGAAAAAATAAAAGGCTGCCTGGACCTGTAATTAGGAACTAGGGTCAAGCCTTGACCCTCTGGTTTTGGAGGTTTTGTAGGTAAGGAAAAAACCTTTTCTTGCGCTTTAAAAGGCCTTCTCTTCACCAGACGGAGACGTTTTAATTGGCTTGACACAGCGAGCGCTCTGTGGGCTGGGCGTTCCTGCTAGGAGGGCGTTTCGAGCTGGCAGGAGGCTTTGGGAATCCTCTGTGTGCAGCAGCTACGTGCACGTGCTTCTTTGCATGTCTCTTATCAGCATGTTAGCTTGACTTTTGAACTCTTTTAGCATGGGTTTATGTTTTCAATTAGGTCACTGAAGTCTTGTAAGGAATAAAAGTAGGGTGATTAATGTTTGACACATGGTCATGAGCACAGGGCATCATTTCCTGCAGCAAATTCCTCCTGTGTAAGTCAGCACCACAGGAGGCAGAGCAAACAAGGTTTGTGTGTCACCTGTCGGACGAGGGATCCTGTTTTGCAGATGTGCAGAGATCTGGGTGCCGCTTCCCGAGTGGGCGAAGCGGCTCCGAGCTCTCGGCCCTGCACGTGGCTCTGCGCGCAGGCGCCGCGCGCGCTCCGGAGCTCGGCTCCCTTCGGCGCATCCTCATCCTCTGCCTGTTCCGCGTACAACAGTTAAGGGCAGAAATAAAGTGCAAGTTGGGTTCACTACATAAATACACTTCCATAACGAAACAGCCCACGTTACTTGGAGCGATGTATAATTTTGGCTGGCATAGCTCATTCTGAACTATAATTTATACAGACTCTAGTAATGGCAGAGTGTAAATTCCAAGGGAGTGCCTTTCCTTAACTTACGGTTATTCATCATAAATCTTCTCCTGCCACAAAATGCTTTAAAGCTGCGCAGACGTGAGACTTGAGTGCCAATGCTGGAAGTGTGGCAGAGCATCAGCGGGAGCGGCGGCGCTCCGTGGCTGCGCGGAGGGGAAGGCACCACCTCAGGCACCCCTCGGCGGCGCGGGGCCGGTCCCGCTCACGCGGGCAAGGCCGTCTGCTCAGCTGTACTGATAGAGGAGAAGCACAGACACCTTAAAACTTCCCAATCATGCAGTAGCAGTGCAAGTTAAATACCAGTAGTAATACCAAGGTAAATTGGAGATTTTTCGCTGGCTCTAAGGAAAACTGTTCAGGAGCATTTTTGAATAAGAGGGAGACCTGTCACTGGAGTATCTTGTCTTTCTAATTTTTCTGTGACGTGCTGGAGGTGGCTGCTCTGGCATGTGGAGAATCTTGCAGCCTTTTGCCTCTTGGTTGCCATTTCAGGTTTGGCTGAAGTTATGATAACCAAAAGTTTCAATCTGAACAGCGTTTTGATGACCTGCAGGAGAGCTCAGTAGCCTTGCTAGGCTTATGCATGTGACGTTGGTAGGACAGTGTTTAGCTCCTTTTACCTTTGTGCAATATTAAGTGTTTATTAAGCCTTGGGAATTTAGTCTCCAAGACAGTTGGTTGACATTTTCAATTCATATATAATTGTATTTTTACTGTTATCTGTTTACGTTTGTAAGTCTAGATAGGGCTACTTTCCCTTGGTAACTCACTTTCCCTCTAACAGTGTAAGACACATTTGGAAATGTTAATTGGCAAGAGCTGTGGCCTAAAGGTGGCACTGCCAGCTCTTCCTGAAGAAGTAAGGATCTTCTTCTTTTAAGTAAAATTGGCTAGAAAATGCATTTTCCAAATTTGTTTTATTTGTGCATGGCAGTGATGAACGGGCACTTTAAACTATAGTGTATATCATATTTAGGGAGGCTTAAATGCTTGTGAAGTATAGCAGCATGAACAAGATGAGGGAGAGGAGGGCGGCCGTAACGCCCTCGCCGGGTGTCTGATGGCACCGCGTTATCTGACACGGCTCTTTGCTGAGCAGCAAGCATAAAAGACTTAATCTCCCATGGCACTATATAGTTCTTAACTATGTAAGCACATAAAAGAGATATATAAAAAATAAAAAAAGTAAAAAAAAATTTTCTTTTAGTGAAAGGCCAATTTATAGCTGGCCCCACTTGAGTTCCTGAGGAGAAGGAGAAAAGGGAGAGGTGTACAGAAAAGTCACCTTGCCCTTATATTTAGGGCTAGTCCAAGACTTGAGCTCCTTGACTGTACAGATGTGTGGAACTAGTGCTGACTTCTACTGGCCTCCCTTGCCTTATTAATCTGACCTTGCTTTTCTTTGGCGTGAGCTAAAAAAAGGCTCTAACTTCACCTGAAACAAGCGTCTTCCTGCCTTCGCTCCGCAGCTGGGGCCTCTTGCTGCGTCCCGCCGAGGTTAACCCTGCCTGGAGCAAAGGGCTCGCCGCGGCGAGCAGCACCGAGGGCAGCGCGCAGAGCCCGGCGTGCCCCGCTCCGCGCAGGGCGGTCATGGCGACCCGCAAGCGCCTTGGAAGAGCGCCCGGAGCAGCGGCCGCCCGGCGCTCTCGGGCCCAGGTTGGAGCTGCCAGTCGTTGTGGCAGCGCAAATAATTATTAAGGACAATAATTACGGTGCTGCTTTTGCCATCAACAGGATATTTCTGGACGGAAATGAACTGCAGCTATGCAGGGCAGATCCAAGCACATACGGAGGCTCTGGACAGATGATGGAAGGCAATTAAGGCGCTGTGCTCTCTAATGAGCTTCCAGTTGGCACCGGGGCCGAAGCGCTGGCTCGCCCGGCACCTCGTGCCGCCGCCGCCGGGACGGGCGTTCGCTCCACGTGGCTTCGGCTGGGAGGTTTCCGTGCCCGGCGAGATGCCGTGGCGGGGCCAGGAGCGCCCGGCTCCGCAGCCAGGCAGTAGCTGGTTAAGCGCCACGACCCAATGGCGGGGGATATTTTGATGGCACTGTCAGATAGTCTGCACTGATCCCCTTGCATCTCCTATTGATGGTTTGTGTCTTGTTGAAGCTTCACAGAAACCCCAGAGAAGGATGAGAAACAAAAGGAGCTGGATAAACAAGTTCATGTAAAGCAAACTGTACTCTGAATTTAGCACACATTAGCTGCTGTTCTTGCTGCAGTTGCAACCTGCCTGGATTAGGTTGTGTTTTTCATTTTATAATACGCAAACAGGGACTGCTACTTCGCTTGTATTGACGTGATGTTGCTCCTAAGCAACAGTTACTGTTCATGTGCCTTAAGGTGGCTTTCCAAGGGTCCCTTCAGTAATGCTTTCTTCATTATTTGTGTTCAGTGCCAGAATGAGGATACCCACCAAGAAAGTTTATTAAAAAGAAGGAAATAGAATTTACAAATTAAGGATTCTTACGTTGTGTCTGTCCTGTTTGTTTTCTTCCCTCAGATCTGTAAGAGCAAAGCTAAGGAATCCCAGCAGTATTACCACAGCTTATCCATCCGGCAGAGTCTGGCCATCAACTTCAACATCCAGCAGGACTGTGGCCATTTCCTTGCCGAGGTGCCGGTTCGCCTCCTCCCCTGGGAGGATGACGATGCTCCGGAGGTGGAGGAAGAGCAGAAAGAGGAGGAACCACCCGAGCGGAAGAACAGGGAGCCCCCTTCCAACACAGAGGCCTCACAGAAAGACAGCTCAAGCAGCCAGGGCACCATGAGCAAGCAGCGCAGCCGTGTCGTGGTCATCACGCGGGAGGTCCCCTACTTAACGGTGGCCGACTTTGTGCGGGAATCTGCACCCCGCCACGCGAAATGCCCGGATTTATATGAGAGGCAGGTCTGTCTGCTCCTTCTACAGCTGTGCTTGGGCCTGGAGCACCTGAAACCCTATCATATCACACACTGTGATCTGCGGCTGGAGAACCTGCTGCTGGTTCACTGCAGGCCAGGGGGCAGCTCTCTGACCTCCGAGCCCGTGGAGCCCAATCCCAACACTGCCTGTCCAGCCAGGCTGATCGTGAGCAATTTCTCCCAGGCCAAGCAGAAGAGCCATATGGTGGATCCTGAGGTCCTCCGGGATCAGTCCCGCCTGGCTCCGGAAATCATCACTGCAACGCAGTACAAAAAGTGTGACGAGTTCCAGACTGGCATCCTCATCTATGAAATGCTGCACTTACCCAACCCCTTTGATGAGAACCCCGAGCTGAAGGAAAAGGAATATACCCGTGCTGACCTCCCCAGGATCCCTTGCCGTTCCCTCTATTCCCAAGGGCTCCAACAACTTGCCAGCTGCCTGCTGAATCCCAACCCTTCGGAGAGGATCCTGATATCGGAAGCCAAGGGAATCCTTCAGTGTTTGCTGTGGGGTCCACGCGACGACTTGTTTCACGCGCTCCGCGCATCGTCCAACCCGGCCCGCAGGGACGCCGTGCTCCAGAACTGGCTGGACATCAAACGGACGCTGCTGATGATCAAGTTTGCAGAGAAGTCCTTGGACAGGGACTGTGGAGTTTTTCTCGAAGACTGGCTTTGTTGTCAATACCTGGCGTTTGCCACTACAGACTCACTTCACCGCGTCGTGAGAATCATGCAGCAGCACTAGTTTGCGGAACCTGTTGCTTTTCATGAAGCCTCCCCCTGCCCCAGCCCTCACTCCAGCCTGTCCTCGGGCTCACACTTCTTATAAGTGTGCTTTTGTTTTGTTTTCAAAAAAAAGCCTAGATTTCAAAGCCAGCAACCCTGAGCAAATAGGTTCTAATTGGAAACATCACATCCCATGTCTGATGCAATCAAAACTTTGCTTTCTGCCAAGCTTAGTTTTACACTGCATCTGGATCAGACATTTTGTGACCTGATGAATATCTGGTTGGTAAGGAGAGCAAACCTTAACAGATATCACTCTTTCTCTCATGGCAGTGAACAAACTCCCCTCCTCTTCTGGATGGGTTCTGTCATTTCCGCATGTAGCATTGGTGACAGCCGATGGCAGCAGATGGATTAATCATTAAATGGGAAATGATGGTCCACGACGCTGCAGGCCACAAAGCCCCCACTGCTTTCATTCCACATCCCACGCAAATCTTCCTCTGCGCTTAGTCAGTCACCTGTAACCGGGCCAGACTCCTCTTTCTCCTGGCCTCATCCGGAAGGGTTTGGGGCTTTGTAACACTTCAGGCCTCCCGTCTTCCTCCCCAGCGTGGTGGTTTTGCTGACTGTGGCCAGTGTCAGCAGGCAGTATCTCTGTCCTGTCCTCCTGCCCCTCTCCCTGCCTCTTACTGCCTACCCGTATCCTCTGGAACTGTGGATCCTTGATTTCAGTGATCCTGCCTTAATCAGACCGTTATCCCTCGCTTAAGTTCTCCGCATTAAAAAGCACGGGATGCACTTTCTGTCTTCCCATTCCCTGTATTCCCAGACCGGGTGGCTGATGTGCTGTGGGTATAACTGGGTTGCACATCGGAACGGTCAGCGCCTGGTGGCCGGCGGGAACCCCCCTTCCCTCGCGGAAGGCACTAGAGCCTCAGCGGAAGCGGGCAGAAAGGACGTGCCCTTCTGTGGCAGTCGCGCTGGGAATTGGGAAGTAGCAGCCACCTCTTCCCTTCTATTCTGGTTAGCTCTTGTCACTTGTGCCGTGCTGCAAAGCGCGATGGAAGCTGGCACGGCTGCGCGTTGGCAGGAGGCAGAAGCGCTCGGCGCCAGCGGGCTGCACGGAGAGCCGTGCGCTCCAGGCACTTCTCCCGGGGGTGGAAGCAAGGAGACGACGACGCTGGTTCTCAGCTGGTGAGGGAGCGGTTAAGTTTGGCAGCCACAACTACCGGTATGGTGATCCAGTTTTCCTGCCGCGCCGTTTGGCTGCTTCTCTCCTTTGTGTAACCAGTGTTCTCCAGGGTCTAGTAGACAACAGCCGAACATGGCTCGTTGTCAGGATAGCGCCGGGAGCGCTGCGCACAGGGCTGGGGCTAGAAGAGGAGTTACCGAGTGTTAAAGAGACAGAACTTCTACAAATTGAGCCTGAAGGAGCTCTTGGCTTTGCGAGGCAGCTGCCCGCGCGCGGCCGGCAGCCTTTGCTCAGCATTGCTGGGCTCTGGAAGCTTCCCTGAGCCCCCAGAACGCGGAGTTTGGACACGGGGGGGAAAAGCGGCACCGAATATTCTGACCTGGGCGATGGACAGCAGACAGCCCTCGTTAGGAGCCTGTGCTTCTCTCCTATGGATCTATGTGCAATTCTTGTATGTATTTTTTAAAGCTGTACATTACAGTGTTCACTTTACGCACCAGCCTTTACCTGATGCTAGATCTGCAGCCCCTTCCTGTACTTTCCCGGCACATAAACGCGCAGATATCCGTGTGTTCTTTTTTTTTTCTTTTTTTTTTTTTTTTGAATGATGTTTCATTTTATTGTTAAACTGTGAGGAATCAATTCACTTCAACCTTGAAACAAATAGCCACTTTATATACAGCATATGCATGCTTGGACCAGATGCGTGGACACTGAACAAACAGTCCTGCAGGCTTGAGGTCAGCAAAACCAGCTCTGGATCCACCCCATCCACTCGGAGCGGGTAAAATGTCTCTCGGTCATGTCTGGCATCTAGCAGAGCTAAGCTGAATAGTGTGTAGAAGCCTACATTGATTGTGCAGTAGAACATAGGCTGTTTCTGTGACCTTTCTAGAGAGTTTTGAAGCTTCTGATTATTATCCTGTTGTTTGATTCACCTGTATCAGTGAAGGATCAGGCAAGGATAAGAATAATATATTTTAATGTGATATGTATTTGTTTCTTTTTGGCAAAAAAAGGCTAGGATTTTGGCATTGATTAAAAACAAACAAACAAAAAAAAAAAAAAAAAAAAAAAAAAGAGAGAGTGCGTTGAAAGTCCAAGTGCAATGTATGTAGCTGAGGTACTCCCGCTACATGAGGAGAGAGTTTCTACACTAGCGCGGAGCAGCTCGTGACGATGCCTGTGCAGAGGCGCGCGCGTCGCAGCGCCGGGCCGGCTCGAGCAGCGCGCGTGCCCCGGTGCTCTGTGCCCTGCTTTGGGCTTGGCTGGCGGTGCCCGCGCAGCTCCGCGAGCAGCCGCCGCCGCGCCGGCCTCCCCGCTTTGGGCCGCTCGGTTTTGGGCTCTCGGCGCCGCTTGCGTGTTGCGTTGAATCCCGAATGTTTTGCAACCCTTCGTGTTTAATGCAGCTGGTCCAAGGCGTTTGTATCTCTAGATATCTAATTTCAGTTTGTATTTTTGTGATGAACCAGTACTCATTTTAGCTCTGCAGTATAATCAAGCATGGATAGATGTTCACTACCAATCTCTTTCTTGTGCAGCACTGGGTAAACTTTAGCAATTTGTAGTGGTGTGTGTGTGGTCTTTTGTTTTTTTTTTCCTTAAAAAAAAGAAAGAACGGTCAACAAAGTCGAACAAAATCCGGCCTGAGCTATTGCTGGGAGCGTCAGGCTGGCTCTGCAGACCTGCCCGTGGCCGGTGACGGTAGCGGTGCTCGCGATGCGCTCCATCCTGGCAGCAGGTCGTGCCAGGGAAACGCCTGAGAACGTGTGCATCAAGGTGATTGCAAACACCTCCTGAGAATGCTACAGCATAATTGCTAAGCAAAAGGAAAAAAACCCACTCTGCCTGCCTGGGATCCTGTGTGTAGCAGGAACGGACCCTTCACTGCGCACGGCCACTCAGTGGGCACGTGCACAGACTCTGGATTTTTAGTAGCGTAGCACTTTCAGCTGAGCTCGAGAAATAGGAAGAGCTGCAAATCTAAGATAACAGTATTGACTGTAAATATATATTTTTCTATTAATAAAAGCTGCCATTCAAATATTTTTAACATGAACTCTACAGATTTTTCCAGTGCAAAGTAATTTCTGGAAAATCAAATGCTTGAAGAATTACGAATGGTTTCTGATCCTTTTAGAGCCATTAAAACCTCTCTACTGTTGCAGAGAGAGCACAGTGATTGGATTCACAATGTTTAGTGCCTTGTCAAAGACCTAAACCGAGCCCGCTCAGTCGGTGGGACTCCCTGTCCCGCTCCGAGCCCCAAAGCGACGCTGCCCGTGCCGAGGGCTGTTGCTGAGAGCCGCAGCGGGGTGCAGGGAGGGCCTCTCTCCCACGAGAACATTTGTTTCTGCAGATTCGGTTAGGCGCCCAAGTTGCCTGGAGTACAGCTCAGCCTCCAGTAACCAGCCAAATCTGGAAGGTTTTCAAATTTGGCAGGGACTGTGCCCAAGGGAGGGGTCCTAGGTAGGAAGTCGCCGGCTCTCGCCTGACCGCAGCAGCCTCCGCGAGGCCTCTCGCTCTGACAATCCGCTCCAGGTGCTCCGCGGGTGGCGACGAGGCCACCCCAGCCAGAGGCCCCTCGAACACGGCAGCGCTGGAAAACTCTTCCCGAGATGTTTCGGGAGGCCTTTGCTCTGTATGTCTTTAACCAGTGAATCCCAATTCCAGTTTGTCTTTGAAGCCTCAGATTTGATCCAGTCTATGCATAATCCGGGTGAATGTAAAGAGAATCTACTAGTGAAAACTTGCCCAGAAATCTTCAGGAATTAAAGAGGGTCCAGGATTTTACTCTGGAATGCCAGATAAGGGAGGCATGGCCTCCTTCAAACTTCAGACATGGTGAAATCTGTAACTCAGGCTGGAATATTTTCCTGCCAGCCTGCAGACAAGAAGGCAGGGAGCACTGCAGAAAAGTTCCACCTCGCACCTTTTAAGCTCCGCATGTGCCAAAAGCACCCACAAGACATGAAGGGATCACCCTGATGGGTTAACACGGGAATTCCGGCGCGTTGGAGAGGAGGATATACTGTTCACATAAACCAGATGGGGGTTGGCAATCAGCTGTTAGCGAGTTTATTCTGCAGCCTCATACGAGAGGTCCAATAGTTCAGCATGTAAAATTGGTGTTTGCTGCTGAATGAAAATGTCTCCATTACGGTGCTGAGAAACCCTACCCAAATTAATAGATTTTTTTTTCATTTTTAACAAAATATTAATAAACAGTTAAGTAATCAACAACCCTTTGCAAATATGAATTAAATAGTCTATTTTTTTTAATTTATTCACATTTTTTTCTGAGGGAATATTTATCAGTGGGAACTGCATCGGACCCTATAGTGCCCTTCCCGGTGTTCCCCACATAAAACTCAGCAATCAGCAGGCTGCTTCCCGGGAACCAGTTTGACCCCATTATTTGCTGCGTGATGGGGCCATCGTTTTTTGCGCCGGTTGGTGGAGGTGCTGCTGCTGCTCCGAGTCCTGGAGCCGGACAGGGCACAGTCCGAGCCCTTCACGCACTCTGCAGAGATGCGGTGGCGACTCAGTTCTGCAGCAGGATAACGTGGAAGAAGTGCAGTACAGGATTAGAAATGCCTCTATAACAACACTGCTCCCAGCCCACCCCGTGGAGATTTTCCTTAAACCATCATCTGGGTTCCAAGCACTTCAAGGGAGGAAAAGGCAAAAAGTACTTTTCTTGACAGTCTCTGTAAGGTCTCCTGGAGCGCAGCAGGCAGAGCGCGGCCTTTCCCTTGCTGGGTTGCAAGGAATTTCCGGTAGCCAATCTGCACGGATTCTATTACTCACTTGGGCGCAGTATTAGTAGCAGGATGGTTGGAAGAGACGCAGAAGGTCAATTTAATAATTCCCTGTGCACCCTGGTGCTGCGCTCCGCGTTTCGCGTGCGGCCCGAGCAGGGTGGCGCGGAGGCACCAGCTCCTCACTTCCCTGGACATCAGCATTTAACCACTCAACAGAATTTGGGTTATCATTCAGGCTATGAAGATTTTTTTTCCTTAAATCCAAGGGGAAGATTTCAGGGATTTAGAAGAGGTTGGATTTTTTTTATATGGAAGAAATATATGTTCATATGCATATATATATATATGTGTGTATATGAAGCTTTGTATCCCAAAACTATTCTTTGCCCCTTTTTGTTGAAAAAAATATATATTATATATTGTATATATAATATATATTTAAGGTTGTGTAAAGTTGAATATAGTAGTTTCATAAAACAAATTGCACCTCTTCCAAAAGAACTTGAAACCTCTGTTTCTTTATCCTTTGGCTTGTTGGTATTTGAAGGTTTTGCAGTTGGAATCCTTGGTTTTTTTTCTTTTAAATCTTAATTATGCTGAGCATTGAAGAATATGTTCTTGTTTTTGATAAAAGGGGAAAATTATTTTAAAATTAGGGATTCCAAAATTGATGGTCTTTTATAAATGGGATTTCTTTAAAATTCTTTGGAGAAAAAAGGGATTTTTTTTTTTTTTGCTTGTTTTTGATTTCGACTCCATTTTTTGTGGGTAATTTGTATTTGGAATTCCTGGTTGCGTTGCTTTATCTGGTGCTTCGTATTGATATTTACACGTTTTTATATGAATGAGTATATAAACTCCAAGCCTTCCTTCGTGATCAGGGGCAGTGACACTCCGGTTTGCTGTGGTACTTTGCTGTGTACTCCGTGGCATTCATGTTACTGTGTAAATAAACTGGTTTTATTACACTGAAGCCCCAGTTTGCAGCTGTCCTCTTTCCCTGTGCTGCCAGGCGGTCGGCCCCGCGGCCCCATCCCCTTTCTGAGGAGGCTGCAGGAGCTGCTGCTGGCGGCGGGGTAAATGACCGCGAGAGATTTTTTCGCGTGCCGGGACAACGGGGATGCCTGCGAGGCCCCCGCGTGCGCCGGAGCTGCCCGGGCGCCCCGCGCGTTCCCTGGGCGCGCGCGGCCT